>OZ024874.1:61144507-61744507 GCA_964017185.1 Rugalucina vietnamica | reverse complement strand
TTTTCACTTCCAGGAGTTATTCCAGTCCGTCGACAGGACACACCGTGGGAAGATTTCTCTGGCGTCCCTACAGGATATTCTCAGTACAGCTTTAGTCACAGACTTTAAGGCAGACACACAGAGATGGGGACATATTACAGATGTCATAGCACCGGTGAGTAAGAAAATTTTCTTTTATTACGGGCATTATGTTCCATACAGTATGTGGGACTCATAGTGCATGAGTCACAGATTAAGCAAGGCAGGCACATTACGGGTGTTATAGTGCTTGCTAGAAATTATTTCCCCCCATTGAGAAACTTTTCAATGTGATTTCTGATGAAGAAAAGGAAAAAAATATAGTTTTTCTTTTTTTTCTGCAACAACATACAAATAAGAGATGTAGGACTTATTACAAATGTCAGATTACGCCAACAGTATGAGTAACCGCATTACATAAAAAAAATAATTCATTTAAACTTCAATTTTGTTGTCCACAACTGTTTGACCTATTTTTAGCTCACCTGAGCCGAAGGCTCACAGGTGAGCTTATAGTATACCCATGCTCCGTCGTCCGTCCGTCCGTCCGTCGTCCGTCGTTCACAATTTCAAAGATCTTCTCCTCTGAAACCGCTTGGCCAATCAAAGCCAAACTTCATGTGGAGCATCCTTAGGAAGGGGGAACGAAAGTTTATATAAATGGTCCAGGTCACATGACCAAGATGGCCGCCATGGCTATAAATAGCAAAAACCTTTAAAAATCTTCTTCTCCAGAACCAATGGGCCGATTTCCATGAAACTTGGTATGTAGCATCGGGGATGTGGGCCCATCATAGTTTATATAAATCATGACCCTAGGATGACCTTGACCTATTTTACGGCAAGGTCAACTTAGGTCGCCAATGCATTTGAATGAGAAAAAATGGTAAAAAATGCTATTTAATGGGTAAAACTAACTGGGAATAGGCAAATGGACAGAAGATTAATGTTAATGGAAAATTTTAGCCCCTGGGGGGTGTCTGCCCCTGCCCCGGGGCTATATACATGTATATTTCCATAATAATGAAGCATCTTCTCCCCTGAAACCGCTTGGCCAATCAAAGCCAAACTTCATACAGAGCATCCTTGGGAAGGGGGAAAGAAAGTTTATATAAATGGTGAAGGTCACATGACCAAGATGGCTGCCATGGCTATAAATAGAAAAAACCTTTAAAAATCTTCTTCTCCAGAACCAGAAGGCCTATGATTTTGAAACTTGGTGTGAAGCATCAGTGACTGGAGCTCTACAAAGTTTATATAAATCATGACCCTGGGATGACCTTGACCTATTATACGGCAAGGTCAACATAAGTCGCTCATGCATTTGAATGGGGAAAAGTGTTAAAATGTCATTTGTAGGGAAAACCTTGCAGGAAATGGGCAAATGGACTTAATTTTGATGATTCTGAAAAAATTTGGACCCCAGGGGTCTGTCTGCCCCCACCCCGGGGCAATATACATATATATTACAGTGATATTCAAAGATCTTCTTCTCTGAAACTGCTCGGCCAATCAAAGCCAAACTTTATGAGGAGTATTGTTAGGAAGTGGGAATGAAAGTATATATAAATGGTCAAGGTCACATGACCAAGATTGCTGCCATGGCTATAAATAGCAAAAACCTTTAAAAATCTTTTACTCCAGAACCAGAAGGCCTATGATTTTGAAACTTGGCATGAAGCATCAGGCAATGGAGCTCTACAAAGTTTATATAAATCGTGACCCTTGGGTGACCTTGACCTATTTTACGGCAAGGTCAACTTAGGTTGCCCATGCATTTGAATGGGGAAAATTGTTAAAATGTCATTTGAAGGGCAAAACTTGCAATAAATTGGAAAATGGACTAAAGTTTTATGTTTTCAAAAAGAAATTGACTCCAGGGGTTGCTCTGACCCGGCCCTGGGGTTATATACATGTATATTATCATTCTAGTCAAACAAGTTTATTGGTATATATCTCGGGTTTCAGGTGAGCGTTTACAGGACCATTGGTCCTCTGGTCTTTCTCTTTTTTCAGTCCGAGACAGGGCAGATCACCAAGATTGAGTTTCTAGCACATATACCATACTTCCAGACATTACTACATAAATGAGAAGTGTGACTGGAGCAACATTAAATTGAGCTGCTGCATGCAAAAACCAACAATCTGCATATGCGAAAACAAAGGCGCAGATCAGCTGATCAGGGCCTTTTTTTTCGCTACTCGGATAGTACAAATCATCATCTTAAATCCAAAATTTCAAGGTTCGAGCCTGCTCCTGTGACTGTACAGGCTGGTTTGTGTCAGACCTGGTCAGAACCCCAAATTGTTGTTTTTCTTGTGTGAAGGCTCAATTTAGTAAAGAAGCTTGGATGTCAAAATAATTGACATCAACTCCATATCAGCATATTCTTTCATGAAGATTTGGTGCTTTTAAAGGCCATTTTTGTTGTCAGTCAATAGTGAATTAAGAGAGAAAGTGCATTAGGTACTGATTAATGATATTCTGCCCCTATGAGGCTTATCCAAGAACAGTGTGTGGTCAAGATAAAATGACTGCAAACATGGCATAAAATTTGCCTAAGGACTGTTGAGGTGTTATGCATCCTATATGAGCCGCTGCATGGGAAAATGAACAATCTGCATAGGCGAAAACAAAGGTGCAGATCAGCTTCGCAGTAACTGCGGAGCTGATCAGCGCCTTTGTTTTGACTACAGGTGTACTATCCCTCTACTTTCTAAATCCAAAATTTCCAGCCTCGAACCATCTTCTGTGACTGTACAGCCCAGTTTGTGTTGGACCTGGTCGGAACCAAAATTGTTGGTTTTCTCACGCAAAGGATCATATTGAACTCTGACATCATGTCGGTCTCATCATTTGAGCCGCCTCATGTGAAAACCAGCAATGTGGTTTTTGAACAGGTCCGAAACAAACCAAGCTGCACAAGCAAAGAAGATGGCTTGAGGCTGAAAATTTTTGATTTAGGAAGAAGAGGAATTGTACTATCCCTGTAGTGAAAACAAAGGCGCTGATCATCTTCGCGGTAACCGCGAAGCTGATCTGCGCCTTTGTTTTCGCATATGTGAAACATTTGTTATCTCATGATGTGGCTCATTTCAAGAATAAAATTTTAGTTGGGATTACTGTACATATTTTTTGTCACAAATTTCATTGCAAGTGCTAAGTGTGTTAGCATTCAGTTATCTCGCAAATTTAATTGTTTGTGACAGTTGTTTACAGCATTGACTTCATGAATAGTTTCACGGTTGTGTGTTGCAGTGATGGCAAACAGATTTGTTTGAGAAGGCATTACATGCTCCATGTATAGATCTATTGCATAATTCATGTGTGCATATCTACCCAATGACAAAAGCTGCCTTTTTGCAGTTGAATTCCGTGTACATTTACAATACTGCATTTCTGTGAAAGCATTTATCATTTGAAAAGAAGCTTCAAATTGAATTGAAAATTACAAGTGATTTCATTATCTCAAGTCCTGGCTTGACAACACAGTCAACATTTTTTCTGTCATGTCAGGACAGAGAAAGTTAATGCTTTCTGGGTACTCAATCAGTACTGTGGAGAGTAAAAATGACTTGCTCAGGGTTGCAACAGCAGGAGTATCATTGGAACCCTGGAGAAGGTCTCTCAATAAGGAATCTGAAACTACCAGTAGGCAGACATTGAACACATCCCCTAAAATTTTGCATTAAGTATGAGATTTGATGCAAAAGTTACTTGGCATTATTGTCAAATTTTTTAATGTTTAATTTACTTGAAAAAACGACTTTATACCGACTTTGTTTGTTAGAATTGCCTCACCAAACCTTCCACATGCTACAAAACCTTTTTTTTTTACATACTATACTGCTGAATCGGTAGTATCAACATAACATTTGAATTGCTGTATCACAAAACAAAACATTTAGTGATGACTCAACTCAGCCAGGGCATATGCAAAGTGACTTGCTGGAACATGTATACTACAGTCTTCATGCATATATGGAGTTTCCTACATGTACCAGGTTATAAATCTTTTTTCATGCTCAACTCAGCAGAGACTAAAATTTATCCTGCTCATAAATGTTAAAATGCTAACAGTTGTTGGCATTTTAACATCTATTAGCAGGACAAATTACAGGCTTTGGTATCTAAACCCGAATATTCACTTTATTTAGGCTCTTTCAGTCTTTATATTTCAACTTTATGAATATTTCAAATTTCATGTTCAGCTAAGTTGAGCATGAAAACAATTTATTACCGCAGGGCCAGGTTAGACATCAACTAGACTGTACAACTACAGATGCAGGCTAGAAATTTTGGATTGAAGAAGCAGGCTGGATTGGTATTCCTATGTAATAGGAGAAAAGGAATGGAGGATTAAGAATTAAGGGATTTTAAATGTACAGCAATTAAAACTAAGGTCTGCTACATGGTATTATATACCTTTGTTTTTGCTATGCAAAACAATTTTATTCACACAACTGTTGCCATTTTATAATGAACTGTGATATTTTTGTTTTGTTGCATAATAAGTATTAAAGAAAATATGAAACTTTTGTTTCTTTTTAATTTTACCCAAAACTGAACTATGCAATCATACATGTATAATACAAACCCATTTCTCCTGCACTTTGGCCTGAGGGTATTGGCGAGTTGCATCCGAAAGACTGGAAAGCCCAAGCTTACAAGGAAAATGGATTAACCACTATTATTGGCAGACTTCTATAAGGCATTGGGCTATATACTAAAAGACTGTCTAAAATTTTATTTCATTTATTCAAACAACTTGAACAATCCGTTTTAAAGCATTTCACCATAAAAAATAGTAGAAAATGTAAAAATACATGTACATGTAAATACAAACAATTACAGACATAAACGAAGGAAACCTTTGGAACAAAGACCTGTACAGTGGTCTCATTATTTATTGTCACCTCCCCGTGACCAGCATTGTCCCATTTTAACTTGACACGTAACCAAAAATGACCTTTGCCATGACGTTTACAAATTGGCATTATAATGATATACTGGTGTATAGGTAAATGGTAAATAAACAGAATTGTTTGTGATAGGATATATCGTCTGACATGTAACCTGGTGGTGATATAATCTGAGAATAAGAGCTGTCGCAGGACAGCGTAGCTCGCCTGACTTGTGCTTTGCCACTACATCTGTTAAAATCTATGACCCATGACCTTGACCTCAAGGTTACTCAGGTGGGTCATGATGGTACAACATAAAACTTCAGACCAATACAAAGTATCAACTTGATCAATCTACATGTTCAAGAGATATAGACTTATAAAAACATTAACCAAAACTTAAACACAAAACTTCCAAGCCCATGACCCTGACCTCAAGGTCATCCAGGTGAGTTGTGATGTACAGCATAAAACCTGAGACCAATATCTATCAACATGCAAGTATCAACTTTATCCATCAACATGTTCAAGAGATTAAGACTTTAACCAAAAAATTAAACACAAAATTTCTAAGTCTGTGACCTTGACCTCAAGGTCACCCAGGGTAGGTCATGATGGTACTGCATAAAACTTCTGACCAATATCTACCAACATGCAAAGTATCAGCTGGATCAATCAACATGGTCAAGAGATATAGACTTACAAAAACTTAAATCAAAACCCTAAACACAAAATTTCTAAGTCCGTGACCTTGACCTCAAGGTCACCCAGGGTGGGTCATGATGGTATTGCGTAAAACTTCAGACCAATATCTAGCAACATGCAAAGTATCAACTCAATCTATCAATATGGTCAAGAGATATAGACTTACAAAACTTTAACCAAAAACTTAAACACAAAATTTCTAAGTCCATGACCTTGACCTCAAGGTCACCCAGTGTGGGTCATGATGGTACTGCGTAAAACTTCAGACCAATATCTAGCAACATGCAAAGTATCAACTTGATCCATCAAGATGGTCAAGAGATGTAGACTTATAAAAAACTTTAACCGAAAGTGGGACGCGGACTTAAACGTAAACGGGGACGACCAAGGTGACTACAATAGCTCTATGCACTTCGTGCAGGCGAGCTAAAAATCTAGGAAGCAGAGGGATTGTACAATCACAACGTCTGTCCTTGCACCAGCTTTCAGCAACTTAAGCTGCCTCCTGTAAAAACCAGAGTTTGCCTATGCAAAAACAAAGACAAAGATCAGCTGTGCAGTAACTGCACAGCCGATCAGTGCCTTTGTTTTTGCCACACGGATAGTATAATTCTTCCTCTACTTATATTCAAAGTTTCAAGCTTCTAATCTTCTTCTGTGACTGTAGAGACCAATATGTATCGGACCTGGTCGGAACTCCCGAAGGCCATTCTCGCGTCGTGGGTCACTTTAGGTAGGCTTTCTTATTGTACAGCTCTTATTATACTCAGGACCTAAACAAACCACACATGAACATGACAAGCAAATTGAAGTACATACAATGTAATTTACAGCAGGTGAGCAATGCACCACAATCGCCAACAATAAAATATGTTTGAACTCAAATATACAGTATGAACATTTCATATGACTAAGAATTCTACATTAGATAACAAACCAGAGGACCAATGGTCCTGTAAACACTCACCTGAGACCTGAGATATATACCAATAAACTTGTTTGACTAGAATGGTAATATACATGTATATAACCCCAGGGCAGGGTCAGAGCAACCTCTGGAGTCAATTTCTTTTTTAAATCATAAAGATTCAGTCCATTTGCCAATTTACTGCAAGTTTTGCCCTTCAAATGACATTGTAACAATTTTCCCCATTCAAATGTGTGGGCAACCTAAGTTGACCTTGCCATAAAAAAGGTCAAGGCCATCCCAGGGTCATGATTTATATACACTTTGTAGAGCTCCATTGCCTGATGCTTCATGCCAAGTTTCAAAATCATAGGCCTTCTGGTTCTGGAGAAGAAGACTTTTAAAGGTTTTTGCTATTTATAGCCATGGTGGCCATCTTTGTCATGTGACCTTGACCATTTATACAAACTTTCATTCACTCTTCCTAAGAATGCTCCACATAAAGTTTGGCTTTGATTGGCCAAGCGATTTCAGAGAAGAAGATGTTTGAATATTATGGTCATACACATGTATATAGCCCCGGGGCAGGGGCAGACAACCCTCTGGGCCCAAAATATTTTCATAAACATAAATCTTCTGTCCATTTGCTCATACCTAGCAAGTTTTTGGCCATTAAATGACATTTTCCTATTTTTTCCCATTCAATGCATGGGCGGCCTAAGTTGACCTTGCTGTAAAAAAGGTCAAGGCCATCCCAGGGTCATGATTTATACAAACTTTGTAGAGCTCAATTGCCTGATGCTTCATGCAAAGTTTCAAAATCATAGGCCTTCTGGTTCTGGAGAAGAAGATTTTTAAAGGTTTTTGCTATTTATAGCATGGTGGCCATCTTGGTCATGTGACCTTGACCATTTATACAAATTTTCATTCACTCTTCCTAAGAATGCTCCACATAAAGTTTGGCTTTGACTGGCCAAGCAGTTTCAGAGAAGAAGATGTTTGAATATTATGGTCATACACATGTATATAGCCCCGGGGCAGGGGCAGACAACCCTCTGGGCCCAAAATATTTTCATAAACATGAATATTCTGTCCATTTGCTCATTCCTAGCAAGCTTTTTGCCATTAAATGACATTTTCCTATTTTTTCCCATTCAAATGCATGGGCATCCCAGGGTCATGATTTATACAAACATTGTAGAGCTCCATTGCCTGATGCTTCATGCCAAGTTTCAAAATCATAAGCCTTCTGGTTCTGGAGAAGAAGATTTTTAAAGGTTTTTGCTATTTATAGCCATGGCGGCCATCTTGGTCATGTGACCTGGACCATTTATACAAACTTTCGTTCCCCCTTCCTAAGGATGCTCCATATGAAGTTTGGCTTTGATTGGCCTAGCGGTTTCAGAGGAGAAGATCTTTGAAATTGTGGACGGACGACGGACGCCGGAGCATGGGTATACTATAAGCTCACCTGTGAGCCTTCGGCTCAGGTGAGCTAAAAATCATATCTAAAGATTGAACACAAACATTTTGTCTTTCAATCTTACAGAAAAAAAAAATCAGCTGTTGCACAAAAAAACTAAGGTACCAAATATTGAGTCATTTATCTGCCAAATTCAATTACACAGACAAGGTCAGCATGTACAGGTGGTAAAAGCTTTAAGCTTTAATGAATTGTATGATTATAACAATTGGAGAATATGGCACACATAGATCTTCCCATGCAATGATTAAAATGTGGTTCGTAGCTACATAATTGTACATTTATAAATGTTAAAACAATGGAGCATCTGATCTCTGCTATACATTGTTATAGGCCATAATTTGCTTTGTTTTGGATAATTTCTGGCCTGCTTCAATGCATATTAATGACGACACTAAATTTATTTTTCCAATATTATTGTCACACCAATATAATATTATTGTCACACCAATACATAACTAGAAAATACACTATTAAAGATAGCACAATGCCCCTACTTTTGAAACGCAAGATTAAATGAAGATTAGGCATCCTATTAAGTTATACAGCCCAGTTTGTGTTTGACGTAGTCTGAAATGCTGAACACAGGCTCTGTTCTCACTTTGACTACATGTACCAAGTTAAATAGCTAAAACATTACTGAGTCGCCACATGGGAAAACCAACAATATGCAAAGGCAAAAACAAAGGTGCAGATCAGCTTCGCCGTAACTGCGAAGCTGATCAGCGCCTTTGTTTTTGCTACACGGATAGTACAATTCCTCTACTTTCTAAATCAAAATTTCCAGCTTCTAACCATCTTCTGTGACTGTACAGCCCGGTTTGTGTCTGACCTGGTCAGAACCCAAACTGTTGGTTTTCTCACGCACAGGCTCAATTTACAACTACTGAGATAGTCTTGAATGGTAGTACAGTCCAAATCCCATAGAGATCGACCACGATGTACACACCCACCATGTTAAATATGACAACAGTCCTCGATACCACACCGGAGTAAACACTTTCCTTAAATTTGAGAAAGTTAAAGAGAATTGAACGGCTGTGTCTATTATAGTGCCTGCATCTGAGGTAGTATTTGAAGCTGCCGTAACATTCTGTGTCCGTGTAAACGACGATACAAACCGCTCCGCCTCCTCTCCAAACATGCCTGACCAGGAATAGTCTCCTAGTGTCTTGTAGAGAAATGAGAGGAACAGCAGCACTAGGACTGGTATTAGGTACTGCAGTGCAACTAAACACAGTATATAAAACACCCTGGCTACTGTTTTCTGTATTTCAATGTTACTGATCCTTCCACTTTCCTTTTGCAAGTTTTGTATCTTCTCGTGGGCTAGATTGAGGTGAGATTGCAAATATGTTGGCAGTAGTAGGAGGCGAACTATGAGCAAAATTACAAATAAGAATATCCTCAGATTTTCAAATACCCATTCTGAAAATACTGTCATGGTGACACGCCAGTTCAGCCCACATAACATGTCTCGACCAATCGGCTTCAACCACATGAGCATTATGACAAATGGCAGTA
Source organism: Rugalucina vietnamica (assembly GCA_964017185.1). NCBI lineage: Eukaryota > Metazoa > Mollusca > Bivalvia > Lucinida > Lucinidae > Rugalucina > Rugalucina vietnamica. The sequence goes on along the minus strand of OZ024874.1, from coordinate 61,734,965 downwards.
TGAAATTGAGATGCAGAAATATCTGCTTGACAGGATTTTCTTTGCTATATCGTAATGCGTCCAGGTGCAGTTTGGCTGTTCGTAAGCCTGGGAAACACAACAAAGCACCAATTAATGAGCAGAAAAATGCTAAAATTATCTTGAATGTTAAAAGGGAAACTGGCCCTGTTGAGCTGCTTCCCTGCTCTGTCAGAAACTGAGAGGCACTTTGAGAGAAATTTTGATATCCACTTTCCAGACCAAATTCAAGAATGTTCTCGTCTACCACTAATATTCCCATCGCTAAGACGAGATAGAAAAATCCAAATGTAATAATAAGAATACGCTCACCACCATCCTCCATTTGGAAGTACAGTCCAGTCTGACTGAACAATATCCGAACACAAAAGGCAATCGCTAACAAGCACCATAAAACACTGATATTAATCTCATTCCAGTTCCCAAGGACAAAGTATATCTCAGTCAAAATGTAAACAACAACTGCACACAGGGAATAATCCATTAGCCAAATATACTCTTCAAAATAATTCAAATGGACTAGATCAATTGGTTCAACTTTTGCCATGTCCAGTGTTAGGGGCGTGTTGCAGGGTATGGTAAATGTGTCATCTTTTTCCTTATGGTTTACCCCCTTCTTTCCCTCATATTTTCTATGTTTTCCCCCTTTGGAGCCTCCTCCTTTGCTTCCTGTTCCAGACTGTATCCCAGCAGCTGCTTTCAAGTCATCATCTGTCGGGTAAAGATAGCGTACCAGTCTACCTGTTGTAAAGTATGGAAAATGAACATACAGTACTGTTATTTAAATGAAGGTTGAATGAGTAAATAAGCTAACGTGTGAAAAACCTTGGGACCAACAGTTCAAAGCATCATTACAATGTATTGTAAATTCCTTTTAAAACAACATAATATAACATGTACATGAATTTCATGAAGCCTGATTGACACTTAAGGTGTTGCAGAAATGTGCTGTGTCCCACCAATGTTTTCTATTTGTACATGAAAATAATTGTTTTAGATATAGATCGTCAACAATATTATATATGTAACTGAGCAGCTGACCGATGCCAAGGTTAGAAAATTCACAGACAGAATATAATTGACAATGATCGATACATGTAGATACAAACCTGAGATGAGCCATCGTCCAAATGAGTAGAAGCAGGATAGTTTCTGAAGGAAGCTGAATATGACTAAACTAAACACCAGCTGGGCTCCTAAAATAGCCATACTTACTAAACTATTCTGAAAATAAATCAAGAAAGTTGGTTAACTTTTAGAATCTTGCTTCAAAAGTCATTTATATAACTAAGACAGTTTCTGTGAGAAGATGAATGTATCAAATTAGTGAAATAAGAGCTGTCGCAGGACAGCGCGCTCAACTGCTTCTGATCTTTGTCAAACATATTACAAAACCCAACCTGTAACCCAAAGCGTTATGCTCATACATCTTTTTGCCTTGATTGCCTTGATGCAATAAGGTAAAATCACTGAACCATGAAAGTTAACTATATAAATGATCTGGCAAATATATTCAAATTTCAGCTGATGATAAAATTGCTTAAAAATAATAGATTCTGAAAGTTTGGTTAATCAAGTGTTTTATTAGCAGTTAGTGATATGGTTTTACTAAACCCACCCTCCCCATCACAGAGCACGTCAGAAATGACGTTAAGCTTGGCATTGCAGTTCTTTTGTGTTTTCTTTAAAACTGTTTTGCAGATCACAGCCAAACGTGCCAAGTGTCTTAATGAATCCATAACAAAACAATTTATACTTGCTCAAAAATTACGGTGGAGCAGTTGTGCACCTATGTTGTTTCACTTAGGCCTACACATTTGCTTTTTTTTCAGAATGTTTAAGTGATGTCTGAATTTCATGCAACACAGATCAACCGGCAATATACAATTCCCCTTTGAAACAAATCCTACTTTCTCATTTGCAGGTAAAACTTCAAGGTCCTTTGGTAATGCATTACAAATGAAATATTGCATGAATGTTTTAACAACTAGAAAAAGTGCCTTGAGAGGCACGTATACCCCCGGCTGATAGCCACTAGCCCCCTTCCCTACCCCCTACCTAAGCAATCCTGCACATGCTCACCCCTGACATTGAACCTCACATCACCAACGAAAAACAGTACCCTTATCAAGTACATTTTAGAAACCACCAAGCCCCCTTCCCTACCCCCTACCTAAACAACCCGGCACATGCTCACCCCTGACATTGAACCTCACATCACCAACGAAAGACAGCACCCTCATCAAGTACATTTTAGAAATAAGCAGTGTAAAGTACTTTACATACAAACATGGAGAAGTGTAGTTTTAGAATGACATATCTATTTTAGAGCGGTATACAGAGCTGACGTGTATACCCAATCTAGGACATAAGCGCGGACATTTTGGGTCAGGTCCTCAGTCCTAGATTGAAATGAAATTAGAATGTCATTCTTAAAAAAAAAAATAAAAAAAAAAAAAAAAAAAAAAAAAAAAAATTAAGATGTCCTAGATTTTGACCTCTAGCCCCACCCCCAGCATGTACCCTAGTGTCTAATGTCATTAGAAACAAGGCAAACCTTATAGAGTACCTATGGGGCAAGTATGAATGATTTCTTAACATGATAGTAAAAAAAAGTACAGAAAATACAATTATTAAAGAAGTTCTAGATTTTGACCTCTAGCCCCCCCCCCCCCCCCACCTCCCTGCACATAGACAAGTCTGAATCTTACATGGTACCTATGGTCTAAGTATGAATGCGTTCTGGCAAGACTTAGTGGAAGTCAAGAAAACAGACTTACAGAAAATTTATCATGGTATATATCATATAAAAATGTGTCCTAGATTTTGACCTCTAGCCCCACCCCTGGGGACGGTAACCAGGATTTGGTGACATTGAATATGAAAGCAAACCCTAAAGGGTATCTATGAACTATATAAGAATACATTCCTATGATTGTTTGTTAAGATATGAACTTAAGAGAAGAAACATTAACATTGTAAACAGCACATTTTAAAGGTGACCTAGATTTTGACCTGCAGCCCCACCCCCGGGCACGGACCCTGGGGTCCGAACTCATGGAAACAAAGCAAACCCTATAGGGTACCTATGGTCCAAATATGAATAGTTTCTGACCATTGGTTCATGAGATATACACCTCTAGAGAAACTTTAACCAAAACTTTGACATAAATTCTACGAACGTTCCGGAATTACGAACGAAGAAACGAACTAACGAACGAACGAACGAACGAACGAACATACGAACGGACGAACGGAAAAGCGAAAACTATATACCCGTTGGCATAAATGCCGGGGGTATAAATAGGACCCAAATATATAAATATCAGAAATTGATATCCGTCATTTAAAATGTTCTAACGTCTAAACCAAAATGCTCAAAATCAGCATCAATTTGCCCAGTCAAAATCTATTCTCAAATCAAGGTCATACTTTAATGTTTTTATACAGATTGTAATTCAAACCATACTCCTAAAAATCATTTGTAGTAACTCTGATATTGAGGATATTAAGGAAAAGGCATGGGCAAGGATAAATGTAATGTGAAAATTTTAATATACACTTGATAGAAAATCACTAGAAACAATATAATTATATTACTTTTATACGCCCTATCCTCGAATATGCTGATATAATTTGAAATAATTGTACTCAACAAGAAAAAAATGATCTCGAGAAAATTCAGTTAGAGGCTACTTTGAGCATGCCATGACGTCAAGGTCAAGTTTGGAGGCACTCACCATGTGACAGGTTTTCAACCAAGTGTAACATTTTTTTTATTCAAACAGAAATTGTTTTGATCAAATCGAACCATTAAGATCCGCAACGGAACATAGTGGACTGACATATGACCAATATTAATATTCTGCCACCCACCGGACATTTAACTTTCGACACCCGAAAATAAAATGATTGTCTGATGACGTAAGCATTGTACTTGTCTATAGGAATCTGAATAGTTTTCTGGTGACACGCCAAATGACATTATTTCACCAGGGGGGTTCGGATGGGGGAGAAATTAGTCCCTTGAACATACGAGTGAAGCGAACTTGGACACACAATCATCTGACATTTCAGCAGTAGAAAACAGAGAGTCAGGGAGGTCATTCCAGTCCCTGATAGTCTGGGGAAAGAAACTACATTTATAGGCCTCTATACTAGCAGATGGAAGCTGAAATGCCTTGGAGTGACTATTTTTACAACGCCTAGTCTTTGGGATAAGGTCATCTGTAGGTATTCTGGCTTTACCCTTCAGACCTTTGTATAGCAAAATAAGTCCATTATCTGTCCTCCGTTTCTTGAGAGATTCCCATTTGAGTTGTTCCAGTATGCCAGTCAGACTACCTTCCTCGAAAGTATACATGTAATTCCTAGTTACAAATCTAGCCACATGATTCTGTACCTTCTCCAATTCCTCCTGGAGGCATTTAGTATGAGGATCCCAAACAGAACTTCCATATTCCAGGACTGGGTGTACCAGTCCTTTATAAGCTGCTTCTTTAACATCTTGGGGGCAAGAAAATAAGTTTTTCCTCAAGAATCCAAGTGTTCTGTTGGCTTTAGTACAGATATTATTGATATGGGTAATTGTTACACCTAGATATTTAATGCTATCAACATTTTCCAATACCGTTCCCTCGAGGGTGTACGAGGCCTCAATTTTATTTATCCGCTTATTTGTCAGCTGCATCATGTTGCATTTGACAGGTTGAAATCTCATGCCCCATTTTCGGGCACAGCTCCCTAAAAGGTCAATGTCTTTCTGAAGTTTCAATGTATCTTCTACTGTTCACGGTAACAAACACAGTCATCAGCAAAAAGCTTGATTTGAGAGTCAATGCCAACGGGTATGTCATTTATGTACAAGAAGATAAACAATGGACCGAGAACGGTGCCCTGAGGGACACCAGACACAACAGGGGCCCAGTCAGAATTAACGCCATTAACTACTACCCTTTGCTGCCTGAAGCACAAAAAAGCATTTATCCATTCCAAAGTCTTTCCACCTACATGTATACCATAACTAAACAATTTCAATTTTGCTTTAAGAAGTTCATGTGGAGGTGTGTCAAAAGCTTTTTCAAAGTCCAAAATAAAAGTGTCAACCTGACCCTTTTTGTCCAATATTTTTGCCCAATCATTTATTATTGTAATCAGTTGAGTTGCACAACTATGCCATTTCCTGAATGCATGCTGTTTGTCCGACAAAAGATTATACTGGTCAAGATGACCCATGATATTTGAGCAGACAATATGTTCTAAAGTTTGCAAGGAATACATGTCAAAGAAACTGGGCGGTAATTACAAGCAAGGGACCTGTCTCCTTTCTTGAAAAGTGGACAGATACATGTATTAGCAAGTGACCATTCCTTGGGGATTTCACCCGTATTGATTGACAGCTGGAAGAGATGTGCAAATACAGGTCCTAACTCTTTTGCCAATTCTTTTAGGACTCTAGGATGGAGTTCATCAGGTCCTAAGGCTGTAGAAGGGTAAAGCCAGAATACCAACAGATGATCTTATCCCAAAGAATAGGCGTTGTAGAAATCAACACTCTTTGGCTTTTCAGATACCTTCAGCTAGCAAAGAAGCGTACAAAAGTAGTTTCTTTCCACAGACTATCAGGGACTGGAATGACCTCCCTTAATTCACTTATCTCCTCTGCTGAAATGTCTGATGACTATGTGTCCAAGTTCGCTTCACTCATGCGTTCAAGGGACTAATTTCTCCCCCATCCGAACCCCCTGGTGAAATAATGTCATTTGGCGTGTCACCAGTAAACTATTCAGAAGGGTTCAGACCTTTAAGGAGTTTTGTTACTCCTTCCTTTGTAACAACAATTTCATCCATGAATGGGGCCGACCTATCCAGAAGTGAGACTTGGTTGTGTACCATTTTGGTGAATACATCTGTGAACTGTCCATTAAATTCTTCTGCTTTTTCAAAATCTGATTGAGCAATACCACTTCCATTTTTCTTTTTCTAAGGGGGAATGCCTTGGGTATCTTTCCTCTGACTATTGATATACCTATAAAAATCCCTGGGATTAGCCTTAACATCCCCTACCAAGTTATTGACTTACAGGCCATGCTGCTTCCTTATATCAGCTTTGATTTCCCTTCTTAAGTTTTCAAATTTAGATCTAATTTTTGCACTTCCAGTTTTCTGAGCTTTTGCATGAGTTATATTTTTCCTGCGAATCTTCCTCCTTATCTCAGGAGTTATCCATGGGGCCTGAATTAAAAAATTGTTTGTTTGTCCTTTACCTACCCAGCATTTTAGTCTCAGGTAGGTAGGTAGGGAAATAATTATATTTTGCTTTCTGTAGAAAATAGAAAAATAAGTTTCAACATTTTAGTCTAGTGAGCATCTCCTTTAATTTTGCATAAAATACTACTGTAATATAGGCAAGTATATATTAAAATGAAAAGTTCTGTCACAAAAAGTGTACATATTTTCCAGGAAAGGCAAATTTAAGTTTGTATACTAACATTCTAGCATTCGATAAAAACCCAAATTATGCAAACTATCATATATTCAGCCATAGAAAAATAAAAACATTTTTCCTCTGGAAAATGCAATATAATTTTTTGAGTAGGGGGATAAATTGTGGGTAGGTAGGTAAAGGACAAACAAACAAAATTTTATTTTCGGCCTGGGACAGAAGAGACTGAGCGACTTGTTTTTGATGGGATATGCTTATCTGCCGAGTCCTGAATGAAAGATGTAATAAGATTGAAATTTTCCTTAACCGAACGGGTATCCGAGTAGCCATTGAAATACTTTTCCTTTGCAAATTTTAATGTATCTGCCCTCATAGAGTCATAATCACCTTTCTGGTACCGATACACCTTCCTCCGAGGTTTCTTAATGGGGGGAATAACAATCTTCAGCGTTCCAGAAACAATATCATGATCACTGAGACAATCTGGGGAGTGAATGTCTACAAACTGATTGGGAAGAGAAGTGATAATCAGGTCCAAAGAGTTTCTTTCTCTGGTAGGGAAGTGGACTAATTGATCACATCCATGATCATTAATAATGTCAACCAAAATTTGACCTTCAATCATACTCAATGGTGACCCACATTTATTGTGTCTGTCCGGCCAAACAATATCTCCAAAGTTGAAATCCCCCTAGAACGTGAACTGAGGGGGGTTTATTTCCTTTGTGTTTATCCCTAATTTTGTTAAGCTGCTCTCTGAACAAAGTATCAAAGGAAAGGTTCTAGGCCACTTCCACACACAAAAACATCGCTTGGTTATAGTTGTGGAAAAACTCGTACTTTTAAAATACTGCAATCACACCGTATTAGCGGCAATTTCGAACTCGGCATACAATCGTTAAACTCGGCATAATTTTTGTTCAGCTGTATTCTGGTAAGGTTAGTATTTGATTGTTTTCATTGGAACTGAGAGTCTGTCGGTAACCGTAAGTAGATCATAAGTTAAAAGTGATGTATAAAATATACCTGTGTTCTTCTGGTCCTACAATTCCAAGTGTAAAGTCTGGAAAATAACATTTTTCTCTTTGATGCTTCACTTTTTATACTCAATCCTGTCAAATATGCTCCATTTCGTGACTTTATAAATAAATAATATCAATTCTTTCACAGGCAAAAATATAAACTTAAGCCATTTACAGTCCTTTTGTGCGTATTAAATAGATTCGATCTGATAAGTGAAAAGCGCAGCGTCTGTTTTAAAAGATGGCGTGATGATACTTTGGCAATCGGATAACTCTAGTCATGACAATCGTAGAACGCTGAAATAAAAGCTATTTGGCAATCGGTGAACACGTTTTGTTTCTTGCGGTTTTCCCCAGTTTTTCTCATTTTTAGAGCCTACCATGTTTCTGTTATGACGAATAATGTAAAATAGAACAGTAATGACGACTCTGTTTTATATTCGAGTCTGTATAGGAATATGTTTTAATGAGTTGTACATGTATTCTGTTGGTAAATTCGTTTATCTCAATTGTGGCGACTTGTCCTACCGAACCCTTTTTAGGCCACTGTATCAGCATGTCATGTGGTCAGCATGTCATGTGATCAATTATAAACACATTAACGCACTATAATGGTACTACCTGTCTAGTCGTGTGGCAAGGACATTATTCGTCCCTTTTAAAGTCTTTTTTCTCAAGAGTTTTCCCATTTTCATTTTCGAGAAGACCACGTTGGCAAACATCGCGTGTCTTTAAAAATATTAAAAATGACATAACATTGTAAAAATGACATAACATTGTAGTTTTTATTCCATTTTACGTTCCTTTCAAGATTATTTCACTCATATAGAGACTATGAAATTCAGTAGGTGGGCTAAAACGGGAGACCCCCGGGATAGACCACCTGACAGACCCGTAAGCAGAACTTGGCTTATCCTACTTGTGACTCGAGTGAGGCTCGAACCCACAGCTGATAAACAGTAAATATTATTTTCCTTATCATTTCACAGAAACATACATTGTAGGTACTCATTTGAACCGCCTCAAGGAGGCGGTTCTAACGAGTACCAACAATGTATATTTTGAGCATAAATAAGAAAAACAATACAACTTTTCATCTAAACATTTTCATTTTTGCACCCAAAACTTTTCAGTGTATTTGAATAGGCATTTTTTTCGTAATGAACATATGATGGAACATTTGATAACATATTTCAACTTTTGAATTTCAGACTAATCATGGATCAAACCGTACAGGCCTTAGATCTACATGTATCCTTCCTGGATGTCTCAATGATAGACGTGTCCCCACCAGCCTCCCCAATATTCATTACCAATCTACTACTACTACTACTACTACTAAGTACTGTGTTTGCTACTTTTACTTCTACTGCGGCAGAAGTAGTAGTAGTAGTAGTAGTAGTAGTAGTAGTAGTAGTAGTAGTAGTAGTACACTCAATAGTAGTAGTAGTAGTAGTAGTAGTAGTAGTAGTAGTAGTAGTAGTAGTAGTAGTAGTAGAAGTGTATTAGTAGAAGTAGTAGTTGTAGATGTAGAAGTAGAATAGTAGTAGAATTTAGTAGTAGTAGTAGTAGTAGTAGAAGTGTATTAGTAGAAGTAGTAGTTGTAGATGTAGAAGTAGAATAGTAGTAGAATTTAGTAGTAGTAATAGTAGTAGTAGCAGTAGTGGTTGTGGTGGTTATTTGCGTGGCGGTAGAAGTGTTAAATATAGTAGTAGTAGTCGTAGTAGTAGTAGTAGTAGTAGTAGTAGTAGTAGCCGTTGTTGTTGTTGTTGAGGTAGTAGTAGTAGAAGTAGTAGTAGTGATTGTGGTGGTGACAGTGGTAGTGGTCGTACACTCCAAGAAGTAGTAGCATTAGTTTTTTCCGAACACATGTACGCTCTCACATTTCCAGAGATGTTACAATCCATTTTATGACGTTTGGCTTTGATAGACTTAGTTGTTTATTAGTGAACAATATTTTCAAGAACATTTGAATTGATAACGCACGACCAACGGATAACAATAAGGTATGATAAAACATATTGTAACGGCTGCAGTGAACTTAAAACAGTGCTTAAGCAGAAGAAAAACAAGAAGATGAGTTTGTCTTAAAGAAGAAAACTAGTTTTGTTGCTGTTGCTGCTGCTGCTGCAGAAGAAGAAGAAGAAGAAGAAGAAGAAGAAGAAGAAGAAGAAGAAGAATGAGAAGAAAATGAAGGAGGAGTAGGGGATGTACTTCTGATCTGAAAATACCAAATTCAGCATGTCACTTTTCTATGAGTCGTCTGATATCTGCATTCAACAACTCTTATCCTTGTTCTTAATAGTTTTGCTCAGTATTTCACCGTAATAAATATCTTTTAAGCGTAACTGCAATAATACAATAGCAAATATAAATTACCAGACGTTCTGAAGAAAAACCTCGTTTATTACAATATAAAGTATTCACAAGTAAACCATAACCTTTTAAACAGTTTCTTGTGTATCAGTTCTTTCAACATGAAAAATGTAAAACGAAGTCAATAAGCACGACTTACAACATGAAACCTTGTGTGTTTTGTCACTTAAACGGCTCATTTCAGGTTATTTTAGCTTTTCTTACATTTTGTTCGACGATTGCCATTAGCCGAGTTCAACGACTGCATTCCAATTTATCAAAAGGCGTTCCCGATTGCCATTTTGATTTTCCCCTTCATTGTTAATCCGTATATTGCTCGGCCAAACTTGCAAAGAGCGTAATGAAACTTTGGTGATGTTTTGGACAGACATTCAAATGTGTTATGCACAAAATGAAATTTAAATGTTGTAATAAATAACTAGATAATAGACGTTTTGATGCCGACTTTACCTTGTAAACATTACAAAAAAGAAGGTTCAAAGTGATGTCATGGCATTGATAAATTGAAATGAAAAACACCTATTGCACAGGGCATAGACTAATTCATTCAAGATTAGCTATGAGAAATCAATTTGTATCATACAAAGGTTATTTATTGTAAAAAGATCAATTTAAATGACTTACCAAACGCAGCTGGTCATAAAACTGTGCCGAGTTCAACGATTGTGTGCCGAGTTCGAAATTGCCGCTAATACGGTGTGGCAATGGTCGAAAATGTTTTGGCCGAATCGGATCTTAATGAGAGACTTCGATTAGAGCCCTCAGTTTAAATCGCAAGTGCTTTAGAAAATAGCTGGAGAAATGCTTGTCTATATTTGCTGAATATATGAGAGTTTTAAATGACATCTTCATAAGTTTTTACCTTTGATCATTTACTTCTTGAACCGGTGACAGATATGCTACTAACTCGCAGAAAAAAGAATTCCTAAAAACAGAAAAAATTGATACTATCTGCATAGTTGTCGTGTTAATGCGGTTAGAGTGCGAATCAGGGCTAACACTAATCGGTGGGATCCTATATTGAATTATCCGGGATCCAAGGAGGTAGTGTCATGTCATCATCAATATCTCAAGCATTACTGGTCAGATTTTTATGATTTTGGTATCATATTAATTTGAATGCTCTGATCTAAAATGTGACATAATCAAAAATCGAAAAAAATTAATTTGAATATGTTAATTTTGCATTTAAAAATTCCGGGATCGCTGAAAACCGCAACTCTGGTCCAGTGGGTAGTGTTACTTCCACATTAATATCTCGAAAATTTCTCATCAAAATCAAATCTTTTTTATGCCATAATAATTTGAATGCTATATTCTAGAATATGAAATAAAGAAAAAAGAAAAATATTAATATTTAATATGTTAAATTTGCATTTGAAAATTCCGGGATCGCTGAAAACCGCAAATGGGATTCAGTGGGTAGTGTTACTTCTACATTAATATCTCGAAAATTTCTTACCAAAATCAAATCTTTCTTATGCCAAATTACATTGAATGTTGTATTCTTGCATATGACATCAACAGAAATGAAAAATACCAATATTAAATATGATGAATTTGCGTTTGAAATTTCTGGGATCGCTGAAAACCGCATCTGGGATCCAGACGGTAGTGCTACTTCTACATTAATAACTCGATTATTTCCCATCAAAATTCATATTTTCATATGTCATAGTAAAATTAATGCTACAATATCTCATATGACACAAAGATTAAACAAAAATAGTATTTATTATTTATGTCATTTTTACGTTTGAAAATTCCGGGACCCACTTAAATCGCGCAAACGGAATTGCGACTGTAAATTATTAATAAAGGAACGGAAATTCAGCTTGATCATCTTTTAATAATTATTATTTTCAGCTTCTGACATAAACCCGTTAAACATATTGCATTAAATATTTAGAAGATTAAAACAAAATAATACTATTTAAACGTATTTGTGTCTGTCTATTTATAAACTAACGGGTAATATTCTTCCACTAGTTACGCTTTCATCATTGATATAGGAAAAATAAATATTTTTTTCATCTCTTTAATGAATATGACATTTTTTTTTTCAGATATTATTTTAATTTTGCCAATTTTAAATTTTAGATTTTAACTTAACACCACCAAAGCCCTATAGTTGGTATCAAAGCTAATTAGTATGTCAAGAACAATTATCGCAACTCAAAGCATCAATAGTTTATACATCACAGCGCACTAATTGCAACGGCAAGCTGAAACATTTTGCTATGAATGGCATGAAAACACAAGCTGGATGGGAGTACCTTTTTACCAGAAATCACTCCTTTTTGACACTCAGCTCACTTGTCGGTGTCACATAAGCCATAGGCTCTATATAAGATGTTGAATTTAATTTTAAAATCACTTGATAAATCTTATCGCACGATAGTTTACGCTACTGTGTTGTAGGAAATATCGCTCTCTGCAATGGCTGTGCTTTGTGTTGGTGATTCGCTGTTTAAGTACATGAGGATTAATCGTCCCGGGTCCGATTTGAGGTTTTCCAGCGGTGCACGGGTCGAGCAGCTTCATGGAGGTTTGCTCGATATCAAGAAGTTCCAGGTAAGAGTTTGTAACTTTTGATTTTGCGTGGATCAGATGCTTTTATTACAACGGAAAATGTCAAGTCTCTTTCAAATATAAAATGTACTTTTTATCGTATAAGATGCACAATCTTTTATATTTGCGCAAGCATTTTTGCTGTGTGAGAATATGAATTATATTAAACAAACCAATATTCCATGAATAAGACTATTATTTTTTGATCAAATCACATGTTTAGTTATTCAAACAGGAAGCATTATAATTGCCGTATCTGGTCCTAATGTTGTAGAATTTCACCGTTACATTGCTCATGAGATTGAATGAAGGAATTTTCAGAGGTGTTTGAAGAAAGCTTGTTACTTACTTATAAATTAAAGAGATTGCATATTTATGAACAGGTTTTTCAGTCACGTCCCTACATTATGAACAAGACCTTCATGCTTACGAAGAAACGAAATTCTGAAAGTCAGCTTCCTATCTAAGCAAGCTTTCCTTTTCCTCTTTTCTTTTCTTCCTATATTATTATTATTATTATTATTATTATTATTATTATTATTATTATTATTATTAAAAATGTTATAAACGTACAAAATAAATGTGAAATTCATTAAATAATGTTTGTGGTTCTAAAGCAATTATTTTTTACGGGTCGTTAATTTCCACATAGAAATTAATGATCCATGATAATGGTCATTTCAGAGTTAATGGTCCGTGTGACAAATTAGCACAAACAGCTTAAAGAAGCGTGGCATAATGTTTTAGACTGATCAAATTTTCATAGGCATATATTTTCTGGATCAAAATACGATACATGCAAATACCGTTTTCCCTTGCACACGACATGCCTAACTAGACATTTTCATATGATTGAAATAATTATTATTATTATACAAGATATAAGAAGATGTAAAGATTCATATGCGATAGACATAAGAATAATTGACAGAATATATAGTCGGAATGTTGCTTGTTCCAAAACATAGATTGTGGGTATTCTAACAGACAATTTAAGGAACAGGTTACGCCAAGTGTTCAGTTACATTTCGATGGGACTAACCATTGGACAATGAGTTTCTCTTCATATAAAGATGAAAATTGTGTTTACTATATAGACAGTTTAGGTGCAAATTTGAAGGATTTGAGAAATAATGTTAAGATTCAATTATCCCAGATTTATAGGACTTCGTCATCGATCCTTCAAGTTAAGGCTCCTCGTGTTCAACAACAACCGTATTCGTATGATTGTGGATTATTCGCAATTGCAAATGTTGTGGAGTTTTGTTTTAACCCAAATGGTTTTAATACTAGAGTAAGTTACACAGTGTCAAAAATGAGAGAACATCTAATCGAATGCCTTGAACGCGGAAACATGACACCATTTCCCAAGGAAACAGTGAGAGGAAGATCTAAACTGGACTCTGTTACATGTAAAGTTGTAAAAATTCCTATATGGTGTAGATGCAAAATGCCAGAATGCATAGACAATATGGTTGCTTGTGAAAATCGAAAGTGTCGTACATGGTTTCACAGGAAGTGTTTAAAGTTGGATTCAGGAATTCAGGTGTGGAAGTGCCCGTCATGCAATCATGATAATAAGTGAAATAGTGAAAGTGCAATCGGTTTCCAAAAAAAAAAAAAAAAAAAAACATAATTGAGCCGCCTCGTGAGAAACCCAACATATGCATATGCGAAAACAAATGCGCAGATCAGCTTCGCAGTTACCGCGAAGCTGATCAGCGCCTTTGTTTTCGCTACATTGCCCGTCATGCAATCATGATAATAAGTGAAATAGTGAAAGTGCAATCGGTTTCCAAAAAAAAAAAAAAAAAAAAAAACATAATTGAGCCGCCTCGTGAGAAACCCAACATATGCATATGCGAAAACAAATGCGCAGATCAGCTTCGCAGTTACCGCGAAGCTGATCAGCGCCTTTGTTTTCGCTACATTGATAGTGGAATCACTCTACTTCAAAAACCTCTAGCTACCGGTTTGTTTCGGACATGGCCGGAAATCAGATTGTTGGTTTTCTCACGAGACGGCTCAATTATAATAATAAGTGAAGTAGTGAAAGTGCAAATAAGGAAGTGTTTAAATAGAGGATATTTGCTTTTTTGAGGTGAATACCAAATATATTTCATCGAGTGAGTTGAAAACATCAGAATTTTCACGAGATGAAATATATTTGGTATTCACCGAAAAAAAGCAAATTTTCTTTTTATTTTATACAATGCACAGGCATTTTCCAATGCACAAGGTAGGCGGTGAAAATGCAAAAACAAAAATTTTTTGAAAACACGAATAATTTTGGTACCACATTGTTCCTTATGTTCTAACTAAGAAAATGAATACCCACACTTTATGTTTTCGTTCATAAATAACGGAGTTATAGGCGTTTGAATTTCTGAAGTGAGACACATTTAATGACGTCAAGTAAATGGAAACGTCAGAAGTAATCCAAACAATCTGACGTCATTACAGTGACGATATAGGCTGATATCAGTCACTAGTGACTTTTGATATCAGTGAGATTTGATATCAGTGAAATTTCATATCAATGAAAATACCAATTTTATCAAGTTTTGATATACATTGGGTTTCACTGTAAAGTATAAAATAAACCCATATTCTTCAGAAATTCATCGATGTGTCATGCCATTGTCATAATAAGTGGACTTGTGAAAGTGCTATCGGTTAAAAAAAAAAAAAAAAAAAAAAAAAAATCCTGCTCAACTTCCACCTCCCCGCGGTGAGCAGGGGGCAACGGATAATGCAGAACCATATCGCTATGGTATGTTTCTATATTATACGGCTAACGGAAGGTTTTCGGACTTGTGAATAACAAAAGCGAGTATCGGCCGTGTAGGCTGATAAGCGACTTTGTTATTCCATTCAAATTAAAAATTAAAGTTGAAATCGCGAAATCTTATCCAAATAAATTATATTTAAACAGAGACTGTGCGTGAGAAAACAAAATGTCTTTATAACCAGGTCCGACACAAACCACCCTGTACATTCACTGACACAGACTATAAGCTTGAAATTTCGGATTTAAGAAGAAGACGGATTGTACTATCCGTGCACCGAAAACAAAGGCGCTGATTAGCTATGCAGTTACTGCACAGCTGTTCTGCGACTTTGTTTTCGCCTTTGCAAATTATTTGTTTTCCCATGCGGCGGCTCATTTATATTTATACACACAGACGATCATGTAAACTTAGGAACTTAAGATGTCAAGCTACCAAAATCATAATTCATGCATTGAGCTACAAAAAATTGTTTTCTCTGTAGTCCTATGTCATTTTTTCAACATTTTATGTGCAATGGTCGAAAACATTAAACAAGCATCAATGTAGAATTAGTCCCGGATGCGGTTTGTGACGATCCCGGAAATTTCAAACGCAAATCAAACCTATTGAATATTAATGTTTTTCATTTTTGTACATGTCATATGCAAGAATACAGCATTCAATGTAATTTGACATAAAAATTATTTGGTTTTGATGAGAAATAATCGAGTTATTATTAGAACTAGCACTACCGTCTGGATCCCAGATGCGGTTTTCAGCGATCCCGGAAATTTCAAACGCAAATTCATCATATTAAATATTAATATTTTTCATTTCTGTTGATGTCATATGCAAATATACAACATTCAATGTAATTTGACATAAGAAAGATTTGATTTTGATAAGAAATTTTCGAGATATTAATGTAGAAGTAACACTACCCACTGAATCCCAGTTGCGGTTTTCAGCGATCCCGGAATTTTCAAATGCAAATTTAACATATTAAATATTAATATTTTTCTTTTTTCTTTATTTCATATGCTAGAATATAGCATTCAAATTATCATGACATAAAAAAGATTTGATTTTGATGAGAAATTTTCGAGATATTAATGTGGAAGTAACACTACTCACTGGACCAGAGTTGCGGTTTTCAGCGATCCCGGAATTTTCAAATGCAAAATTAACATATTCAAATTAATTTTTTTCGATTTGTGATTATGTCACATTTTAGATCAGAGCATTCAAATTAATATGATACCAAAATCATAAAAATCTGATCAGTAATACTTGAGATATTGATGATGACATGACACTACCTCCTTGGATCCCGGATAATTCAACATAGGATCCCACCGATTAGTGTGCACCGCGAATCAGTCTATATTGGACATTATTAACGGCTTATATAGTAGCCTGCATGATCCTCAGCTTGCTAACCACCCTAGAGACTTGCTTCAGATAGTGCTAGATTGTAGTGCTCTATACTTATCTACCCCGAAACGTTACCATCATATAATAGAGACAATAGAATTTCACAGTAGAAGACTTTGTTATACGTTACATTGTGAACGCTATAAGAGACTTGCCTTAGTCCCCCAGCGAATCAGAAAGAAAAAGACTTGAGTTTAAGGGTAGTTATCCAGGACACAACTTAGCGGGTTTACTAAGTTTTTTATCCAGAACTTTTAGAAATCATATATGAACTGATTATAACCTGTAAATAGAGACATATATAAACTGTAAATAGGGTGGTGGAATACCATTTTAGAAGTGATCCTTTTATTCGCTACTCCAGCGTGTGGAGGTGTGCCAGGATTGGCAGAATTTCTACTCAAGATTCAAGATTCAGAGGCTGATGGTCGACTTTTTTTTTTTTTTTTTTTTTTTTTTTTTTTTATTATTATTATTATTGAGGTTTTAACGGGTGTGGGGTATGAAAGCCCCTGCCGAGCCGAGCTGGGAGAAAGCCCCTGCCGAGTCAGGTTTTTGACTTATTATTGCTAAAAGCTGGATATCTTCATGGCAAGTAATATATAGAATGATATTTTATAGCATTTGATATGGTTTTATATGGTTGGAAACCTTTTACATAAACTCAGTTATGATAATTTGCCAAATTTATTGGATTTGATAGAAAATCTCAGCTTCTGTCTGTCTTCAGATACTGAGTCGATCAATTTCTGATCATCACCTCAGGTGTGTGGTGGGTGGCTAAATTTTGAATTTAGCAAATTAGGGGGAAAACATTCGGGATGGGCCATTAAAACTATTTACAAGAAGCTAGACAGAGGCATACTAAAACGTATACCTCTGGAACCATGGTTTAAATGAGAGCCTTAAACTCGTCCGTGGTCTTAGATGCGACCACTGAAGAAGGTAGACTATTCCAAAGTGGAATAGTCCTTGGGAAGAAAGAATTCTTCAGAGCATCAGTATAGGACATGTATCGTGTGTACTAAGATTCATGAGAAATCTTTGCGAAATCCATGATTATCACATCCGTTTGTCTGTGACCCCGGTTCAAGGCTCGACCCAGGTTACTAACCATGTCATGAAAGAACTGAACCAGTTGGGTTTCGCAAGACCTTTGACTACGGAAGCCATGCTGACAGCTTCTGTACAAGTCGAATAGAAAAATGCCATCAAACTTTGTTTTCAAATTAATCATGACGAACAATATCTTTAACACCTGTGCGATTTTATCTATTCGAACATATGAAATCACTCATTTTTTGGTATTTTGAGTTAAATTGGCGATTACAAGTCAAAAACCTGGCTCGGCAGGGACTTTCTCCCAGCTCGGCTCGGCAGGATCTTTCATACCACACCGGTTTAACGTCCCAGTCAACAATTTTTCAGTCATGTCGTGTCGGGACGGAGCCGCCGCTTGCCGGGTTTTGACCAGTACTCTAGGGAGTACACTAGGGAGTACCAGTAGGGAGTACGAGAATTTGTTCTTCCACTGTTCTTCTCCATTAATGTCAATGACCATGGATTTAATATCAGGGTAAAACCGGTCAGTCTTATTACCGCAGGATATTGCACAATACTGCAGGATTGCTCAGGATACCGCAGGATAGAAAAAATACATCAAAATACAGTTCCAAAGTATCATTATAAGATCAAAAATATGTTTTAGTGACCAACTATTGCATTTAGTCAACTTACAATGACATAAACTAGATGTTGTCTTCGTTTAGTATACCATAGAGATATACACTGTCTGACTGAATACCACAGGATAGCCCTACAAATAGTTAACTTGAAGAGAGAAACATCATAATGTTCTTATTCAACTAAAATCACAATATATTAAGATGTAGTCATCAGATTCTGAAAATAAATATAGGTCATGTGGGTAATATGTCCTGAAAACTTGTTGTGTAGAGTGTCAAATACCCGTTTACAGCGTATACGAGATAGCCATTCAATTTCGCCTGATTCCAAATTCAATACCGCAGGATTCCAATAGGCGGTAAACGATAAATGCTTGTTTTACTTATCTAAAGTCTTAAATTGAATCAAGTTAAATCATTAAATGACAACTGTCTGACACTTTGTATTTGCACCAATAATTTATGTATTTCTATTAAAGTACAAAAGCGTAAACCTCAGGAAATAAGACCACATAGGGATCATTTTAAGCAGTCACAAAATGATGAATTAGTTAAACCTGGTTGTAAATGATATTAAACAGCATATAAAATACGCATGCAAATTAAGTTTTGCAATTTATAGTTAGAAAGGTTGAAAATTTGTCATACAATATTTAGAATTATCAAGAGTTAGTGTATCAGTATCAGTTAACGCATAGTTGCGGAATACGACACGATTATGACACCTTTATATAAAGAGATTAATCAGATTATCGATAAGTTGATTAGATGTCATTTAGAAGATAAGTTGATTAGATGTCATTTCACAAAAGAAGAAGAAACATTTTTTTCTATATTATGTATGTTTGCAAATTTTTAGTTAAGTTAAGGTAACTGAGTGGCCACCTATTGGGAAAATAGCTGCTCATTCGGCTTACGAAATGTTTTCATGGTATAAGTACCTGATTGTTAGTTTGGTTTTTTCCCACCTTGGTTTTTGGAGTGGAAGTCTTTTTCTGATTGCGCATTTTCCTGATCTTTGCCTACTTGTACTTTTTTAAATGCATTTGATAGACCAGTCCTAAAACAAAAATTCGAATTATAAGTTTTTGCGCTTAGATTCAAACATTTTCAGATGTCAAATATATACATAAGGAAACACAAACACGCGTTTAACATTTTAAGTATCAATCAACACATAGTTGCATAATACGACACGCTTATGACACCGACTATAGACAGATTAATCGAATTATCAAAATGCCGATAATTGTTTGATCACTGAAATTAGTACATATTTTGATGCAACTTTGAACTCACGAGTAAATCATTATTGTGGTGCCAGGTGGAAACTAGAATAAAATTTTATCCTTTGGCGTCTCAAAAAGGGTTCCGTTCTTGATATGGTAGCCAATGCTGGAAATAAACAAAATTATATGCATCTTAGAAAATTATACAAAAATGAAAGGAACAATATAATGGCTTAAAATCTTATCAAACTTTAATCTGTAGAATCACTGAAGAAACTTGAGTAGCCGAAACCGCGGTATGGCACATCCCCTTCCTCATTAAAATATTCACTGCTCTTAAAGGATCTCAGTTTTATTTTAACTTATAGCAATTAAATATGATCAATAATGATCAATAAAATATACGATCATTATGTATCTATCCTGTGGTAGTTGTTGTTGTTGTTGTTGTTGTTTGTAACTTCCTCCAATGTCTGGAGAACTTCACGTTAGTGAATAGATGTCCTTATTTTAAACTATTACTTTTTAATTTGCACCCCACCGATATTCAGAAATGTTTATTTCAATTCATTCAAGAGTCTAGTCCGTTTACAATGTAGAGCATAGCATAGTCCCCTGGCCACTGATTCGAATTTAGACAGAAAGTCCTCCCTTTGGGTTTCTCTCAGATTTAATTCAACTGCTGTGCAGTCCAAAATCAGCGCAACTAGCAGCTCGGAGTCGCGGCAAATACACTGTTGCACCTCATCTCCAAGCTATTGTGATAAAACAGATTTAATCGTCTCGATAAAAGGATCACGGCTCTCCGCAAGCGAACGACACCTCAGCAGGAAATGTTCATGGTCTTCTGGATTCTCACCACACAGCAAACACGTTGGGTCAACATTGTACTGATTAAACTTAGCACGAACAGATTGAAGAACATATGTGCCTGTCATGAGCCTTGCCTTAATGCCAGCTTTCTTAATTGCCATAGGATTGAAACCTGCATTTTTCCAAACACAATGTACCTCACCAATTTCGTAATTTTCAGTATTCAAAAACCTGAGTGATGATTTATCACTCGCCTCAAGTTTTATCTTATTAACCCAGTATGTATTGATATGCTCATCAATTGTAGTAGTATGATTATCTATCCTGCGGTAGTCTTTGCTTCGACACGGTGATTCATACTAAAACCAAACACAATAGACCAAAATTATATGACAATACCAATGTTTTAGGGTTAACAACTTTCAAATACTTTACTTATAATCATTTAAGATGAAATATAATATGTAAATATGATATGTAATAAAACAATCCTGCGGTATCCTGAGCAATCCTGCGGTATCCTGCGGTAATAAGTCCGATCCGGGTAAAACTGTTTTCTAGGAACTAATAATGCAGGACATTCCAGCAACATATGTGGCAGATCTTAGTTATCAAGGCCGCAACATTTACTGAATTTTGATTTGATCGATTGCGCAGCATATTTGTTCTTCGGCACGAATGTCATACAAATAGTTATTGGGATTTCCTGCTTTAGGTACACCAGTTGGTATCTGCGCAAGCGTAAACAAGCTGAAACATTCCGAAGTGACAGAAGACCTCTTTCTTTGTGCAATTTATTCTGCTTTGCAAGTAATTGAGTCGCAAGGGGAATCGAAATTTAAACGGCTAGATTCGCTGTGCCTTTAGATGTTTGTGGTCTTCTAGATATCTCTTGTGACACCACATTTATCTTCTCTTTATTTTCCACACGTATCTTTGTGGGTGGGGTAGTGTAAACAATAAAAAACTACCTCCTTTCCTGAATCTGAATAGTTTACTGGTGACACGCCAAATGACATTATTTCACCAGGGGGTTCGAATGGGGGAGAAATTAGTCCCTTGAATGCACAAGTGAAGCGAACTTGGACACACAGTCATCAGACATTTCAGCAGAGGAGACAAGTGAACCAGGGAGGTCATTCCAGTCCCTGATAGTCTGTGGAAAGAAACTACTTTTGTAAGCTTCTTTGCTAGCTGAAGGTATCTGAAAAGCCAAAGAGTGTTGATTTCTACAACGCCTATTCTTTGGGATAAGGTCATCAGTGGGTATTCTGGCTTTACCCTTTAGAAATTTGTATAGCAATATAAGTCTACTATCCTTCCTCCTTTTCTTAAGAGATTCCAATTTCAGTTGACTTAAAATGCCAGTCATGCTCCCAGTTTCAAAAACATAATTTCCCGTCACAAACCTTGCCGCACGATTTTGGACCTTTTCCAGTTCTTCCTGGAGGCCATGAGTGTGAGGGTCCCAAACTGAGCTTCCATATTCCAAGACCGGCCGCACCAGTCCTTTATAAGCTGCTTCTTTCACATCTGGGGGACAAGAATACAAATTTCTCCTCAAGAATCCGAGAGTTCTGTTAGCCTTTGTACAAACATTGGAAATATGAGTATTCCATTTCAAATCATTTGTGATAGTTACACCCAGGTATTTTATGCTTTCAACGTTTTCCAGTAAAGTGCCCTCAAGGGTGTAGTTAGAATGTATCTTACTAGACCGTTTATTTGTCAGCTGCATCATGTTGCATTTGACGGGTTGAAATCTCATTCCCCATTTTCTAGCCCAACTGCCTAAGCGATCAATGTCTCTCTGAAGTTTCAATGTATCCTCTTCATTCTTGATTTCACGATAGCAAACACAATCATCAGCAAAGAGTCTTATTTCAGACTCGATGTCTGCTGAGATGTCATTTATATACAAGGAAAACAGCAAGGGGCCGAGAACGGTGCCCTGAGGGACACCCGACACAACTGGAGCCCAATCCGATTTAATACCATTAACCACTACCCTTTGTTGTCTGAAACAAAGGAAAGCATTTATCCAATTCAGTGTTGTTCCACCTATTCCATAGCTGAACAATTTGCTTTTAACGAGTTCATGGGGAGGAGTATCGAAAGCCTTTTCAAAATCGAGTATAAAAGTGTCGACCTGGCCTTTTTTGTCCATCAAGATGGGCCATAATATTAGAGCATACAATATGTTCAAGAAGCTTACAAGGAATGCATGGCAAAGAAACAGGGCGGTAATTGCGGGCAAGTGACCTGTCGCCCTTCTTAAACAGGGGGCAAATATTAGCAAGAGACCATTCTTTAGGAATTTCACCTGTATCAATTGACTGTTGGAAGAGATGGGTGAATACCGGCCCTAATTCCATAGCCAGTTCCTTTAGGACTCTGGGATGAAGCTCATCAGGCCCTAAGGCTTTAGACGGTTTTAGACCTTTGAGAAGTTTGGTCACCCCTTCCTTTGTGACCACAATATCATGCATGAATGGGGCAGATCTATCCATAAGAGGGACCTGTTTGTATTCACTTTTAGTGAAAACATCCGAGAACTGACCATTAAATTCTTCCGCCTTCTCAAATTCGGATTGTGCTATTCCACTTCCATTTCTCTTTTTCAATGGGGGGTATTTCAAAATATGTTCATTTGTTTTAAGGGAAATTCATTCACGATGATGATTTCTTGATTCTTGAGTGAAATACAGCATCAGATTATCAAATCACTTTTAAAAGTGAAGATTTTAGGTGGCATGATTTTTTTCAAGTGTCAAATATGAATATATCGGTTTTGATGGATTATTTTGTTCTTTCAGTAAGACAAGATATGGCCTGAATCATTGAATCAAGAAGGTTTCTTCAAATCAAGGTAAGGCAACTATGGAGCCCACGCCGCCAAGAAAGCCGAAAGAAAACCGCCCATTCTATGAACCACCAGAAGATAAACCCATTGCCGTACAGATCATCAATGAAGCTAGATTGTCACTAAAGGATATAAAAACCAAGAGACCATTTACTCCAAGGGAAGACAGGAGGACTTTATTTGGTCCCAGGCCTGTGAATAGTAGTACAGACAACAGACCACCAAGTGCTTTCAGGTAAATGCAATGAAATTCAAGAGCTTGAAAAACATGTACCTAGTAAAGATTATACATTATTATGAGCTGCACCATGAAACAAGTTGTCATCGTAGCATGTACACATAAAGGTGTGTGTCTCAAAAGACGTTGACATAATTGTCATGTGGACTGGTCAAGATGCTCCTCTGTTTTTAAGCTGTTCATTGACACCTTCATAATGTTCCAGTTCTTAAACTACAGAAAACTAAATGTAATGATTTAACAATGTAACCATCTCGTGTTATTATGTATAAAGCAGTATGTATCAGATGTGCAATATTTTGTGTTTGCAGTTTAGATTCCCGTCACTTTGATCCAGATTCCCGTCCAGTATCAGGCACAAGACTTAGCCCGCTTGATCATGTAAGTTTCAAAGCTGTATAATTTCACCCTTCTCTTTTTCCTTAATCAACCCCAAATATATACCCTAACATATTCTAGGAAATTCTGCTTTTTGCATAGAGTACTATTAAAGTGCACTGTGCAGATCCAACTGTGCACCTTAACTGTTTCTTCAGAAGCTTTCTTATAAATCCTTAATGCAACATACATGTAGATGCACAATACCATGACAGCATATACACATTGGCTTGATTAAATGCCTTAAATTCATCTTTGAGAGCTTTTATTGCTAGGTTCACATATGTAGATTTTAATTTTGTTTACCACAATTGAAAGAAGATAGGGTCAGTTTATTTGACTATGTGATATAAGACAATTATAGCTAAAGCCCCAGACTGTGAAAAGCCATCAAAAAATCACTTTTGGTGGCCACCTGTTTAGCAGAAATTTCTTTGGTATAATTGTTTAGTACTGTCTTTGGGAAGTATGAAAACCAATGTTTTAATTTTTTTCGGTCTTGCAAAAGTACATTTATTCTGGGTGAAAATGAAGTACCCTAGCTTGTTTGAACCGCGGCATTATGAACATTTATCTCCAGGCACCCAGGGGCTAATTTGACCTACCTTGCACATCCCCTCCCAGGACAATCTTTCAAGGGTGCCAAATCATTCATTTGGATTCCAGAAATGCAAATAATTTTTGTCGTCAAAGATAAACTCTTTTGCTGTATGGAAAAATGCATGGTTTCCATGGCAACCATTAACATGTTTCTTGAGCATGGGGGTGTACATACAAAATTGGTCATATCCCTGCTGTTACTTATCCTAGACCACTGAACCTGGTCTCATTTTAAAGCTTAAGACATAGCCCTTTCAACCCATGGTAAGTAATGCAAATAATTTGCATATTCATGAATTTTAATGAAAACATTAAAATGACAGAAAAACTCGTTAAAACATTAATAAACTATTTCAGGATAGGACCAAACTATCAATGTGGCACTTTGTTATTGAGACAGTAATATCATATGACAAATGTATTGATGTCATGGGCCTAAATAAAAATTATTTCATTCGCATATTCATGAATATCAATGAAATTGTCAAAAATCGAAAAACAAGGGAAAAATTGTAGCAATTGCAAGGTTTTGGATGGGTTATAAGATCTATCTTGCATCGCTGGGACCAATTATCATGGCTGCCAGTGTAGTCAGAGAGGCATCACCTTAATGCCATAAAATATTGTCCTCAACAATGAACGCATTTACATGATGTAAAATTACAAAGTTTCCACACCTACCCATAGTGTGATTCTAATGAATGGGGTACTCACAAAAATTATACCGACAATAGCTTGTTGTAGAATACTATAATTGGTCTGAAAGTGATGCATAGACCCTTAATACCTATTATTCAAGTGGTTGAATTTGCTTATTCATGAAAATTAATAAAATGCATAAGAAATCGGTGAAAAATCTTGAAAAAATAGCGGAAGACATACAAAATCACTTGTACCAGAGCTGGTAACAAACTCGGGATGCTGAAAAAAGTATCAAATGAACAATATGGCAATGTACTATGTCCCTTAAGTCTGATATAATAATTATCTGATTTTCATGAATTATAATGAAAACTCAGAAACAGAAATGAAAAAAGGAAAAAATGAAACTGGTAAACTTACAAAATGGCTTGTATCTCGACAATCAAAATCCCTTACATGCTGAAAATATGCTGAAAATGGCATCAAATGATTGCTATGGCCCAACCATGCCGTCCTGCACTACAATATATGAGTCATTTGATTTTTTGCTTTAAGAATTTTAACAAAATCTTTCGAATTTAGAGGAAAATTATCGAAAAGTTAGGGCGGTATACATAGAAAATCACATGTATCTTGGCTACTGATAGACCTTGAGAGCTATAATTGGTATCAAATGATTGCTAGTACATTGTTCCATAACCATGTAATCTGATACAGTCTTTGCATATCTGGACTAGGCATATCCAGACACACAGGTTTGATTTTGGAGTTTCCTTCTCCTAGATGAATTGCTGGCCACAGCTGAAGAGCTCCATCTACCCTTCCTTAGGTTTTGTTTAGAGACCTGTAAACTCCTAGGAGGACTGTCAACCAAGACTAATGAGTTCCCCCTGCCCAGCGAGATTTTTGTGTAGAGAACTAGCTTAACTCCTAGATGAGTTGCCTTCCAAGGCTAACGAGCCCCATCTGCACCGCATGACAACAGGTAGTACTGATTACATGTTACAGTAGCAGTTAAACTGACCTGATAAATCTGATAAATAAATAATCAGCTATTTTTAGCTCACCTGAGCCGAAGGCTCACAGGTGAGCTTATAGGATAGGCAGGCATCCGTCGTCCGTCGTCGTCCGTCCGTCCGTCCGTCGTCCGTCGTCCGTCCACAATTTCAAAGAAGAATATTTCTGAAGCTAGTAGGCCGATCTTGATCAAATTTAATGTGAACCATAATTGGGTTGGGGGATTGATGACATTAGGTTTTGGAGCAGATTGTATCAAGATTGTGGTTTCCATGGCAACAGATAGGTCCCATAGACTTACAATGGGAAAAACTAAAAAAATCTTCTTCTCTGAAACCACTAGGCCCACAGCTTTGATATTTGGTATGTAGCAATGGCTAATGGTCCTCTACATAAATTGTGCCATTCGTGCCCCTGGGGTCAAATTTGGCCACGCCCCGGGGGGTTGATAGTCTCCATAGACTTACTATGGGAAAAAAATTAAAAAATCTTCTTCTCTGAAACCACAGGGCCCACAGCTTTGATATTTGGTATGTGGCAATGGCTAATGGTCTTCTACATAAATTGTGCCAGCCATGCCCCTGGGGTCAAATTTGGCCACGCCCAGCGGGTCGATAGTCTCCATAGACTTACAATTGGAAAAACTAAAAAAATCTTCTTCTCTGAAACCACTAGGCCCACAGCTTTGATATTTGGTATGTAGCAATGGCTAATGGTCCTCTACATAAATTGTGCCATTCATGCCCCTGGGGTCAAATTTGGCCACGCCCCGGGGGTTGATAGTCTCCATAGACTTACTATGGGAAAAAAATTAAAAATCTTCTTCTCTGAAACCACAGGGCCCACAGCTTTGATATTTTGTAGGTGGCAATGGCTAATGGTCCTCTACATAAATTGTGCCAATCATGCCCATGGGGTCAAATTTGGCCAAGCCAAGGGGGTCGATAGTCTCCATAGACCTACAATAGGAAAAAAACAAAAAAAAAATCTTCTTCTCTGAAACCACTAGGCCAACAGCTTTGATATTTAGTATGTAGCAATGGCTAATGGTCCTCTACATAAATTGTGCCATTCATGCCCCTGGGGTCAAATTTGGCCACGCCCCGGGGGTCGATAGTCTCCATAGACTTACTATGGGAAAAAAATTCAAAAATCTTCTTCTCTGAAACCACAGGGCCCACAGCTTTGATATTTGGTATGTAGCAATGGCTAATGGTCCTCTACATAAATTGTGCCAGCCATGCCCCTGGGGTCAAATTTGGCCATGCCCCGGGGGTCGATAGTCTCCATAGACTTACAATTGGAAAAACTAAAAAAATCTTCTCTGAAACCACTAGGCCCACAGCTTTGATATTTGGAATGTAGCAATGGCTAATGGTCCTCTACATAAATTGTGCCATTCATGCCCCTGGGGTCAAATTTGGCCACGCCCCGGGGGTTGATAGTCTCCATAGACTTTCTATGGGAAAAAAATTAAAAAAATCTTCTTCTCTGAAACCACTAGGCCCACAGCTTTGATATTTGGTATGTAGCAATGGCTAATGGTCCTCTACATAAATTGTGCCATTCATGCCCCTGGGGTCAAATTTGGCCAGGCCCCGGAGGTTGATAGTCTCAATAGACTTGCTATGGGAAAAAAATTCAAAAATCTTCTTCTCTGAAACCACAGGGCACACAGCTTTGATATTTTGTATGTGGCAATGGCTAATGGTCCTCTACATAAATTGTGCCAGCCATGCCCCTGGAGTCAAATTTGGCTACGCCCCGGGGGTAGATAGTCTCCATAGACTTACAATGGGAAAAACTAACAAAAATCTTCTTCTCTGAAACCAAAAGGCCCAGAGCTTCTATATTTTGTATGTAGCAATGTTTGGTAGTCCCCATTATAAATTGTGCCAGTCATGCCCCTGGGTCAAATTTGGCCATGCCCCGGGGGTCAATAGTGTCCATGCATAGACTTTCATTGGTCGATTCTCAATTATTTTAAATCTCATGAGCTTACAATGTGATAATCTCTCAGGTGAGCTACAGGACCAATGGTCCTCTAGTTGTTGTATGCATATTAATAGGTTCTTTATGAATAAGAGAAAAATCAATGAAAAATGAAGGGGTACACCAACAAAATAGCTTATATCTCAGCTGCCAATCTCCTTAGAGAACTGAAAATGATACCAATAGAATGATAGGACAATGCACTTGCCACATGGTCTGATAGCTTAAGCATATGTTATTGCATTTTCTGAATGTTACATAAGATTTTGAAAAATTGTGGAAATGACAGAAAATTGAAGATTGTGCTCCAACATAGTTTATAAAATCTTGATTGCCAGCAAGCATGCTTTATATATCTAAAACATGGCAATAAAACAGTGTCCTACCAATAAATTGAAGCCATTTTAAGTTCTTAACGGCTCTTGGCAGTCAAGATACACACGATTTTGTTTGTGTACGCCTTCATTTTTCGTTGTTTTTAGCTCACCTGAGCCGAAGGCTCACAGGTGAGCTTATAGGATAAGCAGGCATCCGTCGTCCGTCGTCGTCCGTCCGTCCGTCCGTCGTCCGTCCGTCGTCCGTCCGTCGTCCGTCCACAATTTCAAAGAAGAATATTTCTGAAGCTAGTAGGCCGATCTTGATCAAATTTAATGTGAACCATAATTGGGTTGGGGGATTGATGGCATTAGGTTTTGGAGCAGATTGTATCAAAATTGTGGTTTCCATGGCAACAGATAGGTCCCATAGACTTACAATGGGAAAAACTAAAAAAAATCTTCTTCTCTGAAACCACTAGGCCCACAGCTTTGATATTTGGTATGTAGCAATGGCTAATGGTCCTCTACATAAATTGTGCCATTCGTGCCCCTGGGGTCAAATTTGGCCACGCCCCGGGGGTCGATAGTCTCCATAGACTTACTATGGGAAAAAAATTAAAAAATCTTCTTCTCTGAAACCACAGGGCCCACAGCTTTGATATTTGGTATGTGGCAATGGCTAATGGTCCTCTACATAAATTGTGCCAGCCATGCCCCTGGGGTCAAATTTGGCCACGCCCAGGGGGTCGATAGTCTCCATAGACTTACAATTGGAAAAACTAAAAAAATCTTCTTCTCTGAAACCACTAGGCCCACAGCTTTGATATTTGGTATGTAGCAATGGCTAATGGTCCTCTACATAAATTGTGCCATTCATGCCCCTGGGGTCAAATTTGGCCACGCCCCGGGGGTTGATAGTCTCCATAGACTTACTCTGGGAAAAAAAAATAAAAAATCTTCTTCTCTGAAACCACAGGGCCCACAGCTTTGATATTT
Organism: Rugalucina vietnamica; assembly: GCA_964017185.1. Taxonomy (NCBI): domain Eukaryota; kingdom Metazoa; phylum Mollusca; class Bivalvia; order Lucinida; family Lucinidae; genus Rugalucina; species Rugalucina vietnamica. The sequence goes on along the minus strand of OZ024874.1, from coordinate 61,705,558 downwards.
TGTAGGTGGCAATGGCTAATGGTCCTCTACATAAATTGTGCCAATCATGCCCCTGGGGTCAAATTTGGCCACGCCCCGGGGGTCGATAGTCTCCATAGACCTACAATAGGAAAAAAACTAAAAAAAATCTTCTTCTCTGAAACCACTAAGCCAACAGCTTTGATATTTGGTATGTAGCAATGGCTAATGGTCCTCTACATAAATTATGCCATTCATGCCCCTGGGGTCAAATTTGGCCACGCCCCGGGGGTTGATAGTCTCCATAGACTTGCTATGGGAAAAAAATTAAAAAATCTTCTTCTCTGTAACCACAGGGCCCACAGCTTTGATATTTTGTATGTGGCAATGGCTAATGGTCCTCTACATAAATTGTGCCAATCATGTCCCCGGGGTCAAATTTGGCCACGCCCCGGGGGTCGATAGTCTCCATAGACCTACAATAGGAAAAACTAAAAAAATCTTCTTCTCTGAAACCACTAGGCCCACAGCTTTGATATTTGGTATGTAGCAATTGCTAATGGTCCTCTACACAAATTGTGCCATTCATGCCCCTGGGGTCAAATTTGGCCACGCCCCGGGGGTTGATAGTCTCCATAGACTTACTATGGGAAAAAAAATTAAAAAATCTTCTTCTCTGAAACCACTAGGCCCACAGCTTTGATATTTGGTATGTAGCAATGGCTAATGGTCCTCTACATAAATTGTTCCATTCATGCCCCTGGGGTCAAATTTGGCCAGGCCCCGGAGGTTGATAGTCTCAATAGACTTGCTATGGGAAAAAATTCAAAAATCTTCTTCTCTGAAACCACAGTGCACACAGCTTTGATATTTTGTATGTGGCAATGGCTAATAGTCCTCTACATAAATTGTGCCAGCCATGCCCCTGGGGTCAAATTTGGCCACGCCCCGGGGGTAGAAGGCCCAGAGCTTCTATATTTTGTATGTATACAAGCAATGTTTGGTAGTCCCCATTATAAATTGTGCCAGTCATGCCCCTGGGTCAAATTTGGCCATGCCGCGGGGGTCAATAGTGTCCATGCATAGACTTTCATTGGTCGATTCTCAATTAGTTTAAATCTCATGAGCTTACAATGTGATAATCTCTCAGGTGAGCTACAGGACCAATGGTCCTCTAGTTTGCCTTAGTTATAAAGATCTCAAGAAGCTTATGATTTACATATGAATGACATGGTCATAGAGAATAGTTTTAGCAATCATTTGATACCAGTTACAGCTTTTTAGGTCTATCAGTACCCAAGATACAGGCATTTTTCTATGTATACCTTCGTAGTTTTTCCGTAGTTTTTCTCTAAATTCTAATAATCTTAAAACTAAAAATCAAATAACTCATATATTATAGTACAGGGTGGTATAATATTGCTCTAGCAACAATTTGATGTCATTTTCAGCACTTTAGGGCTTTTGATTGCCGTGATACAAGTCATTTTGTAGGTTTACCCGTTTAATTTTTCAATGTTTCTCTCCAATTTTTTAAGTTTTCATTAAAATTCATGAAATTGAAAATCAGATTATTCTGATATCCTACTGTAGGATCATAGTACATTGCCATAGCAGTCATTTAACACCTCTTTCAGTATCCTGGATTTATTAACAGCTCTGGAACAAATGATTATGTTCATACACCCCTTATTTTGGTGTGATTTGTCTCCGATTTCTTATGGGGTATTCTTTGTTAATTTTCATGAATGAGCAAATTCAATGATTTGAATATTAGGTATCAAGGTCTTATTGCTAGGTCGATGCATCAGTATCAGACCAATTATAGTATGGTTCCGGGGATGCAAGATAGATCTTATATCGCATCCAAAACCTTGCAATGGCTGTAGTTTTTCCCTTGTTTTTTTTTTCTTTTTTTGGCATTTTCATTTAATTACATGAATATGCAAATGAGATTATTTTCATTTAGGTCATTGACATCAATATATTTAGTACTGGCTCAATAACAAAGTGTCACAGTGATAGTTTGGGCATGAAATTAGTTTATTTATGGAATTTTAACATTTTTTCTGTCATTTTAATGGTTTCATTAAAATTTATGAATATGCAAATTAGATGACTTGCATTACTTATAGGATAAAAGGGCAATGTCTTAGCTTTAAAATGATACCAGGTTCAGTGATGTAGGATAATTAACAGCGGAGATATGTCCAATTTTGTATGTACACCCTCATTTTCGAGAATCGCATTATAGAACGTCATGTATAGCAGTATACATCCCATATTTTCAACACTTTTGCAAGACTTAAAATTGACCAAACATTGGTTTTCAAGCTTCCAGTGGGTTCCTCTATAAGAGGGTATGAATGAAATTTCTGCTACTTTCCGACCACCTATTACCATTTTTCTAATGGCTGGGGCTCTAGCTAATTATATAAAAAAAAAAAAAAAAATCAAAAGAAATGTTGACAAAGCATTGCTGCCTTAATTTTTAAGTAAAGACCTCTTTTTTTCCATATGGGAAGCTGGTAGCATGTCTGAAAAATAGTTCCCCAAAGTGAGGCAACACTCCAAATTAACCATATCTGTTTACTACTGGAATTTTAAGCAATATCAGAGAACAAAGCAAAAAGGAAAAATCACGAACCATGATTATTTTGATTTACAGACACCCTCTCCTATAACTACTGTAGAAGAAGAAGTAAGCTTTTACTTTAGCACAATTTTAGCCAGTTTTATTGCTTGTAGATTTGAGCCACATCGTGAGAAAACCAACATTTCGCATATACGAAAACAAAGGCGCAGATCAGCTTCGCAGTAACGGTGAAGCTGATCAACGCCTTTGTTTTCGCTACACAGATAGTACAATTCCTCTTTCTAAATCTAAAATTTCCAGCCTCTATCCATCCTCTGTGCTTATACAGCTCGGTTTGTGTTGGACCTGTTGGGAAATCACATTGTCGGTTTTCTTGTGTCGCGGTTTATTTGTTGACATTGCTTCATCAGAGCTGTATTGCATGAAATTAAATCTGTATGAAACAAGATTACTATTGATTCAATGCAACAAAGAAAACAGATGAGACGTGCATGCAACTATCAGCAAAGATATTTTGATAATTGATTCGAAATGCTCAGGCATAACAGTTTATTTTTCTTTTTGTTAAATATTGGAGGAAAAATCCTATACAAAATGAAAACAGACAAGTCATTGACATGATTTCTTTATCAAAATTTAAATACCTCATTTACATACATGTACTTTAGCCACACAATGCAGTGCAGCTTGATTATCACTGCTAGATGCTAGGAAATTGTTTTCACTTGTTATGAATGTTTGATGTTTGTCTTTTGATTAAAAATTTAGCATTTAGTCTCCATTTAAATGCATGATAAATACAGGGAATTCACCTTTTTTTTCAACACCAAGCTTTTATGTGAGAGGGCTTCCAGTTTGTTACTTTTTAATGTTTTGTTTGTCAGAGGCATTTCATTAAAAACTCCTGGTTTCCAGGCTCATCAAATAGTATAGGGTTATTGCACTGATATCGGTGAATATTGTCCCAAGTTGGGATATCGAAGGACGAGAGCATGCGAGCGGGGGTAGATATCCCAATGAGGGACAATATTCAATGATATCAGTGCGATAACCCTTTTATTATACTGGTAGCTATGAATATTTACTTCTCATTTTTTATGTTTTTGTTGATTGTTAAGATGAAAACAAAGAAAATTTTACGGGAAGGAAGAGGCAATATCCGTGAGCGATATCATGTTTGCACTCAGTGCAATATCAAATGATATCATTTTTGCACTGTTGCTATTCTGAAGCATATTTTACAGTAAAATCTTTATTTCCGACATTTTATTTCTTCTTTCGACTTTTTACTTAAATCTACAATTGTCAAACTTCAAATGACGTTTCATTTGGCTATTACGTCATTTTCCGCATGACGTCAGATAAAGATGACGTCATCAGAATTGATGTTCCAAATTTACAACTTTAAACGATGGTCGTCAAGTAAAAAATTAGACAATGCTTTACAGAAACTTTAAGATTTTTTCACTTTTACCAAAGTGTGCAATATCATGAAAGTGTGCCAATATCGTCTGATATATGCACACTTGTTACTCAGCTTTTATCGCTATGTTTTGATCATTTGATATTTATAGCTATATAATAATACATTATACTACCTGTAACTTAAAAATAATAATGATTAAAGTGAGATTACTCATACCTAGATTTCACGACTGATGCCTTTCAATTGAGTTTGAGCTGACCCATGGGTGCATAGTTCTCATGGCTTTTGCATAGTTTAGAAAGGCATTCTACAAATTTGGGCATCAGGAAAAAATGTCTTCTTTTTTTTTTTAATTCAGTTTAACGTCCCTTTCAAGATTATTAAAAATAGCTATTTTATGACTAAAATGCAAAAGTATCACTAAGTAGATCATCATATGAAGTTGTAACATTTTTGGTTTCTGCTAGGTTGCTAAAGCCTTCACAGAGTCAGAAGTTGAGGGCCTATTGCTGCCCCCTAAACCACCCAATGACCCCAACAAACCAACTAGAAAAGGTACAAGGACCAGATTACATCATGCCAACAGTGTGGATGCTTCGCAGCGGCCTGACAGTAGTTTGAGAAACAGGAGTAATTCTCTAACAGATGGTATGTTTTTTCGGCATCTCTTGTAAAACATGACTACGTCAGTAACTTGTAGCATAGCAGTGTTATTTAAATCACACTTGGTACATTCTTTGTGCAAACAATTTCTCTTCATTGATCCATGTCAAGTTGTCAGTTACTGGCTAAAGAATGGGAACTAGAAACTGGTAAATTGCTGTGAAAGGATTGACATGGAAGACTGTCTTTGATTTTCATTCAAGACCTCAGATATTAATAAAAGATAATGCAACAAATTGAACAGAATCTGTATAGTTGTTTGTCCAGATAATGATAATAACATCTAGTTTACAGTGGTTTTAAGCTAGTTCTTCACTGCTTAAAGTAGGGTTAACCGAAGATGATACTCCTGACTTAATTTCATTCTATTAAAATTTTAATGAAAGTTGCCAAAAATCTTTATCATACTTTCCTTGCAGTATCAGCAGACAAGTCCCCTGACCCCAGTACCCCAGAGACAGCAAGGCGGGTCCACAGTGGACCCAAGGAGAGAACCCCTATCCCAGTAGAGGAGAGGGGGGAGGGGGATGGGGTTGAGGCCCCTCCCCACAGGGCACCTAGCTCGGCTGCTGTTAGGACTCCTCCATCAAGGTAGCTTTAAAAGTTTGAATATATGAGCCGTCTCGTGGGAAAACCAACAATGTGCTTCCGAACAGGTCCGACACAAACCAACCTGTACAGTCACAGAAAATGGCTATAGGCAGGAAATTTTGGATTTAGAAAGTAGAAGAATTGTACTATCTGTGTGGCGAAAACAAAGGCAATGATCAGCTTCGCAGTTACTGCGAAGCTGATCTGCGCCTTTGTTTTCGCCTATGCAGATTGTTGGTTTTCACATGGGGCGGCTCAATTATAAAGAAGTTCAAATCATTTAAATATTAGTTGATTGATTTACATGTACTGTAAGTTCAGAATTTTCTTTTCGTTGTGAATTTTATTTCATGAATTTTCTGTTTTCATATTTATTGCGTAGTGAGTTATTGAACTTGTGATGGAGGACATGTGATCTGTCTATAAAGATAATAATAATAATTATAATATAAAATTGATGATAATAATTTCTATATATTCAATATTTGCAGCGCTGTGACACGTGAGATTGGTGAGCGACTGGGCAGTGGTGGGAAGTCTAGACAAGGTGCCGGGGAGGGACAGGAGAGAGTCAGTAGTGGGGGCAGTAAAAGAGTCAGCAGCGGAGGGTCAAAAAGAACAGAGAGTGCTGGCAGTACTGGGAGGGGAGGTAAGGCCTGCTTTTAAAATAGTTTTACCAATTTCGAAATCTGTCATCTGTGACTGTTAATGATTATGTTAAGATTCTACATTTGTGTCAGATAGTGATAGCCAAAAACAAGCCTACAGGGTTACTAACAGTTTTGGCACCTATTTGTGAAACATTTCTGTACCCTACTCTAAGTCTTGTGATAGTTTTTCACCCATGACCCTTTTGCTTAAGTTTAATCAATTTAACTTTTAAGTATACTGTAAACTTAAAGCTAAATTGCATGATATTTTACAAAAATAAATGGCAACCCATGCAGGTGTGAACCGCAAGTTGAGATGCCTATGGCCAGAAAGAAATTTCATCTGTTTACTAGCAGTACTACTAGCAGATAGTACATGTTGATCTCTCTTTATAAAGAGTTTATATGAGCTTTGACACGAGAAAACCAACATTGAAGTTTCCAAGCAGGTCCAACACAATCCTGGCTGTACAGCCACAGAAGATGACTGGAGGCTGCAAATTTTGGATTAAGAAAGTTGAGGAATTCTACTATCGAAAGCGAAAACAAAGGCACTGATCAGTTTCTCAGTTACTGCGAAACTGATCTGCGCCTTAGTTTTCGCAGATGCAAAATGTTGGTTTTCTCATGACGTACCTCATTTTATGTTCCAGGCAGTGCAGGTCGGCGGGAGGAAGACAGTCAAGATGATACAGAATTCTACAACAACCAGATAGCTCCCATGTTAGACGAGATGGCCACACTCAGTAGTAGTAAGTTGGTGATACCATTGATCTTCTCTTGTGTTGAAAAACAAAATGAGCTGCTGCATCTGAATTTCAACACTTTGCATATAGGAAACAAACCGCAGATCAGCTGTGCAGTAACTTGCTCCATAGATAGTACAATATCTCTTCTTTATGCCCCCAACTTTGAAAAAGTTGGAAGGGCATATTGCTTTCGGCTTGTCTGTCTGTGTGTCTGTGTGTGTATTAACTTTTGAATGGTGAATGCTAGGGTTTTGAAATTTCATATGCACATTCCTCATGAAAAAATAGTTGACCCATATTTTTTTTCATGTCCGAGTTACGCCCCTTTTTCTGAGTTATGTCCCTTTGAAAACAAAATTTGAAAATCTTGTGTGCAAGATATCTCAAAAAGTATTTAAGCTAGAGCCTTCATATTTGGTACATTTGTTGGGGCTGAGGAGTAGATGACCTGATTAACTTTTGAGAACTTTCTGTCAAATTTTTAACAAAAATACGGAATTTTGAAATTTTGATTGATTTTTCCACTTTTCGGTGAAATTTGAAACTTTTGAACGGTGAATGCTAGGGTTTTGAAATTTCATATACACATTCCTCATGATAAAATAGTTGACCCATATTTTTCTGTTTGGCCAAGTTATGCCCCTTTTTGAGTTATGTCCCTTTGAAAACAAAATTTGAAAATCTTGTGTGCAAGATATCTCAAAAAGTATTGAAGCTAGAGCCTTCATATTTGGTACACTTGTTGGGGCTGAGAAGTAGATGACCTGATTAACTTTTGAGAACTTTCTGTCAAATTTTTAACAAAAATACAGAATTTTGAAATTTTGATTGATTTTTCCACTTTTTGGTGAAATTTGAAACTTTTGAACGGTAAATGCTAGGGTTTTGAAATTTCATATTCACATTCCTCATGATAAAATAGTTGACCCGTATTTTTTTGTATGGCCAAGTTATGCCCCTTTTTTGAGTTATTTCCCTTTGAAAACAAAATTTGAAAATCTTGTGTGCAAGATATCTCAAAAAGTATTAAAGCTAGAGCCTTCATATTTAGTACTCTTGTTGGGGCTGAGAAGTAGATGACCTGATTAACTTTTGAGAGCTTTCCGTCAAATTTTTACAAAAATACAGAATTTTGAAATTTTGATTGATTTTTCCACTTTTCGGTGAAATTTGAAACCTTTGAACGGTGAATTATAGGGTTTTGAAATTTCATATACAGATTTCTCATGAAAAAATAGTTGGCGTGTTAATTTTTCATGTACGTGTTATGCCCCTTGTTGGAATAATGTCCCTTTGAAAACAAAATTTGAAAATCTTGTGTGCAAGATATCTCAAAACATATTTGAGCTAGCTAGCTAGAGACTTCATATTTGGTATGCTGGTTGGGGCTGAGAAGAAGATCACTTGATTAACGTTTGAGGACTCACTGTCAAATTTTGACAAAATTACTCCATTTTTAAGTTTTTACTTCATTTCTAACTCGCCTGCAAAAAAGCTTACATTCTGTTTCTGGATCGAGGTTAAAACAGACGCAACCGAACAGCTTCTTCAGGAAATTAAATTTGACTGCATTCGAATGAAATAAATGAATCATACAAACTGCCGGTTTAGGGACAAGCATACAGTTGGGGGAATAGTGTTTTACAAACACGCATTTCTAGTTTTAAATCTGAAATTGCAAGCTTGAGCTTTTTCCTGTGGCTGTACAACCTGGTTTGTGTCAGAAAGCAAAATTGTTTGTATTCTCAAGGGAATGTTCAAATAATGGATTAATTAAGAAGTGGAAAACATTCCTTTGACAGTAGAGAAATGCTACCAATGGGTGCAAGTAGAGTGCCAGTAAAAGAGCACCTTGATCAAATCACTTCTCCGGTCATCAAAGTTACTTTAAACCTAATGTCCAAAACCATAGAACAATAACAACTGTTTTATGGGCAAATGTTTTCATTTTACAAGGAGATAAGCAAACAGCACACTTACTAAGGAAATGCAAAAATTCAATAATATGTTACGTGATTTACAGAACTTTATTGGTCATTGAAGTATTTCTGTTGAAATAATGACCAACTTGTAGGCATTTTCAAAGCAAAAGTTTTATCACTTATCAGCTATGGCATAATACTGTTAAGAAGAATTAAGTTACCTGTACTTTTAACACTGTATTATCAGCCACATTGTCATATGAGCCTCGGCACAAGAAAACCAACAATCTGCATATGCGAAACCAAAGGCTCAGATCAGCTATGCAGTAGCTGCACAGCTGATCACTATACATAGTACAATCCCTCCTTCTTCTTAAATCTGAAATTTCAAGCTTCTAGCATGCTTCTGTGACTGTACGGGCCAGTTTGTGCTGGACCTGGTCAGAAGCTAAATTGTTGATTTTCTCCCACCAAGGCTCATATAGTCTTTCTCACAGACTTTGCTTTGGTGTGTTTTTCCTAAATTCTACACTGAAGTTTTTATGGTCAAATGATAAATATAATCTTTCAATAATCACTTATAATTGAGCCGCGTCATAAGAAAACCGGATTTTTGTCTACTCAAAAACAAAGGCACAGATCAGCTGTGCAGTAACTGCACAGCTGATCAGCGCCTTTGTTTTTGCTACACACATAGTATAATTCCTCCTCTACTAATACCCAAACTTGCCAGATTCTAGCTTGTTTCTGTGACTGTATAGAGGGTTTTTGTGTAGGACCTGGTCGGAACCCCCGAAAACTGGTTTTCTCAAATCGCGGCTCTATTATAGTATGTTGAATTAGTCCTTCAACATTATTCTTCAGAAAAAGATGTGAAGATGTTATGCGAATTAAGTGATGAACTTCATCTGATGCTGGAAAAACAGGGTCTTCTGACAAAGAACTACAAACAACGGTCACGGATACTCAAAGCAATATTCAAAATGTTAGATTTAGATGAACCAAAACTTCTGTTACGGCTTGCCAGGCTTATATTAGCAGTGAGTGAAGTTTCTTGTATACTAAGTTTCAAGGTATTAATATTTTTACTGTCTGAACACCATCATTTTTTTAAATCTCACTTTTCTGAAACACCACAAGAAAAATATAACCATGCCATCTTTTTGCAATTCATGAGTCTTAAAAAGTTCCACAAAAAGTTTGAAAATGGGTTCACTAATAAAATGATTATGCCCAAAAATCTTTTCGAATAGACATTTTGCACGTGCAAGGGAGGTAATCCAAGCACCTTTAAACTGATAATCAAGCTAATCTGTGGAATGATTTTAAGAGTTTGGTGCTCAGGTATGCATACAAAACTATTTTGTTTTGGTTTGATGTATTTTAGATGAAAAATAATCAATTTAGATTTTTTTCAGGGAAAATAGTTACTTCCCTTGCTGGCAATTTTACAATGGAAAAAGCCCTGTTCAAAAATATTTTCTTGCATAAAATTTTTATTTGTCAACCGATTTTCAAAATTTTTGTGGCACTTTTTAAGACTTTTTGGAATGCAAAATGGTGACAGGCTCATATTTTTTGAGGTCTTTCAGAAAAGTGAGATTTCAAAAAATGCAGTTTCTGAAAGATGGTGTTCAGAGAGTAGTTTGAGTTTTATGCATTATTAGGGTTAATATAGCTGTATTTGAATTTGGTTTGCTAAAGACTGCAGCAAATATTCAAAACATAAAAGCAAAAGTATGGATCTTTATCAGACATTTTGTATAGACCTATCAGTTGATACCAATATGTGAATATAGGGGTATATCTGTGTCTGTCAAAGGGGTTCACAAATGATTGCCAAAACTTGAAGCTGTTGTTGTTGATAATGATGATGATGAAATTCGGATCTATTTCAGTTCCGTGTAGCTGGCAACAATCTGTTAAATGTGTGTAAACTGGTGTTCAAGGTCAGCCGCAATGAGAAAAATGATCCTGCATTTCTTGAGGGAAATATATTAGGTAAGTATTCAGGAATTATCATTTGAGCCGTGGCATGAGGAAAACAACAATATGGGTTTTCTACCACTTCTGACACAAACCAGGCTGTACAGCCACAGTAAGTAGTAGGAAGCTTGATATTTCTGATTTAAGAAGAAGAGGGAATGTATTATCCTGCTGTGAAAACATAGGCGCTGATCAGCTGTGCAGTTACTGCACAGCTTATCTGCACCTTTAATTTTATATATGCAGATTGTTGGTTTTCTAATGCGGTGGCCCATTTGTAAATTCTCAGTTTGTATTTCAGGCCCCGAGGTTATAAAACTTTTTTCAATCTCAGCTCAGCTGAGCATGAAATTTCAACTGCTCATAAATGTTGAAATAATCAAAATTAGTGGAAAATTCAGGTTCAAAACTCAAAAACTAGTAATTTATCCTGCTCATAAATGTTAAAATGCCAACATAAGCAGGATAAATTTTAGTCTCAGCTGAGCTGAGCATGAAAAAAGTTTTATAACCTCAGGGCCAGGAGTTTGAGAGTCTAGTGGTAGAGTAGTTGACCCTGCAGCGTGAGGTCCTAAGTTCAATACCTACCTCTGCTGTATAGCTGGAGGTTTGATGGTTAATATTTAGAAAGAAAAATGAGCCTGTGCATGAGAAAACCAACAATTTGGGTTTCCGACCAGGTCCGACACAAATCAGGCTGCACAGTCACAGAAAAGAGCTAGAAGCTTGAAATTTCGGATTTAAGTAGAAGAGGAATTGTACTATCCGAGTAGCGAAGCTGATCTGCGCCTTTGTTTTCGCCTATGCAGATTGTTGGTTTTCCCATGGGGCAGCTCAAATGGATTATGCATTTATGGTTCAAAAACCAAGATGCTGATCACTTGTGTGGCTACTATTTTGAAATCGTGCTGTATTTTGTCGTAGTAAAAAGTTTTCTAAAGAAAGATCATATACTCTAATTTTCGTAAAATAATAAGTATATTGCCTTTAATATAATGTTATAGAATTCAGTTAAAGCAATATGTCATACAGTCGGTTTCACGTTAAAATTTCATTATTCCCATTACAGAGTTGTTATTAGAAACTCTTGGATCAATAGACATTTCAACATCTCACGAGGCAATGATCTACTGTATTGGTGCCCTCAAGTTTCTCACTGGTAACTCAACTATAGCTAAACAACTGGTGAAAATAGACTGTGTAGAGAGACTGTCGGCATCTCTTAATTGTATAAATAAAACAGTAAGTGATTTTGCATCATTTTGGTTGTTACACTTTTGTACGAATGTTTCTTCATCAGCTGATTACAGAAGAGTAAGTTGTCATTATGTAGTTTAAGAATGAACATTGAACACTGGTTAACTACATGCAGAAGGCTTTCCAAGGAGAATGTTGATAAGAAATTGACCACTAAGACATGACTTCTGTTCAGTAGGTTTCGACACATAGCAACAAATGGGATAGAAAAAAAATAAGGGTTCTTTGTTATACCTACACTGTGGTTGCTTAACGTAAATTTGAATATTCATATTTGTAATTGTTATAGTTAAATGAGTTTTGTGTTAATTTCTGTTTTCAGACCTTAGAAAATGGCAAAAGTAATGAGCAGTTAGGAAATATTCTTGTTCAGGTAATATGTTAGAAATTAGAACCCTACTTGAGTGATAAATTTTAATCAGAATACCTTTTGCCAACCTTAAAAATATGTTAGTTTGTTGTTTACCAACCCAGTTTTTAGGCTGTCTGGATAGGTAGGAAAATTTTTAGAAACGCAATATTTAGTAGTCTAAGTGTTATAAAATCTAATATTAAAATCCAAATAATAAAGTAAAGGTAACCAAATTAAAATTCTTGTGAAATTTTACATTGTGGTTGGGCCAAAATTTTTATGATTGATGTTTCAAGATAAATTTCTATTTCCCTTTCAGCTGACAGCAGCCTTACGTAATTTAGCTGATACGAATACTAGTCGTGATAGGTTACTGAACTGTCGTATACTCGATGCACTGTGTTTTGTCTCGGATAAATATTCTGCTGATGGAGAAATTATACTCAATGTTTCCAGAATATTCAGGTATGAAAATCTTTTACTGCAAAATTAGGCTGCAAAATTAGGTATGTGTTTGTGATTTGTTTTCCTTGTGTTTATCAATCAGAAAATAATATGCTGTCCTTCTTGAGCCGCGACGCAAGAAAACATGTCTTCAGTGTTTCCGACACAAACCGGTCTGTGCAGCCATAGAAGAGGTATAGAAGCTTGAAATTTTGGATTTAACAAGAAAAGGGATTGTACTATCTGAGTAGTGAAAACAAAGGCGCTGATCAGCTGTGCGTCTTTGTTTTTGCATATGCAGTTTGTTGGTTTTCTTATGGGGCAGCTCATAATTCCTTTATAACTCCCTTGGGAACCAATATTTTCCTGTTTAGTGTTACGTGCCAGGCGTAACTAGAAGATTAAGGAAACCAACAAGTTGGTTAGCCAGCAACAAGCTTTGTTTAAAATTTAACAAATCTATTTAGAAGTGATTTAACCAGTAATTACATGTGAAACAATCAAAAGCATATATACAATCAAACAAAAATGAATGTACAATACCTTTCAAGATGTTAATTCCCTTAAAGAATGTCTGAATGTCCCTCAGAAATTTTTAACACAAGTCTGTATCAGTTTCTGATCCCAAGAATTAAAGTTTGTTTCAAAATAGCACTATGTCCCAATCCAGAATCGAATATCACAAAGTAATCCAAGAATAAGTTTAAATTCCAGTAAGATAGATTTTGACTTCTTAATAGTAACAGTACCCAAAGATTGTCCTTATGAAAATTTGTAGCCCTTATATAGCACTGAGGAACATTCAGGATTCTTCCAGCAAATTCTATGATATCATATACTAAAAATAACAAGTTGTTTACCAAAATTTAATGTTCTGGAATATTCTAGAGAGGCCATTATCCTTCCAGAAAATTCCACAATATTCTTTTGACATAAAAAAAGATTTTTCTAGAAGATTCTACATCTTTGGTTCTTCCAGATTTTTCCGGACTTTTCCGTCAAAGAACAATTTGAAATTTCTAGAAAATTCTGAAGTAAACAACCTGTTTATGTCCAATATCTGGGACACTAAAAGTAAATAATTGCTAAGGACAACAAGTAAACATCATATGTATAACATCATACTTTCCTGGGCATACTCCCTTGGGAAGTTTACCAGTACTGAATGCACATCTTTCAACAAGTAACTGTCATACATAACATTAGTGTTAGATTCTTGTGAATTGAATTAATCTTTGTTAATATTATGTCATAAAGTATATTACAAAAACGTAAATGTTTTGTTTTTTTTTTCATCAGCCATGATATTGACATTTTTACCCTTATTTTTCAGTAAAGTCACATTACACACAGACTGCTGTATGGCGCTAGCAGAACAAACCACTTCATATAGAATATTCCTATCATTGCTCAAAAAACATCTACAAAAACAGGTAAAAATATAGTGTAAATGTATATGTCTAAATATCATATTTAAAAGCTTTATCAAAAATTTATGTTTAACAAGGTAGATGGACAATATACATGTGTATGAGCCGCCTCATGGGAAAACCAACAATCTGCATAGGCGAAAACAAAGACGCAGATCAGCTTCGCGGTAACCGCGAAACTGATCAGCATTTTTGTTTTTGCTACTCTGATAGTACAATTCCTCTTCCACTTAAATCCAAAATTTCAAGCTTCTAGCTCTTTTCTGTGCTTGTACAGGCCGGTTTGTGTCGGACCTGTTCGGAAACCACATTGTTGGTTTCCCCACGAGGCGGCTCATATGTATTTGTACCTGTGTAAACTATACTAGCAAACTGACTCTTATAGCCAATACCCTATTTACCACAAGACAAAAGCAACGATTTAGATGACCATCATTTTGCTCCTAGCAGAATCAAAATTTTGCTGTTTGAAAAGATGACATTACTTTCTAAAAAGCCACTTTTAATATTCAGCTTCCCACACAAAAAATGTAGAAACAACTCAGATTTGGAAGTGGTATTCCCAAACACAGGTCCAAGGATTACTGATGCTTTTAAAAAATACAGGTATCAGCCTTGAGGATATCTTACTGAAATAAACAGCAAAATGTGAAAACTGGTCTTTAGGGTTTTTGACCATGTCCAACACAAACCGGTTTGTGTAGTCACAGAAAATGGCTAGAAGCTTGGAATTTCAAAAGAAGATGGGTTGTACTATCCAAGAAGCGAAAACAAAGACATGCAATTACTGCACAGCTGATCTTTGTTTTTGCATTTGCAAAAATATCTGGTTTTCTCATGAGGAAGCTCATATCTGACAACACCATGTATTTATCTTCTCCCATTCAGGATATAGTTGTGCGGATCTGTTTTACCCTGGGTAACATGACAGCCAAGAATGACAATGCCAGATTACTGCTACATCAAGAAAAGAAATCCCTTGAAATCATACTCACAGTATTAAAGTCCTACTTAGAACAAGACATTAAGGTACAATACTATAATATTCCTATTAAAAGAGAAGCCTCTTTGGCTTAGTTGTTAAGCCACTCCTAAACCAGGCATTGTGGGTTTGATCCTGGGCTTTGCCAGTCTTTCAGATGAGACTTTAAACCAAGGTCCCATCTCCATATGACCTTCACTATTGAATGGGACATTATACAAAAATTAGTTAACAAACCTATTAGAGGATAAATTATTCAAACATTCTGTTAAAATGGCCTAATATCCATGATTATAGACTTTGCCATAAATTTTTTACAAAAGCAGTCGGATTTGAGTAATTAATTTTAGCTTTACATTGGTTTGTTCTCTTTATTAGCTCACCTGAGCCGAAGGCTCACAAGGTGAGCTTATAGGATGGCCATGATCCGGCGTCCGTCCGTCGTCCGTCCGTCCGTCGTCCGTCGTCCACAATTTCAAAGATCTTCTTCTCTAAAACCGCTTGGCCGATCTAGTTGAAATTTTATGTGGAGCCTCCTAGGGTAGTGGTATTTCAATCTTGATCGCGAAATCCAGGTCACATGACCAAGATGGCCGCCACGCCCATATATGGTAAAAACCCTTCAAAAATCTTCTTCTCCAGAACCGGTGGGCCGATTTCCATGAAACTTGGTTTGTAGCATCGGGGACTTCAGCCCATCATAGTTTGATAAAATGATGACCCTTGGATGTCCTTGACCTATTTTGCGGCAAGGTCAAATTTGGAAACATAGGCTTTTACATGGGAAAAAGTGAAAACTATGGATTTTTTGAAAACTATTGCAGCCTGAGGCCTGAAAAGTGGTAGATGCAAACAACTAATGGAGTAGATGAAGGTATGTGATTAATATAGGTCAAGGTCATCTCTTGACCTTGGCCAGTCTGTTGTCCATACACACTTTTCAAAGATCTTCTTCTCTGAAACTGCTTGGCCAATCAAAGTGAAATTTTATGTGGAGCATCCATGGGTAGGGGAGACGAAAGTTTGATCACGAAATCCAGGTCACATGACCAAGATGGCCGCCACGCCCATATATGGTAAAAACCACTCAAAAATCTTCTTCTCCAGAACCGGCTGGCCGATTTCCACGAAACTTGGTATGTAGCATTGAGGACCTCAGCTTATCATAGTTTGATAAAATGATGACCCTTGGATGACCTTGACCTATTTTACGGCAAGGTCAAATTTGGAAACATAGGCTTTTACATAGGAAAAAGTGAAAACTATGGATTTTTTGAAAACTATTGCAGCCTGAGGCCTGAAAAGTGGTAGATGCAAACAACTAATGGAGTAGATGAAGGTATGTGATTAATATAGGTCAAGGTCATCTCTTGACCTTGGCCAGTCTGTTGTCCATACACACTTTTCAAAGATCTTCTTCTCTGAAACTGCTTGGCCAATCAAAGTGAAATTTTATGTGGAGCATCCATGGGTAGGGGAGACGAAAGTTTGATCACAAAATCCAGGTCACATGACCAAGATGGCCGCCACGCCCATATATGGTAAAAACCACTCAAAAATCTTCTTCTCCAGAACCGGCTGGCCGATTTCCACGAAACTTGGTATGTAGCATTAAGGACCTCAGCTTATCATAGTTTGATAAAATGATGACCCTTGGATGACCTTGACCTATTTTACGGCAAGGTCAAATTTGGAAACATAGGCTTTTACATAGGAAAAAGTGAAAACTATGGATTTTTTGAAAACTATTGCAGCCTGAGGCCTGAAAAGTGGTAGATGCAAACAACTAATGGAGTAGATGAAGGTATGTGATTAATATAGGTCAAGGTCATCTCTTGACCTTGGCCAGTCTGTTGTCCATACACAGTTTTCAAAGATCTTCTTCTCTGAAACTGCGCGGCCAATCAAAGTGAAATTTTATGTGGAGCATCCATGGGTAGGGGAGACGAAAGTTTGATCGTGAAATCCAGGTCACATGACCAAGATGGCCGCCACGCCCATATATGGTAAAAACCACTCAAAAATCTTCTTCTCCAGAACCGTAGGGCCGATGTCCACGAAACTTTGTATGTAGCATCGGGGATCTCAGCCCATCATAGTTTGATAAAATGATGACCCTTGGATGACCTTGACCTATTTTACGGCAAGGTCAAATTTGGAAACATAGGCTTTTACATAGGAAAAGTGAAAACTATGGATTTTTTGAAAACTATTGCAGCCTGAGGCCTGAAAAGTGATAGATGCAAACAACTAATGGAGTAGATGAAGGTATGTGATTAATATAGGTCAAGGTCATCTCTTGACCTTGGCAAGTCTGTTGTCCATACACACTTTTCAAAGATCTTCTTCTCTGAAACTGCTTGGCAAATCAAAGTGAAATTTTATGTGGAGCATCCATGGGCAGGGGAGATGAAAGTTTGATCGCGAAATCCAGGTCACATGACCAAGATGGCCGCCATGCCCATATATGGTAAAAACCTTTCAAAAATCTTCTCCAGAACCGGCAGGCCAATTTTCATGAAACTTGGTATGTAGCATCTGGGACTCCAGCCCATCATAGTTTGTTGAAATGATGACCCTATGATGACTTTGACCTATTTTACGGCAAGGTCAAATTTGGAAACATAGGCTTTTACATGGGAAAAGGCGAAAATAAACTGTTGCAGCCTGAGACCTGAAAGTTGCTAGATGCAGACAACTAATGGAGTCAATGAAGGTAAGTAATTAATGAAGGCCAAGGTCATGTCTTGACCTTGGCCCAAGGTCATTTAAATATCAAAATTAAAATTATGGTTTTCTCAGAAATCACTGGGTTTGGAAACTATTGCAGCATGAGACCTGAAACTTTGCAGATGCAGACAACTTATGAAGTCAATAAAGGTGTGTGAGTATTCAAGGTCAAGGTCATTTCATTATGACTTAATACTCCAAGATCAGGCTTCAGGTGAGCGTTCTCAGGACCAATGGTCCTCTGGTTTTGATTTCTTTTGAATATTTGTTTGAGACCTGTTTAAGAAGTTGAAGAAATATATTTGAGCCACCGCATGGGAAAACCAAGAATCTGCATAGGCGAAAACAAAGGCGCAGATCAGTAACTGCGAAGCTGATCTGGGCCTTTGTTTTCGCTACACCAATAGTACAATTCCTCTACTTTCTAAATCCAAAATTTCCAGCCTCTGACCATCTTCTTTGACTGTACAGCCCAGTTTGTGTCGGACCTGGTCGGAACCCAAATTGTTGGTTTTCTCAGGCACAGGCTCATCAAAAAAGAATCACAATGTAGCTTAATTTAGTTTTCTATTTTAGTCCCAGAACAAATCTCCGCCCAAAGACGCCAGTAAACAACAAGACAGTCCTAGTAAAGAGAACAAAACCGAAGATGTATTAGTCAAAGTAGTACGGGTGATAGCCAATATTTCTATCAATGAAACTGTAGGTCCACAGGTAGCCGCTAGTCATCAATGTATAGATCTACTACTCAGTATTTTAGGTGAGTTGGTTGAAAACAATACAAATTAGTATAGAAAGCGACTCTTAGTGGGGGTAATTATACAGTAGGTTTAATAGCAGCTAGTCTTCAGTGTGTAGTAGATATCCAATAAATATTCATGCATAAATATCTTTACACATATCTGTTTGAAGTCATTGTCAATTATGGAGGAAGCCATCTTCAAACATCAAAACACATGTTTAAATCATGAAATTCACATGCCAATTGAACATAAAATTGGTAGACGTCATCAGTCTTTGCGTTGTGATGTCACTGCTTTCTGTTGAGCCAGAGCAGCAATGTTTATGCATATCCATGAAAAAGCATGTATGACCCCTATCATTGAGTCAATATTGTTATTTCTTTTCATGAGCTATTTTTCACCATAATTTATGAGCTATATTTCACCATTATATACAGAAATGCGCCGCTGATAAGCACCTTTGTTTTCGCTACACGGACAGTGCAATTCCTCTTCCACTTATATCCAAAATTTCAAGCGCCCAGCCTGCATCTGTGACTATACAAACCGGTTTGTGTCGGACCTGGTCGAAAACCCCAATTGGTGGTTTTCTCATGCGAAGGCTCAAATGTTTTCTGTTGGTTTTGTTTCCAGAATGTAAAGATATAGAGATGAGTGAGGAGCTAGTATTAAACACAGTGGCGTGTATCAACAATTTATCTTACTTCAACTGTAAAAATAGTGCTGTTATCACACATCAAATCAGGGTGCTGGAAGGTACGTACACAGTAAACATTTGATTGAGTGATGACTGCTAAATGCATGCTAAATGGTATAACTGGGATTGGACCTTGTCACTGGCATGTTATATTCTAGACAGCCATTTTCAACCACAGGCAACTGAATGAACACTTACACAAACCGAATCATTAGCAGACCTTCATTTTATGGAAATAATATTTTGAAATTCAAAGTTTCTTAAAAGGTTTATTATGGTATGAATGTTTTAAAAAGGTTTGGGGAACAAAGTTTGATGCAAAAGTGGCATACTAAAGTCTAAACACTTGCCTCTGATAATGGTTTTTCACAGAAATTTTTTGTATGGGAGATGACAGAGTAATTTTCATGTCAAAATCTTGATCTTCTTACTTTATACTGATATGACTGCAAAAATTTTGAAAATCGGTGACAAATAAAGATTTTATGGCCAAAAATGAATTTTGAATAGGGATTTTGCATTGGCAAGGGAGATAATCAATGATCGTGAAAATGCATATTTTTCGACAATTTTAACTTAATCATGAAGATTTTGTCTTGGGTATGTCATTCGTGCCATTTGAGTCGCCGCATGGGAAAAACAACATTCTGCATATGGGAAAACAAAGGCGCAAATCAGTTTCGCAGTAGTAACTGCGAAGCTGATCAGCGCCTTTGTTTTCGCTACACAAATAGTATAATTCTTCTTCTTCTTAAATCAGAAATTTCAAGCTTCTAGTCTGCTTCTGTGACTGTACAGTCCGGTTTGTTTCAGACCTGGTCGGCACCCTAATTGTTGGTTTTCTCATACACAGGCTCATTTTATATTGATTTTGAGCAATCATGATTAAATAGTAGGAACTTAAAATTTTTGCGGGAAAATATTTACCTTCCATGAGATTTTTGTACAAGAAATCCCTATTCAAAAATGTTTTTGAACAGAACTTTTTTATTTGTCAACCGATTTTCAAAATGTTTGCTGCACATTTTGCGACAAACTGGATGCTTAATTGTGTCAAGAAAATATCTCTTCTACATTTGAACAGTTGTAAAAAATCTGCGAAAAACCAGTATCACACACTACGAAACGCCATTTAATATCATGTCTGATCAAATGACTAGGTGTCTAATCTCCACAAAGTAAAGCAACTGTGTTCACCTATATATCATTGGTGCCACCAGATTTCTTCTACCATGTAGATTGGAGGGCATGGTGGCTGAGTGGTAAAGCATCAGACTTCAAATCTAGAGGTACTGGGTTGGTTCCCCACTGGAGGTACCATGTTGTGTCCTTGAGCCAGGCCCATTAATTCCCCAGAGTCCTGGTTAAAACCCAGGAATTGGTGGCTAAGTCCTGACATGACTGAAAAATTGTTGACTGGTATGTTAATTAAACCTCAATGTGAACCAAATACAGCACAGATTGATACATCACACAACAACATAAGACAAAATGGAGTTTGATGATTGGAAACAGGGTTGATTAGACAAAAACTTACAGCTAAGAGTTCATTGCCTTGTAGTAGGTTGTTGCCCAATAGATTCAGCTTCAAATCTCAACTCTCCATTTTAGAATGTGTTGTGTGATGATACATAATCTGTGCTGTTAGAAATCTGATTGCATCACAGGTAGATAGGATGATGTTTTTGTGTTGAGGAAAACAAATTCATAAGTCCCCAATTTGTTTCAGGTTTAATGAGACTGATCCTGTCAGAACATATGATGAAAGTGGTGGTAGAGGTATGTCGGGTGTTTGGTAACCTTACACGACAGAAACAGGTCCGAGATTATCTCACAGATCAGAAAGGTAGGTTACAGGTCCCAATTGTGAGGTTTTCTTATTGATATGTGTTAGACTAAATGATAAATTTGTAGGGATGTCATTTGGTGTCAGATTTAAGGTTTGGACGTTCGGAAACAAACATCCGGATGGTTCGAACGTTCACATTTTTTTCGGATCAGATCATAGTATTACCTATGCATTCACATACACGTATGTTAATCGAGTGCTCCCTTGAAAGAACATTCACAAAAGTAACAAACATCATGCTAAAACAGCATTACTCAAAACTAACTCATTTTCAAAAAAATCACGAACAGTCACTGAGTTCCCATTTTGTCGAACAAACAAATTTAGTCACATCATACAATCATGTAGAAAATCTAATGGTATTCTAAATGTGTTTCTTCTCTGCATAGACGGGTCAGCTTAAGAATCCGCCTATTTGATTTGTCAAATTAAGATTATAGTGAGCATTCATGTTTTATTTAATCCCATAACACAACTATTAATCATCTGACAAGTAATTTTGCTGCTCGGCGGTCTGTATCGTTATTATTTTTAAGACTTGAGAAGTGTGAATCAAATTGTTTTCAAAAGAAAACAACAGAGGCCAATTTTCACTTTTAATCCTTTCTTTGTTTATTGCCGCTTCCCCGTGACCTGCATTGTCCCGTTTTACCTCTTAGACCTTAGTGACCTTTGACACAACAAAATTTCGTATTAAATACCTTCGTTTCTATTCTGCCAAGTATTAAACTATTGTGTATTTTATTTTATAATAATGGAAAATTACCTAAATATTAGACATTGATTTTTTTTAGCGAACGTCCGGATGCTAAAATTTGAATCCGAACTTCGGTACGGGATCCGAAGTCCGAACGTTCGGACTCCGGTTGACATCCCTATAAATTTGGGTGTGTGTTGGTCAAAAAGTAGAGCGTAAGACTCCCAATTCAGCTGTCCTGGGTTCGAAACCCACCTCCACCGGGTTGTGTCCTTGAGCAAGGCACAGATACTCCCCAAAGTAAAGGGAGAATCGGCTCTTCCAACATGACTGAATCATTGTTGACAGGGATCAGTCAAACAAAATTGATAAATTGATACTGATATAGAGGGTTTGCAGAAACCGCACCACCTGAAGCACCCAGAATATATACCAAACAAAGGATAGAGGTGAGCAACACAGGTCTATAATAATATTGCTATTGATTTTGATATATGTAGCCAATTTTCTCTCTTGACATTTGTAATAACCACACTAGGTTAAAACTACAGAATAGTATGCTTCAGATCATGTGAAATAATGCTTTGGGTGATTGTACTTTGTGTGATCAATTATTGTGGCATTTAGTCATGTCACTACTATTTATGTATGTTTTATTTTACAGTTGACCAGTTGTTAATCACCCTGCTCGACTCTGGAGATAAGGAGGTTGTATATATTGCCTGTGGTGTTCTCATAAACTTCATGGTAGACGAAGAAAACAGAGCCGTCCTCAAGGCAGAAGGAGGAATCACTAAGTAAGACTTCTTTGTATATGAGCAGCATCATGAGAAAAACAGATTTTTGGCCTATGCGAAAACAAAGGCGCAGATCAGCTGTGCAGTAACTGCACAGCTGATCAGCACCTTTGTTTCCACTATCGCATAGTACAATTTCTCCTCTACTTGTATCCAAAATTTTAAGCGTATAGTCTGCTTCTGTGACTACAGGCCGGTTTGTCTCGAACCAGGTCAGAAACCCATTTAATGGTTTTCTCCCCCTAGGAATTGACCAGTGGCTAGTGCTTCTTGTCCAGTCCATGTACAAAGACGTGAGAAGTAGGGTAAGAGTTGGCAGTGGATACAGTGAGGAGTTTGGTGTCAAAGTAGGTGTTCATCAGGGATCTGTCCTAAGTCTGCTACTCTTCATCATTGTGCTAGAGGCTTTAACCAGAGAGTTCCGAACAGGCTGCCCTTGGGAGCTGTTGTATGCGGATGACTTGATGATTAGTGCTGAGTCCATCGAGGAACTACTGGTTAAGCTGAAGACATGGAAAGCAGAAATGGAGAGGAAAGGCCTTTGAGTGAACATGGGGAAGACAAAGATCATGGTCTCTGGCCCCAATCTGGACCTTCTGAAAAAATCTGGAAAGGATCCCTGCGGCGTCTGTCAGACAGGTGTAGGAAGAAATGCTATCTTCTGCGGTGGCTGCTTGTCCTGGATCCACAAGAAATGCAGTGGAATCAAAGGCCCCTTGCGCCCTGATCCTGATTTCAGATGTGCTCGCTGTCTGGGAAAGGCACGTCCAATAGATGGAAGACTTGTGAAGGAGGTTCAGGTTGATGACGAAACAGTTGAGGCTGTTCCAGAGTTCTGTTATCTAGGAGACATGCTTTCTGCTGGTGGTGGTTGTGAACTGGCTGCAGTTACGCGTTGCAAATCCGCTTGGGGCAAGTTCCGACAGCTACTCCCCCTCCTCACCAACCGCAAATTGCCACTTTTGACTAGAGGTCGAGTGTATTCAACTTGCGTGAGAAGTGTAATGCTGCATGCGGCAGAAACATGGGCCATGACTGTGGCTACACTTAACCGCCTACGGCGCAATGACCGTGCGATGATCCGCTGGATCTGTAATGTCAAGGTGAATGATGAAGTAAGCTCAGACTCCCTTCTCTCAAAGCTTGGACTCCAGGATATAGATGTGGTGCTTTGCTCCAGCAGAATGAGATGGTATGGACACGTAGAGCGCAGCAAAGGCTGGATTGCTCAAGTACGCAAGCTAAACATAGTTGCACAGAAAAGATCTGGCAAGCCAAGGAAATCATGGGATGAAGTGTTGTTAGACGACAGAAAAAAGCTAGGAATGGATACTGCTGATCCTCAGAATCGCTCAGAGTGGAGAGGTCGTCTAAGAAGGAGACTTGTCAAACAAGTCCAACCCTCAGTAGAGGACAACGGACTATAAAACGGATATGATGTTGATGATGATGATGATGATGAAAGGCTCACTTGTATGCATTGGAAGCTTATAATTATTTTGATAAGACATTTATTCAATTAATTGTCCAGAAAAGTCTCCAGGAAACAAATTATAAGAACCAAAAATAGTCCTATGATTTGAGAATCCATCATTTAAGGTTTCTAGCTAGCCTCAGAATTGTGTATGAATAATTCTTGGAAGTTATTTTTAGATGGCATTTATTGTTAATATCACAGTCTCAGAAGTAAAAGTATGGACAATCAGCTTTGTCAGAAACATAATTTCTCTAGTACTAATGCCACCTATGGTGTGCTATGTATACAGCAATTATACCCCAACATTGTTCCAATATTACAGGTTGGTTGAAGTGTTGAGGGACTTTGGTCGTGGTGACTGGGAGTTGGCAGGCATGGTTTGTCAGACTCTGTGGAACTACAGTGGGAAGATCTCCAGTACTAATGCCACCTTTGGTGAACAAGAGGCCCAGGAACTGATAGAGATTCTGATAGATTACTTGGGTAAGTTTGTGGTGTCCTATTGTTGCTGGAATTCTATTTCTTGCACTTCTGACAAAAAAAAAATATCAGTTTATCCAAGGTTTTGGTCAGGGGTAGAAAATACTGGTCTATCCTTGGTTGTCTGACTCTGCGTTTAGGTGTTTCTTTTTAGCATTTGGCTGAATAGGATGTCATGTAACTTTGTCATTAAGGGTAACATCACAATGACTCATATAGTCTTGGAAACCAACAAAATACTGTAACCCGTTATTTATGATGGGAAAATCCATTCGTAGAATATGGGTTAATAGCCGAGTCCACTTTCATTTTTAGGGGTGTTAGGAGTGATTTTTAATTTTTATTCAATTTTTCGATGCAGTTCCTCTAAGCAAACAGGATAGCCCCAGATGGGACGCCGCAATCTGCGGCGTTGCATCTGGGGCTATGCTGTTTGCCTATGTCCCACAATGGGGACGCCAAGCTTATATGAGTTGAATTCCATGATATTGTCTCATTGCATATTTTTGCAGCAATTTATGCTTTTTTTTGGGGGGGGGGGGGGGGGAATGGCCTACAGTGTCTCAATAAGGACATTTTCTTATTGGCTTGTTCTATTTTATTTCCAGATAAGGAGAGTGCTTTTGATGAACAGTTATCAGAAATGGACGAGGAATTCCAAGACTATGTGATGGACTCATGGGAGACTCAATTCTGTCCTGTCGCAGAACAGTTACTACAGAGACTCGAGTCACATCAGTCAAACTTTGAACCATTACCATAATTTCCATAAGGAATGGGTGAGGGTATTGAGATAAAGAATATTGTGGTATGGAGTAATATGTGTCAAGATTCTAAGGATTCTGAATATTGTCATATCATAATGAAGTCCAAGACTACTTCATGGACTGGTGAAAAACTTGATTCTGTCTTGTCGCCAAACAGTTGCAGCAGATACTGTAGATTCGGAAATGTTTGTGAGAACTTGATTTTTGCAAGTTCGATGCTTCGCGATTCAAGGTTCTTGCTAATGAATCTCTTTAAGCCTTAAAGACTACACGAACACTCATTCACAAATTCAAGACCTCGCTAATAATTCGGAAATAGAATATTAGTAAAATAAAAGTCACATGAAAATTTTTGAATTTACAGTACTTGTGTAACACCAGTCATTCTCATTACCTTGAGCCATTGAAAGTGAGTTTGAGTATTATGAGGGTATTAGCAATAATGAATGTACCCTGGGTTTCTGCATATGAGCCGCCTCATGATAAAACCAACAACCTGCATATGCGAAAACAAAGACGCAGATCAGCTTCGCGGTAACCGCGAAGCTGATCAGCCCCTTTGTTTTCGCTACACGGATAGTACAATTCCTCTACTTTCTAGATCCAAAATTTCAAGTCTCTAACCATCTTCTGTGACTGTACAGCCCGGTTTGTGTCAGACCTGTTCGGAAACCACATTGTTGGTTTTCCCACGAGGCGGCTCATATGAAACTGAATTTCTGCATACATGTATTTGAAAACACACAAAGACGCAGATCAGTAACTGCACAGCTGATCAGCATCTTTGTTTCACTTTATGGATAGTACAATCCCTTTTCTCCTTAAACCCAAAATTTAAATCTTCTAGCCTTCTTCTGTGATTGTGTACGCTGACTTGTATGGGACCTGGCCCTGAGGTTATAAAACTTTTTTCATGCTCAGCTCAGCTGAGACTAAAATTTATCCTGCTCATAAATGTTAAAATGCCAACAATTGTTGGCATTTCAACATTTATGAGCAAGATAAATTACTAGTTGTTGAGTAGCGAACCTGAATTTTCCACTGATTTTGAATATTTCAACATTTATGAGCAGTTGAAATTTCATGCTCAGCTGAGCTGAGCTTGAAAAACGTTTTATAACCTCGGGACCTGGTCGAAAACCCCACAAGCCTGTTTTCTTACATTGCGGCTTGTATGTAATTGGGTTGAAACAGGAAGTTTTAGGATGGCTGCATAACTAGATTTATAACTAGATTTATTATTAAATCAATTTTGCCAGCTGTCAGGAATTATGCTTATTGGCTTAGTTTTTGGCACACAATGTTTGATCATGTATTCATGGATTAAAAGTTTACAAGAGGCACATCAATTAAGGAAATGTCTTATTCATTGTTACTGGGTTCATTTTGAATAGGTAGGGATGAAAGTCCTTCCTTTTGCAACCCAATGTTAATTGCCATTCTGATGATATTAGCTGCATCATGAGAAAACCAACATGGTTTCCGAACAGGTCTTACACAAACCGAGCTGCACAAGCACAGATGGCTAGAGGCGGGAAATTTTGGATTTATAAAGTAGAGCAATTGTACTACTTGTGTAGTGAAAACAT
This sequence comes from Rugalucina vietnamica, assembly GCA_964017185.1. Classification (NCBI taxonomy): domain Eukaryota; kingdom Metazoa; phylum Mollusca; class Bivalvia; order Lucinida; family Lucinidae; genus Rugalucina; species Rugalucina vietnamica. The sequence goes on along the minus strand of OZ024874.1, from coordinate 61,678,726 downwards.
GCGCTGATCAGCTTTGCATTCACTGCGAAGCTGATCTGCCCTTTGTTTTCATATATGCAAAATGTTTTTCTCATGAGGCAGCTCATACAATATAACAATCATATATTTTTGTAAGTACCATATTCAAAACATTCCATTCATTGGGGCATTATGTACTTTCATATTCAAAGGTTATGCTTGTTGTTTACAAACCAATTGTCACCTTTGAGTCTATCTTTCTCTGTGATTATCAACCAGGAAAAAAGTTTGTTTGAGGTAAAATTTTGTATTTCTGGAATGATGCACAGGCTTTATCCTTAGTATGTCTTGATAATATGAGCCGCCTCCTGGGAAAACCAACAATCTGCATATGCGAAAACAAAGGAGCAGATCAGCTTCGCGGTAACCGCGAAGCTGATCAGCGCCTTTGTTTTCGCTACTCGGATAGTACAATTCCTCCTCTACTTAAATCCGAAATTTCAAGCTTCTAGCTCTTTTCTGTGACTGTACAGTCCGGTTTGTTTCGGACCTGTTCGGAAACCACATAGTTGGTTTTCCCACGAGGCGGCTAATATATAGATCTGAATTTGTTTTCTCAGGTTCTTATATGTGCATGTTTAAAAGGTGGGATTAGATCTAACAGCTACTTGCTGTTATTAAACATATGAGCCACCTCGTGAGAAAACCAACAATGTGGTTTCCGAACAGGTCTGACACAAACTGACCTGTACAAGCACAAAAAAGAGCTAGAAGCTTGAAATTTTGGATTTAAGTAGAAGAGGGATTGTACTATCCATATAGCGAAAACAAAGGCGCTGATCAGCTTCGCAGTTACTGCGAAGCTGATCTGCGCCTTTGTTTTCGCATATGCAGATTGTTGGTTTTCCCATGAGGCGGCTCATATCTCAATTTCTTAACTGATTAACATCGGGTAAGGCTTCAAATTTGTAAAACCTTCTTTCCCGGCAAGATCTGATTAGTTAAAGGAATGGGATTACAAACTTATAAATATGCTTTATATGAAATAGTATTCATGTAGCTGAACAGCAACAAACTTCATGAAAATCAACCAAGGTATTGGAAAGCTATGAAGATCTGAAATTTTTGAATATTTAAATCCAAAACGAGGCTGAGAAAAGTGACGTTGTATTAAAATGAAGACAATCCTTTTGGTTCATTCAATAATTTAGTCTGTTCATTTGGAGTGGTAAAACTTAAAAACAGATACTGTGAATTAGTAATTTTCAGTTTTGGTCATGTGACTAGTGAAGCAAAATGGTGTCCTTCAAAAACTGTCACGATAAAATGTACATTATTGTCATATCTACGAAACCGCTTGACCGATTTTCATAAAATTTGTGGCACATTGTTTGTCTAAATGACTTTCTTCTAGAAAAGGTGAGAATCTTTATGAGCATACTCCTTTAACAGAGAGACTAAACAGATGTACAGTGGCTGTAAAACTTGCAAAACAAACAAAAGGAAAACAAATGTAAATAATCTGTAAATGTTTTTTTCACTTGAGCCATGTCACGAGAAAACGGCTAATCAGCGCCTTTGTTTTCGCTGCACAGATAGTAAAACCTCTCCTTGTTTAATCCAAAATTTCTAGCTTCTAGTCTGAGGCTGTACAGGCCAGTTTGTGTCGGACCGGTTTGGAAATTCTGAAGACGGGTTTTCTCGTGTTGCGGCTCATTTATGGTTGTTATTCTCTGTGATTGCATTTATATTGCAAATTCCGTCCAATAAATATTTACTGTTTTCTATTATATTTAGTATTTTTTCCTCTGTTACAAATCAGTATTTTTATCACTGTGGTTTTTATATGTAATTATCACATGCTTATTTATCATCACTTGTAAATAGTGTGAATACATCAAATCATAATTTATTTTGAGTGTGCAAAGGGGGAATGGGTGTGTTCTGACTATTGCGAGAAAGTTCTATATGAACCAAGCAGTGTGTTTTGATTTCAGATTAATCTGAAGAAAAAAAAAGAAACAAAAAAACAAACAAACAAACTAAACTGTTATGAGCTCCTGTCTCTATGTTTTTCACTTAGTTAACAAATAAATAGATTTACTCTTGGAGTAGCTTAGAATGATAAAAGCTGCATCATGAGAACTGGATAATTGCCTATGCAAAAGCAAAGGAGCAAGCTGTGCAGTAACTGCACAGTTGATCAGCGCCTGTTTTTGCTATACCTCTTCTACTTATATTCAAAATTTCAAGTTTTTAGCTTTTTTCTATGACTGTACAGCTTGATTCGTGTCAGACCTGGTTGGAAACCCCAAAGACCTGAAACTCCAAAGACCGGTTTTCTTGTGTTGTGGCTCATAAATACCATAATTTGATAAAGGGATCATGCTCAATTTACATTGACATTTGCTGTGTCCAAAGAGATTAGTTGAAAAATTGGATGTTTCCGCATAGTCTGGTAGAATATAGGGGATTCTTTGGTGAACCTGGATTTGGGGTATAAGGAAAATGTTTTGATTGATTTTGAAAGCTGACCTCTACTAACCTTACCCTTGGGCAGCTAAAGATATTCAAGATGGCATCAAAGATGGTTTCCAAATAAGGAGTTTTGAAATAAATTTTATTTTATGTTTAAAATCTATTGAATTAATGACCTGTTGAGGTGGAGGCATAATCTAGATTATAAGAAATAGATTATTTAAATTGAAAAACAAAAAATATAAAAAAACAAAACAAAACAAAACATAAGTTTTCAGTATATTTAAGATGGTATCCAAGATGGCTTCCAACAAATGAAATTTGTATGCTTGATGTCTATCAAAGATAATCCTTTAATAGGTACAGGCATTCATAGCTGCCCTTGCAAGGATTATATAATTTAAAAAAATCATTACACATTAAATATTAAAGGATGCATTCAAGATGGCTTCCAAATAGATTTTTGCAATTATTGTTGTTAATGTTGATACTTGAAATAAATGGAAATTATTCATTTATTTCGCTGCAGACTTGAGTATGTAGAGTTTTCTTTAAAGAGATTGATGTTATTTTACAAACATCATTGGACATTTTAGATATTCAAGATGGTTTCCAAAAAGCCTTCCAAATACAGATTCTTGCTATTATTGTCGCCTTTACAATTACTTGTCAAAACAAACTTTTCAAATGTAAATGATTGACTAATTAGAAGTTGCAATTTATTCTCATAAAAAAAGTTTTGGCATAATTTATGTGTGCTTTCATTTCATAACTACCATTGCAAAATAAGAATTGCTGCTTTGAATTATATTTATCCTCATTATTTATTATAGTCATTTATTAACAACACATGCATTTAGTTGTTAATAAATTGATTTGTGTGTTAGTAGCTTGTTTTAATGCTGTAATAAATGCTAAAAGCACAACCTCACTTTTCACACATTGTTACATGTATGTGTGCTTGTTACGTTGTTGATACGAATAAATATGAACATGCTATGTTAGATTTTGTTTTATCGCCCATTTGAGCTTCAGAAACCCCTGTGGCTTGGGTCACAGGTTCGATCCCAAACTTTTCTGCTTTTGGGTGAGACTTTAAGCCATTGTGCCATCTACATATGACCTTAGCTGGTGGTGAGATGTTAAATTCAAAACCAACGCTCAGTTTCATATGGAGCATGATAAACCCTTGTCTAGACTTTGGCTGGGCTTTTCATTTATTAATTCAAGAAGTCTCTCATAATCCTTAATAAGAATGTTTCTATCATATAATAATTGAGCCTGTCCATGGGAAAAGGTACAAGTTGGTCACAAAATTCAAAATTTAGATTTTTGCATAAAACAGTAGTTAAATATCATAAGATTAATTTCTAGGTAATTTTATAACCAAATTTTCAATATAACTAGTAAATGACGTCATCATACGAGATCACCATGGTGACGTTTTTACAATATTTTATGAATTTTTTAAGAATACTTTAAAATAGTACGTTTCAGGTGTCAGTGACCTCATTGAAACCATAGAAGATGTATTATGAATGTCAAGGTGGATGCTGGAACCAATTAGCTATTGACATATTTGACAATTTTATTTGAAATTGTATCGTTTCCATGGCAACACTGGTTAATTTTGGGAAATTGGTATGACTTTTGATATAAAATCGGTATCTATGTGTCTGTTCAATACTTAAGCATCGTTTGAATTGAATTAAAACGATTTGCACAAGCATCACCGCTGTCACAGTTGATATTTTTGTTTATGCAAATACACTCGTTTGAATATTCATAAAGGTAATGTCATTAATATTCATTAAATTGATTTTCCGACCTCAGTTTTTCTGACAAATGACATCATATTTGGATCACATGAGCGCACACTTTTGTGTTTATTTTATCTGCACGCATGATGCTAATGGTAGCACTTGTTTCGAGTAAGAAGGCAACAACGCCAACAAGGTTAACTTATAGATTTTTAACCTGGCTGTAGCCATGGTAACCTTAGCTTGTCATTATTCAAAATAAAATCTCATGAAAGTTGTAAATGTACCACAGTGTAATCTAATTTTAAAGCACCCTTAGTATTTAGTTACAAGACTAATTCCAAACTTAAGCTAATAATGCTCTCAAAATCAAGATATGCAAATACAGATATGTAAATGAGCTCATTTGAATATTCATATATAAGTGTTTAAATACATGTATTTAAGAACTAACACAAATCACAATGCTAAAATGTAAAAATAGTAACGAAAAGATTATATGAACATGCAAAACGCACTGGAAGAACATTCGTCGTACTGAATTAATGGAGGTTTGTGGCAAAAATGTGTATTGTCATTATTGTTGAAAGCATCTCAGTTTTATTTCTATTTACATCATCTCATCATTACCATGGCAATCAATGTTATAGCGAGGTGCTGCTTAAACATCACCGATACAGATCGGGTCATGTCAGGCCAGCCGGCTATAACTTTGTTGGACTTTTTTCTATCACGGAGATGATTGATAATCTCCCAAAAATAGATAGATAAATCCAACTTGACCTCAGAAATAGGCTAGGGTTTTCATTATTATTATACAAAAAGGCACAAGTAGGCAAAGATCAGGAAAAGGCGCAATCAGAAAAAGATTCCCACTCCAAAAACTCTGTTAGCACAGGTCAGCAAGACATATTATCTGATCATTAATTCCAGGCAAATTTGCACTTTTTGGTGCTTGTTTTACGTGACTTTTATTCTTTGCATGTGGTGTAAATCTCTTAGAAATATAAACCAAACATATATGGCTTATATGCAATATATTTTGTTGATTGTCTAATGCGCACCAGAATCTAAATGGTGTTTCACAAAGCCAATATCACTTGCGTTGCTTTTTTGCGTGCTTGGTATACTTCTTAATTCTCTGTGCTCTTGCATATACAAGCGAATAATTGATAAATGTTTAGATGTGTTTATATGTGTAACATGCATTATTTGTCGCAATTCGTTTTGTTGTGTGATTTCTCAGGGCCAAATTGATGTCAAAGCAGATATAATGTATTAAAATTGACAAATTAAAATGCAACTTCAGATTTTCAGTGATGTAGTTTGGCACCCAGAGATCTCCATCGCCGGTCAGCTTTTTGTATCTGTGAGTCCTCGTTTTTGATTCATCATGGTGGTTATCATAATTGATTTGTTTGTCCTTGATGATTCATTGACTAGTTAGATATGAGGACTGAACAAGTAACTAAATGTTATGAACCATTGCAGAGGATGAGGGCGAGGTCAGGCCTGTGAAACTGGTTTAATCCCCCTGTTATTTTACATTATTGATCGTTCCAAGGCGATACTTCTTTTGTGGTTCTCATTGTCTTATGCTTTGGTGTTTAATTGCTGTGCTGTTTGCACCTTACATGTATGTACGTTTTCATATAACGGCATTGAACGATAGCCACTTAATGTTTAGTACATGTATACTTAAACGCAAACATTTCGCAACACTTATACAATGCAAATTTCTTCTTATTTACTGAAACATTTCTTTCGGTGTAATTATGATTTACAAATCCAGTTCTTTGCCTTGCATACAACATGATACTCAGAACGGTGTGACTTAGGTTGCCGAGAAAACGTCAAAACTTCGATGTTGGTGCAACACCTTACATTGTATGCGAAAATGAAAATTCAACCAATGTTTGTTTTCAAAAGCAAAAAGGACAGTAAACACAAATTTGGAAATTTGATGAACCGGTGAAACATTTTTTTTTCTGAATGTTTGCAAATCTGTGTTAGGTTTGTGCATCAACAGACATGTATATAGATCAGGATCGGCTAGGTCTTATGTTGGTATTAACTGTCTTGCTTTTATCAATATTATTATTATTATTATTATTATTATTGCTTAGATCAGCTCATTTATAAAACACATCTTGTCATAATCTGATGTGAAAAGGTATCAGTTACAGACATGGTTGCCATGCCCCTCTGGCAATGATTTTCAAAATTTCATAGCTTCGCGAATGTCATCTACCTTTTATTATGGCCAAGTATATGCATTTCTCCCTACATGCATTTCTCTGTAATTTGAATATTTTGAGTGTAATGCCCCAACAAGGTAAGATCTTCTTGGGTGTGTGCGTATGACTTATACAAATTTGTGTTGTGGGAGTTTGAAGTCTTGCTTTAATTTTAAATTTACATACTCACTTGCACACATAACAGCATATAATACTCAGAGATAAGGATGCCGTAGTATCTATACACATATACATAGGAATTAAAGATAAAATGTTTGTCTTTGAAAATTCAGGAAACAGTAAGTTCACTTATTTGGATAATCTATTGAAAAAAAAAAAAAAAAAAAAAAAAAAAAAACTCATTAAAATTTGATATTGTATCTGCTTTGTAATACAATGTGAAATAATGACAATAGCAAGTAGCCGTTTGCATCGTTAGCACGTCTTATGAAACATCGGTTGCCATGGAAACAGAAATGCTTTAACACTGCTAACACAAATATACTTACTCGTGTTTTGCATCATAATCAACTTTTACATCTAAGGTATTTAGACGATTACCTATAACATTTTGGCATGATTTTTGCATTTTAATAATATTTATGTTCAACTAATTACTAAATGCTAAAAGTGCTATATTTCAATGAATATTCATGATTATGCAAATGAGTGCATTTCTTTATGGTGATATAATGATATAAAAATTTATTCTCTTTGATCTGACACCAGTTTTGCTAAAGTGAGTTGAGTATTAAGTAAGTTATGGTTGAATAATCATTTGCTATGTCAGCTCTGTCCTTGATACATTGGTTACCATGGAAACATAATTCTTTAAATATGGTATATTACCTATCTTGATTTTCTGGTATTTTGCAATGGACAATGTTCTAAAATATTTATAGCTGGTATTTAAGTACTGACGCTTTGTATTTGACATTGCCTTTAAGTCTAAAGTCAAAATAATATGAAAAAGTTAAAATAAAAATGGATTATTAATGAATATTCATGAATATGCAAATGAGCTAATTCAACGCTACTGTCAAAATAATAAAGGGCATTCACTGACCTTTCATTTGATACTATTTTTAAGAAAATACATTAAGTACAAGTATATATATCACAGTTTACTATTTGCGATTTCATTTCTAAAATTGTGCTACTGGTTGCCATGGCAACACAAATGATCTTGTGTTGCTATTAGCAACAGACCCAATATCACTCAGATTGATATGCTGAACACTATTTGCATCAATGCGAATTAATTTCAAAGGCTGAAAGGTAGTTTTGATAAATATATGACCAATAAATGACATTAAATTTTTTTAAATGAATTTTCCAGAAAATTAGGATTTGTGCCAACTTGTACCTTTTCTCACGGACAGGCTCATATTGCTGTTTCTACATCAATATATGTGGAAGTGAGACTATAATAAACTATTGTCTGTCTGTCTGTCTGTCTGTCTGTCTGTCTGTCTGTCTGCAATACTACCTCAACAGTGTGGAATCCTGAAGCAAAATATTTTAGTACCAAGTGTTGATCCTTTACATAACAAAATTTAAACTTGAGAAATATTGAGCATATATTTTGTTGACGTTTTTAAAATTTTATGTGATGAAGTTAACTGTAGGATATCAGAGGTATATTCAAGAGGAAAAAGTCAAAACGTTTCATATGTAACAGACATGAACGACATTAACTGAATAATAATCGATAATTCAGACCAAGTTAAGATTGCAAAATCGCCGTGGTTGCAGGAATAAAATTAGCCCTCATCGCGTTTACTATTTAAATTTGTGAAAAAAATTGAGTACTTTGCCTTGATTTACAGTATCAAGAGTAAGAATAGAGCCGCCTCATGGGAAAAACAACAATCTGCATAGGCGAAAACAAAGACGCAGATCAGCTTCGCGGTAACCGCGAAGCTGATCAGCGCCTTTGTTTTCGCTACTCGGATAGTACAATTCCTCCTCTACTTAAATCCGAAATTTCAAGCTTCTAGCTCTTTTCTGTGCTTGTACAGGCCGGTTTGTGTCAGACCTGTTCGGAAACCACATTGTTGGTTTTCCCACGAGGCGGCTCAATAGAAGGCGAGAAAGAAAGTATAACACAAAACATCACAAAACAGTACAGGCATGGAGAGCAAGATGGCTAGCTCTTTCCCAACGAGGTAGTCATGCTTTAACTCTTAATTTAGTTCACTGTTGTGATAGAAAACGAAAAATGCACATTTTTTAAAATGTCAACATTGAGCGCTATAAAATGTAGCATAAATGTGTACTTGTTCTGTTTAATGCCGAGGTTTTATCACACTGCTTTCCATGCATTATGATTACAGTCCTATTGCTCTACTTCAGGACCAAAATTACAGTTAATGACATAGATCTAATTATTGACGTGTACGTAACCCAAGATTTTTAAAACGTCAATCGAAACACAATGTCCTCTTTTGTCTAGCAGTCACGAAATATCATATATCTAGGTCACGTTATATCATATATCTAGGTCACGAAATATCATATATCTAGGTCACGAAATATCATATATCTAGGTCACGAAATATCACATATCTAGGTCACGAAATATATATCTAGGTCACGAAATATCATATATTTAGGTCACGAAATATCATATTTAGGTCACGAAATATCATACATTTAGGTCACGAAATGTCATATATTTAGGTCACGAACTATCATATATTTAGGTCACGACATATCATATATTTAGGTCACGAAATATCATACATTTAGGTCACGAAATGTCATATATTTAGGTCACGAAATATCATATATTTAGGTCACGAAATATCATACATTTAGGTCACGAAATGTCATATATTTAGGTCACGAAATACATATTTAGGTCACGAAATATCATATATTTAGGTCACGAAATGTCATATATTTAGGTCACGAAATATCATATATTTAGGTCACGAAATATCATATATTTAGGTCACGAAATATACATTTAGCTACATCTGTACTTCTTTGCCACTATGATTTCAGAATTTGCGCCGCGACGCGAGAAAAGTCCGACAAGGTTCGATATATATCGGCCTGTGCAGCTTCAGACGATGGGTAGAAGCTTGAAATTCGGATTTAGAAAGATATATTATCTCGGTAGCAAATACAAAGGCGCAGACTAGCTGTGCAGTTACTACACTGCAGCGCCTTTATTTTCGCTTCACGGGTCCTGTTTCTGTGACTGCACGGGCAGACTTGGGTCGATCGGAAACGAGGCTCAATTTCAAAATGACGCTTTATTTTTTTCTTGCTAATGAAACGTTTCGCTATGATAGTCGAGTTACATCGATAGTCAACAAAAGGAGTCCAACACTTTAACTGATTTGTGAGAAGCATTTCTTAAATGTCTAATAGTAGCTTTTAATTGTGAGATATTGCATATTTAGTGTTTGATTAAAACGACAGCTTTCCTATTTCTGCAGTCTTGTGAGAGAAATATGACGTCAAAGTTGCATTTTGCTTTCTTCTTAATACTTTATACGGACGCACAGATTAGAGAAAGGACATTTTTTATCACAAGATCAGATTACACCCATATAGACATTCTGGACACCAAATTTAGCCTTTGCACGCAAAAGTATAGGATCTATAAAGCGTTAATGTTGAGCACATGTAGTTCACAATTTCAGACTCCTAAGATGACCATTTTTTGAGCGTGATTTCGGGGTGCTTTTAATGCAAACATGCAAATTTACTAAGGGTACAATAGCTACCATTTTTACCTATGATAACCAGAAACCCGCATCGTATAATTGGTGGATTCAATGTACCATTGGTTGATCCTATGGTGAAGATGATGTCATACTGATCAGTACACCATACCTGTGTTGGACCTTCTTATTTTCTGCATGTATACCGTATTATGTTTAAAGTTACATTTGCATCTAAGACAATTTAACTAGTGCTTATTTGAGAAATTCAAAATGTTTTCAGGCTCGCCATATTGAATCACGTGGCTTACTCCGCGTTTGTAGCTGTTCACTCGCTGTATGCCTGCATTATTGACAACCGATGGTTGGCATCATTGTACTGGTGCCAATGGCATTTAAAATGTTAGCAGTGATAAAACATTGAACTGAATTTGGCTGCCATTGGTAAAAATTATAAGAAGTTCTAGGAACCCCGAACGCACGGATAGAGACAGTGTACGTCTGAAAACACCGGGCCGAATCGTAATTGAATAGTATGGACCCTCAACATGTTTTCCCAATCCGTAGATAAAGTTTTTACTTAACATGCTTAATGCAAAATCAATTCATGCTAAAGATCTTGAACTGTAAATCAATATGCCAAGGGCCTTATGACCGAACAGCAACCAAATGGCTTTAAAATTTAGATGCGGAAACAGTCTTGATAGTTGCGCCGTGGTTAAATTTTGTAATGAGTACCTTAGAAGCCTTTGGTGGATCATAAAAGTGGAAGCAAAAATAAATAAATAAATAAATAAATAAATAAAAATGCTGGTTATACAAGACCGCTTTAATTAATTGCGTTTCAGTAAATCGAAAGATGAACAATAAAAATAATTATGTGGTTATAATATTCTATTGCTTTTTAGGGTATTCAGTTGCATCGACTGTCAATAATTTGTCGGTTGCCATGGCTATGCTCTTTGAGCCGCGACGCAAGAAAACCGGTCTTCGGGGTTTCCGACCAGGTCTGACACCAAACGGCCTGTACAGTCAAAGAAGCAAGCTAGAAGCTTGAAATTTCGGATTTAAGAAGAAGAGAAATTGTACTATCCCTGTAGCGAAAACAAAGGCGCTGATCAGCTTCGCAGTTACTGCGAAGCTGATCTGCGCCTTTGTTTTCGCATAGGCAAAAATCCGGTTTTCTCACGATGCGGCTCCTTTGGCTTTATTACCACTCAGTGTCAAAGTGCTCTAATAGCAGATAATGAGGTGTAATATATCATTTTCGCTTCTTGTATTTATAGAACGTCTTAAAAGGTTTGAAATCCTTTGTCATTACATGGAAAGCGCTTTCAAATATCACGTGTTGAATCAAACGAAAATTCATGTACATGAGAAAAAAAAAAACCCAGACAATATGAATATGTAAACCCACATGTTCGACGCATGATTTGAAAATACACGTAGTTTCTGAATAGAATGTAAACTTGGTCCTAAATTGTGAAGTATGAACTTAGGATAAATTTTGCTGAAATGATATCGATATCATCGATACGCTGAGCACCTCTTGTCCATGTTCCTAAACATGAGAGCAATCAGAGTATATTTTCTGAGCCTAAACCGCGGTTGTTGCGTTGTCAGGACTGTTTGAAAACAAAACTTCATTCTGGTGGCTTCATTTAAAATTCCTAGACTAATCTGTTGTTCGGCTTGGTAAGTTCATTCCAGGTCTTCTCCGAACTCCCCAAGGGCAGCTAATCAAGTCTGAAGGATGACAGGTCAATGACTAATAAATGAGTCGATACAAGAAAAAATAACAATTTATACTTGAATTGTTCTTAACAAAGGCTGGAATTAATCTGAGCATCTTTCCCGTCTGACCACAGTCTTCATTATTCACACTATAAAAGGTATGGTCCACCACACCCGTCACAGTGAGCACAACAATGCCCACCTATCAAATGCCCTGATACTCAACCGATGGCCAAATATGGAATACAGCGGTCAGCCAAGGAGGAAATTCGAAAATTTGGAAATGCCATGCAGAAGCTTATGGATTTCTATGTTTTCCGTATTTAATATAAGGCCAGAAAATCTCGTTCTGTCAGACTTCTTTCCGCGTAACACAATCCTGTCGGACTTGGATTACTCGAGAGATTATTTTTACAATATGAAGCACATTTGCGCCATGTGTTTTATACCACATACCTAGGGGTCGATTGGCTTCTACTGCATGTCATTCCACGATATTTCAGTTTCCCCCTAGAGCAGCTGGTTTTCATATTTGACCACTGATTGAGGTAGGCGTGATATGAATCCGCACTGTTACATCGGCTGGTTAAGAATACAGTAAAGATACATAACATTAAAAGTGACGACTTCAGGGCCGAGTACGTTAGCTCTTTTTCAACCAAGGTAGTCACACGGTTAGCATCAATCATATACAACGGTGATGAATACAACAAAAAGGCAGACCGAATGAACAGAAATTGGCCACCCATCCAAAAGTGAAAGTAGGCAACGATCAGGATATGGCGCAATCAGAAAGAAATTCCCACTCCAAAAACCGAGGTAAACTTATTGTAAGCCGAATGGGCAGCCATTTTTCCAATAGGTGGCCACTCAGCCACCCAAACTTAACTAAAAATATGAAAACACACATAAGGTGCTAACAGCACAAAAATTCAACACCAAGACATAAAACAACAAAAACCACCACAGAAGTATCACCTTGGAACGATCAGTAATATAAAATCACTGGCGGGCTTAAATCGATTTTACATGGCCATGACCTCACCCTCATATTCTACAGTGGCTCTGATATACACATGTATTTCAAAATAAAGAAACCAAAATAAAAAATAAACACACAGACATACGATACATACAAAAGAATACAAAATAAGGATAAAATACAGCAGAACGATCTGTAAAAGAAATTTTATTGGCTGGCATCTTTGATATTACGATTACCAATCCTCGCCCTTCTGAGATTTAATAGCAAATGCATGTATAAACCTAAAATGATGCGAAGGAACTTCATATATTTAGTTAACTTCAGGTAACTGAGATGCCACCTTTGGGGAAACAGCTGCTCTCTCAGCTTACGACATGTCATCTCTGTATAAGTAGCTGATTGTCAATTTGGTGGTTTCCCTACCTCGTTTTTTGTGGCACTTTGGTTCTGAATGCGCGTAACGGTTGCCGATCATTGCTTTTACCTTTTCTATATTCTGAACGTCCAAAAGTCTTAACACAAGCAAACTAAAGTTTGATGGAACATATTTATTTAATTATGATCATATTCTCTGTTCCTGGAAAAAGTGCGCGCTCTAAGTAGAAAGCCATTTCCTATTGCAGTAAAGGTCATTAACATATCATAATCACATACATTATTCAAATATGATAGTTTCCGGTTGAAATTAGGAATGTATTTAAACAGCATTTCATAGCAGAATTTCCTTGAATTATGAAAGGAATATATCGATATAGCCGATCAACATGATCAAGTGAATAATCCTCAAACAGACGCTACTGTTAACGACTGCGAAATAGTTTTAGAACATGATTAAACGCACATTTAAAGCGATTTTCTTCTGTCGCTCCTTTGTCCATTTTCTAAAAGTGATTGTCCCTGTTTCGTATTCAGCAAACCACCATCCTTTTCTGTACTTTGAGTCGAACTTGATTTGTAGGTGACAAGAAGCTTCCCAGCTGCAGTCGTGCGACATAAAACGACGTCTTTGAATGTTTCTCGAAACCTTTCACACATTATGCAGTACATTATGAATATCATCGGGTAGGTCAGGTATTTCATCAAGATGACCAACACACCAATATTATCAATATTTCCTCTCATTAGGTCAAAGTCGTTTCTTACCAAAAAACGTGTAAAAACCACTGCAAACGGGATCTCGACTAACCAAATTACCGTGACGTTGATGAAAATCATCCAAGTGATCTTTCGACGACGTTGCCTGAATTTCAAGTGTTGGTTGATGGAGACCATTTGCTCGCCGATATCTTTGCCATTATCAATGTTCGATTCCTTTGTACAATCATCTAGCAATCGTTTTCGTTTTACTTCCGCTCTCCTGAGGCGCCAAAGTAGTCCAGCGTCCGGAAACAGTATGCAAAACCACGGAATTAATGACGTCATCATAATTTGTGCCCATGTGTGTGCCTCGCAGAATGTCTTGTTGAGATGAGCGAAACTTTTCTCGACCTTGCAACCCGTCATTGCGCTGTCACCTTGGCTGCTTGTAGTGTCATTTGACCAAATATTTATGGACTCGAAATTGTACTCGAATAACGACGGAAAATATACCCCGACAGAAATAAAAACAATTGCTAGCGCAACTAAGTTTGTCCTGTACCACGTGATAAATGCTCTGGTCGCTAGAGGTCGCCAAACTGATAGACAACGGACGCATGCCAAAGCGACAGTAAGCCAGATGGACGCCATGTTACTCGCTAGGGGTAACACGAAAACTGTAATGAAATACGCCCGGCACCAGTGGAATGGAATGTAATGGTACACATCTCCGGTCGAGTAGAAATTTACAAAAACTGGTACCGGTAACGTGATGGCAATCGTGTTCATTGTCGCTATACCAACCATAAGAGAATTTACCGGTGATCTCATGTGACGTCGACACAACGTCAGAACCAATAAAACGTTCACGAACAGTACCATGAATGCCACTGGAGGCACAACATAGCCGAACAGCGGCACTGCGGTTTTTATTGGTACAAGGCTTGACAAATGAATACCATCCATGTTTTACTTTAGCTCCCTTTTGCACCTTAGAATCAAAATGCACACGAAATTTGATCTACAAGCTCCATGGTAAGAGGGCTTGTAAAAGTCACTGCAACTCATGTGACGATAATATCCAAAAGTACTGAAAATGGAATTGCATGCACTATATATATAATCTATCCGTTGCCTAGGTTACGTCCAATCTAAAACTCTGCTGTTGACATGCCTATTATAGAGCATATTGTGACCGACGTAATACGATCCTGGAGTAAATTAGTTTTCGAAAATTATGTGTGATATATAATTTTCACTTTCTACGTTTTCACCTAAATGCGGATATGAAATCGTTATATGATGGCGCATTATTTCGTAACACTAACTAAAAGTTGATGTTGAAGCGCTAGAAAAACGTGTGGCACAAAAATATTGATAATTGGCGAGTTTTACGGTGAATATTTATTCTGTTTGTTATCCCTTTTATTCACATATTTATAATTATAATCACAAACTTATAGAGAATTTCTCTGCCATTTTTCAATTTTCCGTTTCAATTATCTTATCTCTAACGTATGCAAGTGAAATCATGAGCACTCCATACAGACGTTTCCAATCTTTGGAAGGAATTAGAGTTGATTCCTTGTATTTGATTAGTGCAACTAGCATACGAGTCGTTCCTGGAAAAAACTTTGTCAGCGTATAATATCAAACGGCCGCGTCTCGCTTAAATTACCGTCTTTAGACTGTACAACTTATGTCGGTATAGATTTGTATTACAAACTTCTAAGTATGCAACAGAAATGTCGACTGTATTATGAACATGCGCAAGCTGACCTAACCTCATCTTAGTGACGGGATCGCTCTGAGAAATTTTTAGCTTTTACAATAGTGAATGAATGAAACGCTTCATGGACAAATACATTCATATGGTCTAATCGATCATCTATCTGCGTCTGAATTCGTTGTTGCATTGATAGACGACAGCTAGTTTTCATTCTCGTCTTTCAAAGCACCATAAAAGTCTATCAATTTGATTTGTAAAACCAGAATTCTTATATGATAAGATTCAAAGACAATTTTTTTCTTTTATTGAGTGATCCATAAAGTATCAGAGAGAAGCTTTGAACCAGAGCAAGGTCACAGAATATTCCTGTAAGTCTGTTATTGGCATGTAGAGCCGAGCCAAACATTTGATTTAGTATCCAAATTAATGAAACATGATTCATAATGTTATTGTAAATGAGCGCGAAGAGTAGCAATCATCTCGAATTCGATCGCGATACTAAATTTGAATACGGTGCGTGCAACAGAAATGTAACGAAAAACTTGCAGGATTTCGTCCTGATTTTTCTTTCTCGTGCTACTCCATGGACTCACCTGATGTTTGATGCAGCAGAGGTTGAAATCGAGCTATATTTACTCCAACAACAACGGTCCTGAGGTTAAAACATTTTCAAGCTCAACTCAGCTGACTAAATAGCTAACTCAGCTGACTAAATAGCTAACTCAGCTGACTAAATATATAGCTAACATTTTCAGCAAACTCAGCTGCCGCATCATCCTGCTTATAGATGTTGGCATTTTAACATTTATAAGCAGGATAAATTACTAGCTTTGATTATCTGAACCCGGAATTTCTACTGATATGGGCTAATTTAGTAGTGATGAGCAGTTTGAATTTCAGTCTCAGCTGACTTGAGCATAGAAAAGTTGTCAACACTTCCACTATTTGCCTACGTCCCAGTACTGCCTATGAATACTGTAGAGCTCTATACAACGCGATAGGGCATGCATTATCTAGATCTCGATAATATATTTTTAAACATTTTGGTATTTCTTGTATCCTCATTTGAAGCTAAAATATGTATAATTATCCCCTTAATTTGCCCAAGCCATTTGCAGACCATATAATAAGTAACCTCCCGGATAGAACGGATTTTAAGCAAAATACCAAACGAAAATATCCCGATGAGACTTCACTTGTTCCATTAACGTTGTGGCACTTAACATATCATTTTCAATGACCTAGGTCTAGTAGCAATTAAATTATGGCTCAGTAAATTCACAGATTCACAGATGAGGATGTGGTGTTAAAAGGTTAAGAAACAATGCGTTGTATTTCGGTAAGTATTCTTGTCCAAAACAAAGGAACGGCTATGGGGGCAAAATTTGCGCCAGTTCACGTAACTCGCATTGCACGTTACCGTGAAGAAAATTAAACACAAAGTACATGTAAACGTAAAAACATTTACGATTTTGTTTGCATCGTTCTTTGTTGATGATTTAAAGATATACCTCGATGATTATTTTATACCTTCGGCGCGGTATGTAAACGAACCGAGATACAGTTAACGATTAAAAGTATATCCCTTGGCATTTATTTACTTATTTACAAAATAATAAGTATAATACTTAAGGAATTAATAAACATAATACACAATTTGAGTCATCGTAAGTTGACTTTGTATCTTACCATATAGCAAAGCAGTATCTAATATCAAATAACAGCAGGTTAAACCACTTTGTCGATATGCTTGATGACGTGTGCGTAACCAGATTGACCTATAATGGCATCAACACTCAACAGTATCAAAAGTAAGATTAGACTGCACAGGCATTAATACAATTAAGATCCCAGCACAGACACTAGGCGGAAAAGAAAGTACAGCACAAAGAATTACAAAGAAAATCGAGCTGGCTAGCTCTTTCCAATCGAGGTAGCCATTCGGATTACTTGAATCCTTAATTCAGTTCACTTTTGTGATAAACATTTTAACGTTAAAGTTGAGCACTAGCATAATTGTGTACTTGTTTTGTTTATGCAGAGGTTTTATGGCACTGCTTTCCGTGGTTTACGTGTTTTCCATCCTATTGCTGTACTTCAGATAATAAACTGATCTTATTATTATTTTTTTTAAATTCAATTTTACGTCCCTTTCAAGATTAGTTCAGCTCATATGAGACGGGCCAATAGTAGGTGGGCGAAAACGAGAGAACCCCGACAAAACCCACCTGGCACACCCGCAAGCAGAACTTGGCTTGTCTCACGTGTGGTCAGTGCAGGGCTCGAACCCGCACCAGACACAGCGGTGAGATAATCGAACGATTAAGAAACAGCGCTCTTTAACCGCTCGGCCACGGGGGCCGCTCTAGCACTGATCTTAATCCTTAACATGCATATAGCCTAAGATTTTCAAAATGTCAATCGAAATACGCCTGATCATGCCCCATTGTGTCTAGCACAAGTTTAGATACACCTGTATTTCTTTGCCACTATGATTTCATCCATTATAATTATGTTTGAAAAAACTTTCAGGAGATTATCATAGGTTGTGTGATTGAGCCGCATCATTAGAAAACTGTTTTTTTTTTTTTTTTTTTTTTTTGACTATGCGAAAAACAAAGATGTAGATCAGTTGTACAGTTACTACACTGCTGATAAGCGCCTTTGTTTTCGCTTCATGGATCATGATCATGTGGATAGTACAATATTATTATTCCTCTTCTTAAATCTGAAATTTCTAGTTTCCAGCCCTTGTCTGTGGCTGCACAGGCAGGTTTGTGTCGATCGGAATATCCGAAGACCGGTACTCGTGACGAGACTCAATTAGACTTTTTCCAGAAATCTCTCAAAATGAGACTTCAATGACTTATTTTTCTTCTTGCAATTCATTCCTCAAATATCAAACGTTTCACTATAACTGTTGAATTTTATCGATTGAAAGAGTCAGCAAAAGGAATTCAATACAACACTTAAACTTGACATTCTAAGAATAACTTTGATTTGTGAGCGACGTCTTAAATGTCTAATGGCTTTTAATTGTGAGATATTGCATATTATTGTCTACGCGCCAGCGCGTAGACTACTCTAAGGTTTGAGATTGACCTACTTACAAGACAACGCATACACCTCTCTACAACTGCAACTGCACGTTTGAGTCTAGTGGCTTGACCATCGTGTTAGTAGGATTCCGGGTCGTTTCGCCAAGGACCGTGTAAACACCCCCAAACACCCATGCAAGCCTCCCTTTGGTTGGTAACATTTGTAACAATGGTGCAGTAGGTACCAAAAATGGGGCAAATTGTTAAATTCGTGGAACTGGTGCATGATTGCATTCTATCTAAGCAACAACGGAATGAAATGAACCGACGGTATTGTGACGCTATATGGTTAGGTATGAAAGCTTTGACCGCGCCCCACCTGCGGTGTAGCCAATTACATTCTATCCCAGCCACAATGGAATAAAATGAACCGACAGTATCGTGACGGTCGATTGTCAGGTATGAATGCTTTCACCGCACAGCGTTTTATTTCTGTTCAATCAAATGCACCACGATGAAATGGGAGTACGGTCAGATTCTTTGACATTCTAGTTTATATATGCGAAGCGTAGACCAAGCTTTTTGTTAAAGCTTATACTTGTAGATAATAAGCTTTAGTTTGTTTTCTGTGAACAAAATTAAAAATTAAATTCTGAACTGAGTTACGAGATTTCTAAAATGATATTATTGATATTGATTTCAAATGGCAAGAATGTCAATGTGCTTTCGCGTTTGTTTTTGGTAACGGCGAGTAAGACTAATGGGTAACACCCGCTACTTTAGTCAGATTACAGACCCTTATCTGTGGAATGCACTTTGGTTGTAAAAAAAAAAAAAAAAAAACTATGAATGATGGCAGCGTGGTGCGTTATAAATTTTGCTGAGTATGGTATTCCCATATTCTTCTAATACACCAGACTGGTTAATTAAATCGAGCCCATCTACTCAGTTTAAATGTTCTAACATGTATGCATGCAGATTAATTTGTTGGGCTCGTAACATGCTATATAGTTCATGCGCGGATCCAGAAATTTTCATGAGAGGGGGTCCACTGAAAATGGTAATTTTTGGTCACAGACGAGGGGGGGTCCAACCCCCAAAAATCCCGAAATTACCTTTTTTTAGGTAAAATTTTCAAATTCCAGGGGGGGTCCGGACCCCCGGTCCCCCCCTCTGGATCCGCGCATGTAGTTTAGTTCTAAACCGATTAGGTTGTGAGTCCGGTGTGTGATGCATAATGCAGGGGTCAGTGCACAAAAGATGACAAAACCTGGGACAAAACCAGTCTTTCACATGTGATTCTCTTGGTTTCTTTTTGTAATGAAGTTGGTGACCGAATAGCCGTTTCATGAGAAAACCGAACCGATATTTTAAGCCGCAGAGATAAGAAAGTAGAGCTATATAGTTGTGGCAATGCTTTGGCGATGATCAGGTGCGTTGTACTTCAGTGTAAGAAAAGGGGAATGTCTTTGCATATGCAAGAGTATACTCTTCGAACATTGGTCAGTATTCAACCTGTCATTTCTATTTTTGACTCTTTCAAAGTTATCGTTCTTGAGAACGAGAGTCAATATTACGACTGTGTTAGAGTCAATTTCTATTTATAACTAAGAGTAAATTTGAGGTATCAAGACATACCGAAATCTAGGTCGTTTCGGTCATGAATTGTTTGTTCAGATTTTAAGGAGAGACAGACGTGTTTAACGCTATTGTTTGCTCTTTTTTTCAAATCATACTTTTTAAAGCACTAAGTATATTTTACAACTCTTGCAAAATGAAAATGAAAATCATATCTTTATCAGAAAGGCTAGAACTTGATAATATTTCCAAAAAGCGCACAAATCGTTTAAAATGCCTCAAACTGGGCAAGCTCTCCTTTAAAAAGGAAAATTTATAGTTAATTGTTCGATGAAATTTCTTTAAGCAGAACGCTGGGCGTCACAATCTGGGACTATACTGTTTGCCTATGTCCCATAAAAAGGACGCCAGGCTGATACGAGTTAAGTACAAGTACATCTTAAGTTACTAAGAAAAATATTTAATAAGAGAGGATGTTAAAATCATCACACATGGGGCCCGCCCATTGGTATTGTGAGAAATTGTGGCCACGGTCATACAAATAAATTTTCCTTGTTAAAAGGAACGCTTGGCTAGTCTGTATATACCATTATTTGTCCGTGTGTTGTGGTTTTTCGTAGGTTTGTGGAGTTTTTCGGTATCTCGATGGATCGCATCGGTCATGAACACTTCCTCGCTACGGTGGATTTCAAGCTTTCGTACTTGGTCGGACTTAAGATAAAGTTCCGGGTTTTAGCATTATCCGTCCAGGTTTAACGTTAGGCCCAAGTACGTCATTCTTCCCACAAGTCCTAATAACCAGAGGACCATTGGTCCTGAGAACGCTCACCTGAAGCCTGATCTTGGAGTATTAAGTCATCATGAAATGACCTTGACCGTGAATACTCACACACCTTTATTGACTTCATAAGTTGTCTGCATCTGCAAAGTTTCAGGTCTCAGGCTGCAATAGTTTCCAAACCCAATGATTTCAGGCTGAGAAAACCATAATTTTAATTTTGATATTTAAATGACCTTGGGTCAAGGTCAAGAAATGACCTTGGCCTTCATTAATTACTTACCTTCATTGACTCCATAAGTTGTCTGCATCTAGCAACTTTCGGGTCTCAGGCTGCAACAGTTTCCAAAATATCCATTGTTTTCGCCTTTTCCCATGTAAAAGCCTATGTTTCCAAAATTGACCTTGCCATAAAATAGGTCAAGGTCATCCTAGGGTCATCCTTTCAACAAACTATGATGGGCTGGAGTCCCAAATGCTACATACCAAGTTTCATGAAAATCGGCCTCCCGGTTCTGGAGAAGAAGATTTTTGAGTGTTTTTTACCATATATGGGCATGGTGGCCATCTTGGTCATGTGACCTGGATTTCGCGATCAAACTTTCGTCTCCCCTACCCATGGATGCTCCACATAAAATTTCACTTTGATTGGCCAAGCAGTTTCAGAGAAGAAGATCTTTGAAAAGTGTGTATGGACGCAGGCAGGCCAAGGTCAAGAGATGACCTTGACCTCAATTAATCATATACCTTCATCTACTCCATTGGTTGTTTGCATCTACCACTTTTCAGGCCTCAGGCTGCAATAGTTTTCAAAAAATCTATAGTTTTCACTTTTTCCCATGTAAAAGCCTATGTTTCCAAAATTGACATTGCCGTAAAATAGGTCAAGGTCATCCTATGGTCATCATTTGATCAAACTATGATGGGCTTGAGTCACAAATGCTACATACCAAGTTTCATGAAAATCGGCCAACCGGTTCTGGAGAAGAAGATTTTTGAGTGGTTTTTACCATATATGGGCGTGGCGGCCATCTTGGTCATGTGACCTGGATTTCGCGATCAAACTTTCGTCTCCCTTACCCATGGATGCTCCACATAAAATTTCACTTTGATTGGCCGAGCACTTTCAGAGAAGAAGATCTTTGAAAAGTGTGTATGGACGACAGACTGGCCAAGGTCAAGAGATGACCTTGACCTAAATTAACCACATACCTTCATCTACTCCATTAGTTGTTTGCATCTACCACTTTTCAGGCTTCAGGCTGCAATAGGTTTCAAAAAATCCATAGTTTTCACTTTTTCCCATGTAAAAGCCTATCTTTCCAAATTTGACCTTGCCGTAAAATAGGTCAAGGTCATCCAAGGGTCATCATTTTATCAAACTATGATGGGCTGAAGTCCCCGATGCTACATACCAAGTTTCGTGGAAATCGGCCCACCGGTTCTGGAGAAGAAGATTTTTGAAGGGTTTTTTTTTTACCATATATGGGCCTGGTGGCCATCTTGGTCATGTGACCTGGATTTCGCGATCAAACTTGAAATGCCACTACCCAAGGAGGCTCCACATAAAATTTCAACTACATGTATATCGGCCAAGCGGTTTCAGAGAAAAAGATCTTTGAAATTGTGGACGACGGACGGACGGACGGACGGACGACGGACGGACGGACGCCGGATCATGGCCATCCTATAAGCTCACCTTGTGAGCCTTCGGCTCAGGCGAGCTAAAAACGGCGGAGAGCAAGTCTGGTTTCCGTCTTCAATTGCTTTATTATACAAAAAGTGTAGCAAAACATTGCGACTGGAACCAGGCCCCTGGGTGACACAGGTAAACCCCATAGATTGAAGGAAAAACCCCACAGATTGAGGAGAAATCTTCGTTCCGTTTCAATTGCTTGACGCTGTCGCGCCAAGCAAAAAAAGTTACGAAAGATACGAAAAAATGGAGAACTGGTCTGTTCACAAAAGATCAATAATTTTGGGCCCAGGCTATAGGTATAGGGAATGAAAATAAACAGTTTGACATTATTTTGGTATTCTTTCTGGGTAGATATGCGGTCCCAATCGGAACCGTTTTATGTCTAAGCACTGCCTTTATGTACATTGTCATTCAGTCCTCCTCTGTCTCTGTATCTGACCCTACTATTTCCACAGTTTCTTCGTACAAATCATGTCGAAGCTCGGCCACTTTCTCAGCTTTGGTGTAGGCGTAGTCGTAGTACATATTCCTCAACCCCTCTATAACAGCGAGTTTCAGTCTCAAGTTGTAGCGGAAACATCGGAAGTTGTCGGTCTTGGCCTGACTATAGCGTTGCTTCATGTCGTCCATATGTTTGTTGAGAAGGTTCAGCTGGATACAGGCTCGTCGGAACTTGCTCTTGGTTCGCTGGAGGGCGACGTACTTGGCGTTGAAGACATCGTCTGTGAAGTTTCTCTTCTCCATGTTGATCGGTTGAAAACTTGAAAATCGTACGGATTCTATACTGAGCAATATGTTGAATAACGGCTATGTTCGGGATTTTGGATATTTTATATAGTTCAATATTCAGACGTAGTTCGCTGAATACCGTGTTACTTGCCAGTTGGAGGTGTCACATTGTGTCACTAGCGTTCCTGTTTGATTGCACCCTTTTAGTGTACAGTCTGTAATTTCAAACGGGTGCCATGGGTGATTAGTTTTCTAATGAGCCCTGAATTACTCAATTATATTCCGAAACTGACCGTAACTGCCATTAAATGTGACAAACAAAAGATAATGTTTAACTTGTAATAGTGCTAAAAACAATCAAACAAAAAAGAAACAAAATTAGAAAAAAAGAAGGGAAGAAAAATTAAGATAATTAAGAAAAAAAATAAGAGAAAAGAAAGAAAGAAAGAAAGAAAGAAAGAAAGAAAGAAAGAAAGAAAGAAAGAAAGAAAATAGATTCAGACCGCGAAACTTTTCGGTCGGTTGGAGAATAAATTTGTCGCCTGTGAGTAGAAACAACAACACAATTTCAGAACAGACCTGAAAAGACATAAACTAGATCCCATTGGGGTTTGAAC
Source organism: Rugalucina vietnamica (assembly GCA_964017185.1). Lineage (NCBI taxonomy): Eukaryota > Metazoa > Mollusca > Bivalvia > Lucinida > Lucinidae > Rugalucina > Rugalucina vietnamica. The sequence goes on along the minus strand of OZ024874.1, from coordinate 61,654,652 downwards.
CCTGACCTCCCTCCCCGTCTGCGTCCGTTACGAAAACACACCCATGCAAAATACAGCGATTTTTTTTTTTCACATGTAAAAATCGAAAATTTCAGTGTATTTTTTTTTTATTTTTGCTCAAATACAGGCATGAGATTCTTCAGACTTTTGGAGGATTTCAGATTTTTTCATGTCAAAGTACATTTTCAAAAGTTATTGGATTTCATCTGAAAGTTATAAAAACAAACTTTTTGGAAAGGGGGTATAGGGGTTTCAGACTTTTCAAGCTGATTTCAGTCACACGGTAGGTAACCAAAACGGATCCTTTCAGAGGAAATATGCGTTTCCCGTTCCTTTCGGAGGAAGGGACGGTTCCTTTCAGAGGAAATTGTTAGACGAGGACTTTTAGACGCTAGAAACATAGACAACCGTTGGGTGATATCCTCAGATAAATAGTCCACGTAATGCACAACAGATTGAATTTGGTAGCTGAAGCGAACATTCACAATGTGCTTCTTTGTTTTCGCCGTTTTAAATGAAATAAGTACCATTCTTTAAGAATGCGACAGCACATGCTGCACTCAAAACCGCTTGTTTAATCGCAACTGGAGATATTTGCAACGAAATGTCTTCGAAATACAATATAAAATATAATTTCTTGTACTAGCACACAGTAAAACTCAATCAAATTACACTAATTCGCTCACAAAAAGTAAAATAATAACCATCACCAGAAGGATCCTTTCGGAGCACGCCTGAAGTTGTGATTTTTGGGCACCGGCTGTGATCAGAGTATCTGGCAACGGATCCTTTAGGAGAAATTTTACCACTAATGGTATATTCACTAGCTCTACTTTTCTGTAAGATCTTTTAAAGCCACTGATACTGTCATTCCATTCAAGTCGCTGCAAGTCCTAAATGCGCCAATCAAGGAGAAAACAAAACATTTGTCTGTAGACACCTACAATCCAGCAATACCGCCCAGTGGTTCCCTAAGACATGCTCCAGGAAAGTCTTGATCAAAAACATGAAATGGTAGAATTACTTCCTTGTGTACCGAAAAATAAACATTTAAGGGGCTGTGCGTTTTAAAGTCTTGTTGCCATATTTTCTATTTGTACTGTCTAGCAAACCTGCACTTCGTGACCTCGCTCCATTTCCGTGACAGCATTAGTTGCATTTAAACAAATGTCGAACTGATTGTGGATTTTGTAATTTTCCTGTAGCTGCATTATTGGTGCTAATCGTGTGACTTTTTTTTATTTTAGCAGCAGCAAAAAAACTTTCAATAAAAACATAAAATAGCCTACAAAACTAATAAAATCAAACGATTTTCGACTTTGAGTCGCTAATTGTACTATTGTTTCCCCAGATCTATTTATAGACATCTGCAATTCCTGGACATTCTTTACTTCCTGTCCTTAAAGTTTATAAATAAAAACTCGTTTGTTACCATGCGGAATGTCTACGTATTAAAAAGAATTTGGAGTAATAAAAATATCACAAAGTGTTCTCTTTTCCGACCTTATTTTTGTCAAACTAGCAGAAACACTCTTAATTTTACACGTCTAAGTTATTTACAGTGCATACCAAACATTTTGTAGTACCAAACATTTTGTTACCCCGTCATCATTTTTGGTGATTGAAAGAATAACTCGGAAGTGGTATCATCATGTAAAGGTAATGCCTGTAAGGTCATTTCCTCCTGAAGGATCCATAGCCTCAGCTCCGAAAGGATCCTGTGCCCGTCTCCTTGAGGAACCGTTACCGCCAACAAAGGTTGTTTTTCATGTTTATGTATCAAGTACAAGTATATTACCACTTTATTTATTTAATTTCAGATTGGCAAATATAATATCTAGTGACAAGAAGTGCTAAAACGTTTTGATCAATGACATTCCCCAAATATTCAAGGGTTTTCGCCTGCCTGTCGTCACAAAATGAAGTTCTCGGTCAACATATTTATCTCGTAAACAATAACGAAATGTTTGTGCACATAAAGAAAGCGCTGAGATTGTACCTTGATTACCACGTCATTACGTGCACATAAGTTTTGTACTCACTGTTCACGATAAAACCTCAAAAAATCGTTTCTCTAAACACAACCACGACGATATTGACGATTTCCTCCGAAAGGAACCGTCCCTTCATCCGAAAGGAACGGGCAACGCACATTTCCTCTGAAAGGATCCGTTTTGGTTACCTACCGTGAGTCATTTTCAGATTTTTTCATGAAGAGCTCAATCTCATGCCTGGTCAAAACATAGATTGTGGGTACACGTTAGAACCGCCTCGGCGAGGCGGTTCTAATGAGTACCCATAATCTATGTTTTAGAGCAAAACTAAGTTTACCCCATGCATACCCCAGTTTTGCTGTATAAAAGTGGGGTTTAAGGGGATATACATTTAATACACGGACATGTTTTCCTGGTGTCTATGAAAAGAAAGAGACAAGCAACAACACCAACAAAATGCACATTACGAAAAAATGCCCATGCAATATACAGCGAATTTTTCAGCTGTAAAAATGAAAATTTCAGCAGATTTTACATGAAGCATCTATAGGAAGTGAGAACCAATGTGTATATAAATAATACAGGTCACATGACCAAGATGGCCGCCAAGCCCATATATGGTAAAAACCATTAAGATATCTTCTTCTCCAGAACCGGTGAACCGATTTCAACGAAACTTTGCATGAAGTATGGATGACTCAAGTACTACAATGTATGTATAAAACATGACCCTGTGATGACCTTGACCTATTTTATGGCAAGGTCAACATTCAATGCATTTGAATGGGAAAAACTTTTAAAATGTCATTTTAAGTGAAAGTCTTGCAGGAAATGGGCAGTAGGACTGAAATTTAATGATTCTACAAAAAATGGACCCAGGAGCCCATCTGCTTTTATAATGTTGTTTTTTGAAAACTATTGCAGCCTGAGAACCGAAAAGTGATAGATGCAAACAACTGATAGAGAAACGTTAGATGAAGGTATGTGATTAATGTAGGTAAAGGTCGATTTTGGAAACATAGGCAAACATGGAAACATGGGAAAAAGTGACAACTAGGTCTCGGGTAAGCATTTACAGGACCAATGATCCTATGGAAACCATTGCAGCCATAGGCCTGAAACTTGACCAAGCTGACCGTCATACCCATATATGGAAAAAAAAAACACACACACACTTTGTCCAGGGACTGTACTTGTTGACTCTCAGGTGAGCGATCGTTGCCCTTGGGCTACTTGTTTTTCTTTGCTCTCTAAATACGTATATTGTATTTATTCAAATTGTAATTCTTCTCAAGATGTCGCGGTTTCTTTAAAGTTTGGTATATATAATTACAACAAAAATTACTGTCAATAGAAGGAGAAGGTGTGAAAGGAGAAGTGTTTGCCATGCGCACTATAAAAACATTTTAGGGATATTCTAGTTTTATGACACCTGAGCCGGGCCACAAAAAAGACAACACACATTTAAACTTTTTTAAATTATATAAACGAAAACAAAAGTGTGGTTTCTACGCAGCTTATTGACAACAATTGCATTGTTAATCCGGGTTCTCAACTTCTTTTTTTTTTTCAATTTAGTCACATGCACGCACGCATAGAAATAGATGGGCTGCTTGTGTCTCATGGCAAAGCTTCTAATCTACTGACCGACCAGCTGATTACTGGTTAACCGCTTATGTCTGAGCCTGCCCAGGAAATGTGGTATAGTCAAACCATCCATACATATAAGCCTTACTGGCTTAGTTGGGTGCATGGTTATAATTATGAAGCACATTTTGAGTGTCTTGACATCCTAATGTTGGGTAAAAGTCCCATAAAATGGAGGCAACGTCCCGATATGACCATTGCTCTTAGTTTATAAACCATGAAAATCTTCAAGCATAAAATGAACTGTAACGATCAAGGTAGATCAAATTAAGAGATTTTATAGACGAAAAACATTATCACTTACTTTAGAATCATAACATCCATGTACGCTCAATATGAAATTCACGAACGAAAATAGATTTGAATTTCTGGACAAAACTGTTTTTCAGTTTGATGCTGTAACTTCAGCATCATAGACGCTCGTTCGCACACACAAACACACACGTGAGATATGTTGTAAGTTTAGCATTTCAAAAAAAAAAGAAAGAAAGAAAGAAAGAAAGAAAGAAAGAAAGAAAGAAAGAAAGAAAGAAAGAGAAAATGCATCGAGTTTACATGTATCTGTGTCTCTTACAGGTCTCGTATTTCTTTTTCCACATCCGGCATCCAGGGTTTTATCAAAAAGTTAACAAATAAAATTATTCAGTGGGCATTGTTCATGTAAATGGGATATGATGTGTCTGTCAGCAGCAAATTTACGGATTTTTTTCTGCTGACACGCGTCTGGTAATAGCACATTTACCGAATATTTGCTATTGACAGACGTCTGGTAATAGCACATTTACCGAAAATTTGCTATTGACAGACGTCTGGTAATAGCACATTTACCGAATATTTGCTATTGACAGACGTCTGTCAATAGACACTCCGTTTTTTTTTTAATATTTTCAATATTTTTGCTCTAAACATACATTGTGGGTACACGTTAGAACCGCCTCGCCGAGGCGGTTCTAACGAGTACCCACAATGTATGTTTTGGATCAAAAATAAGAAAATAAGATATACCCATGCAAACCACAGTTTTTCTGTATAAAATTGGGGTTTAAGGGGGTATACAATACACGGATATGTTTTCCTGATGAGTTGATGTCGCCTCAAAATAATGTTGATGTTGTGATTGGATCATTCTGATAACCAAATGTCAAAAAAGAAAATATGCTTTTAATCTGCACATATCGAAAGAAATTGGACAGATACATTACAAGTCTAGAAACTCCGCTGCCCGTGGTTGTATCTTGCTATTTTAGTCCGTTTAGCCGATTTAATTAACCAGTCTGGTGTATTAGAAGAATATGGGAATACCATACTCAGCAAAATTTATAACGCACCACGCTGCCATCATTCATAGTTTTTTTTTTTTTTTTTTTTTACAACCAAAGTGCATTCCACAGATAAGGGTCTGTAATCTGACTAAAGTAGCGGGTGTTACCCATTAGTCTTACTCGCCGTTACCAAAAACAAACGCGAAAGCACATTGACATTCTTGCCATTTGAAATCAATATCAATAATATCATTTTAGAAATCTCGTAATTCATTTCAGAATTTAATTTTCAATTTTGTTCACAGAAAACAAACTAAAGCTTATTATCTATAATCTATTATATAAATAAAACTTAAACTGCGTTTCGAGGTCAGAATTCTTTCTCTCTCTCTCTCTCTCTCTCTCTCTCTCTCTCTCTCTCTCTCTTTGCACTTTCGTTACTTTTTTTCTTTTTTGTTTGCTTGTTTATAACACTTTAAAGTATGGTTTCAAACGAGATCAAGTATGATTTCAAACGAACGGTCACACGTTTGTCACATTCGATGGCAATATTGTTGACTGTAAATGAGTGATTCAGGGCTCAATTAAACAACTAATCACCACCCATGAACCCGTTTGAAATGACAGACTACATACACAATGTGACACATAAGAACTGGCAAGTGGCATGCTATTCAGCGAACTACGCCGATGATATAAAATATCCAAAATCCCAAATAAAGCCATTCAGTATCCTGCTCAGGACAGATTAACGACACCTGTTTCAACTCTATCAACATGGAGAAGGGTAACTTCACCGATAATGTCCTCAGCGCCAAGTACGCCGCCCTCCGGCGAACCGAGGCCAAGTTCCGACGAGCCTGCATCCAGCTGAACCTCCTCAACAAACATATGGACGACATGAAGCAACGCTACAATCAGGCAAAGACCGACAACTTCCGATGTTTCCGCTACAACTTAAGACTGAAACTCGCCGTTATAGAGGGGGTGAAGAATATGTACTACGACTATGCCTACGCCAAAGCCGAGAAAGTGGCTGAGCTTCGACATGATTTGTACGGAGAAACTGTGGAGATAGTGGGGTCAGATACGGAGACAGAAGAAGAATGAATGCACTGTTAAGACAGTTGCTTCGAAACAAAACGGTTCCTATTGGGACCACATATTTACCCAGAAAGAATAACCAGAATAATGTCAAACTGTTTACTTAAATTTTTCCCATACATCTATTTCTCATTGTCCCAACGGGACGGGACCACACGGAAGATTATCGCCCTCTCTAAATGAATACTGATAATAATAAATGAACAATTCGTTCCAAGACGAGGACTTCTGTTGTGGTTCTAATTGTTTATGTTTTGTTGTTGAATATTTGTGCTGTCTGCACCCTATGTACGTTTTCATAATTTAGTTTAGTTCGGGTAACTGAGTGGCCCCCTATTGGGAAATGTCTGCTCACTCGGCTTACGGTAAATTCAAGTTCAAATATTTTATTGTTTCACCTCAATAATGAGACATTCACAATAATAAATACATAAATGTATCAAACAAAATACATGAAACGCATGAACGTGACAAGAAAATCGCACACAAACACACATAAGTTCTCTAGTCAAATGATTTAACACGAGTAAATGATGAAGTAACAAAAATGTTTATTCATGCATTTTGTACTAAATGACAAAATTTGCGACGGCTCTTACAATAGGGCCACTGGAATTCATTAGGTAGTTGAACTGTTCCTTACTATGTAACTTCTCAAAGTTACTACAGTTACTTTTTATGACTTCAAATAAATCGGTCCTAGGGGCTTTATGCTTCAAGCATGTTAATAAAAACGGTATGTTTTCATAGCAAAAGTACCTAATTGCCGATTTATTTTTTTTTTCCATCTCGTTTTGGAGTGGGAATTTCTTTCTGATTGCACAATTCTTGATCATTGCCTACTTTTACCTTTTTACTAAAATATTCCTACTGCCACGAAAATAGAAGGGATTTTGTCCTCGCACTTAAAATACACAAGAGACAGCGTGCGCCGGCATGTTAAGATTTATTAAAAAGTAATTTCCGAACATATCAAAATGAAATCCTAAATATCAATATATGAATTTGTTTTGTCATTTGTATGAGGGATGTTAATGAATATGGAATTAAAATGACGTGACAGACAAGTAGCAAGTAAATAAGTAAGTAAAAGCTTTATTTAAAGAGGGTGACCCAATTGGTAAGAACCAATCTTCCTTAGGGTCCTCTAAAACAAGTTAACATATTTACAACAACATAACATAATGAGTAAAACAATATTAAGAATTACAATAAGTAAAGTAAGTTAGATCATTACAGAGACATGTTTACGAAGAGACACCAATCATATTTGCATGTACAAACAAAAATCATGAACAAAGACTTTACAAAAGACATAAAATTTAACAAATGAATGAATGCATGCAAAATGTGAAATGGCGGTGGAGGTTAAAGACTTAAAATATCTTGTTTAATGCTTATCCACTCAGAACACCTTTTGCTGAATACTTTTAGGGAAGATAAGTTTTTTTTATGTCTAATCAGAACGCCAGAAAAAGATAAGCTTCCTTTGAATAAATTGCACTGGGGGCCAAGTTATTATAAATCTTATACATAACTTTAGCCTTAGTAAGGAAAACGCTGTGATCGAAAGATAGGATACCTAGTTGCTCAAGTGATTCATTTAGACTTACATACTCGTTTAATAAAATTAGTTTACATGCCCTCCTTTGCAACTTTTTAAGTACAGCGACGGAAGCAGAAAGTGACTTGTGCATGCCAAGTTTAAGACTACCTGTTGACAATATTTTTCTACTATGACACGTAACATGATAGCAAAGCTTAAACTAAAAATAAGTGTTTGTAAAACACTATGCCCCCAACTGTGTGCTTGCCTCTAACCTGGCACAGTTTATATGATTCATTTATTTCATTATTTTTCAATGAAAATCATGTAGACCTGGGCACAAATAGCAAACTGATTACAGATGCACACTTAAAAATGGATTTAAAATTTCACAATTCGGTAATTCTGTCAAAATTTGACGGAAAGTCCTCAAAAGTTAATCAGGTGGTCTTCCTCTCCACCCCAATCGGTATACCAATTGTGAAGGCTCTAGCTAAAACACTTTTTGAGATATCTTGCACACAAGATTTTCAAATTTTGTTTTCAAAGGGACATAACTCAAAAAGGGGACATGACTCAGACATGAAAAAATTACGGGTCAACTATTTTCACATGAGGAATCTGTAAATGAAACTTCAATACCCCAGCATTCACCGTTTAAAAGTTGCAAATTTCACCGAAAAGTCGAAAAATCAATCAAAATTTCAAAATTCCGTAATTTTGTCAAAATTTGGGGTAAAGTCTTCAAAAGTTAAGCAGGTGATCTACTCCGCAGCCCCAACCAGTATACCAAATATCAAGGCTCTAGCTGAAATACTTTTTGAGATAACTTGCACACAAGATTTTCAAATTTTGTTTTCAAAGGGACATAACTCAGAAAAGGGGAATAACTCGGACATGAAAAAAAAAGGGTCAACTATTTTTTCATGAGGAATATGCATAAAAAATTTCAAAACCATAGCATTCACCGTTCAAAAATTAACACACACACACACACACACACACACACACCACACACACACACACACACACAGACAGACACACAGACAGACAAGCCGAAAGCAATATGCCCTTCCAACTTTTGGCATAATCAGTTGTATGATCGACTCACAAATTTTAGTCCAGTCAGGTGTAATTTTGCACTCCCCGTCATTATTCATTTCAAACTGTACTCGGGTGAATGTTTCAAACACTTCTTTAGTGACCAGGTTCATATCATCCACGTGAACATGTTCAATAAATATGAGAATGATAGGCAATTCTAGAAGATGTGCGTGTTCGATTTCATAACGACAGAACCGGCTATTACAGTATCTGGTAGAAACAACTGCCACAAAAACGTCACATAATTCCAGGCAGCGAAATATTTCAGAAAGAATTGGCCTTGCTGGGTAGAAATCTATGTCAGCATTGCACACAAGTTCCCTGTTGCGTATCCCTGTAGTGGCTTTCATGTGATTCTAAAAAATATAACAATAACACTGGTTACAATTCAAAGCTGCATAAACGCTGTATTTTTTAATTGGATGCAGCCAAAATGATTTCGATGTTTTATGAGAACATAGATTCTAGCTCAAATGCTAGAATGCCTCTCTATTGTTGACAGGATTAGTTTCTGTTTAAAATATTGTGCGGCTAAGTGTACAGTTTTTTAGAGTTGGATTATCGGTGGGAATTACAAGACCCATACCGTCCCGGTATTGCTGAAAAAATCGTTGTCTGGGACGTTAAACTTCAATATAAATAAAACATGGTCCACATTTAAATTCAATTGCCTATTGAAAGTTTAGAGAGTTGGACCAGTGAGCCGTCTAGTTGAAATACCTAGTGTTTGTTTGTAAATGCGGTTCAAAGTCAACAATTTCTCAGTCATGTGGGGACGGAGGCACCACTTCATGGGTTTTACCTATTACTCTGGGGAGTTAATGTGTCTTGCTCAAGGACACAACAAGGTGCTGCCAGTGGGGATCAAACCCAGAACCTGTTGATTCGGAGTCAGATGCTCTACCACTACGCCAAGGCGCTCCCCAGAATAGCCTTTGGCCACGGTTACTGAGGGGTATTGGAGAGCTCACTGAGATGTTAACAGGTTGGTGTTTAAACAAAAATTAAATGTGACTCATAAAGCCTTTTAATACCCCAGCTTGGGTTTTTTGGCTTACCTCAAATGGTTCGAGGAGATGTTTACGAACCAACTCGGCTTCATCACTTGAATATGACAGAAACACTGGATACCGATCGGGGTTGTCTCGTATTCGTCGAATTCCATCGGCCAGACGTTGCTGCGCTTTCTTCTTCTTGTGTCGTTTGTACAAGCAAATGGCTGTTACGATGGTCACCAATAAAATCGTGGGTATTATCGTCGTTGACAGGAGAATTAATATGTGTCTGAGTTTTATTCTGTCACAGTCTTGTCTGGCCAAGTCTACAGACCTTTCATCCATTGTTACATTCTCGCCATTAGACACACAAACGTATTCATGTCGAAAAGACGCAAACAGAGGAGAGGAAGAAAACCAAAGAGTGAACTCAAGCTGTTCGCAGTTACACATGAAGGGGTTACCCTGAAGGTAGACTTGAAGGGCAGGGAAAGCACTCGTTGAGTCGCGCCTGTCAGTTTGATTGTGATATAACATGTCTAAAACTCCTCGGGAAGTTTCATTGAGGGATTGAATCGAATTGGATCTTAGGTCCAAAACTCTCAGATTCAACAGATGGGACATTCTAACTGGCAATTCTTGAAAACGATTATGCGATAGAATAAGAGACTCAAGTTTGGAATTAGAGAGAACTGTGTCTTCTGGAAGTGACGTTAAAGCATTATTTGATAAGTTGAAACTTTTTAGATTGTTATTGTGTTTCAATAAAACTGAAATCGAAGGTCCGGAAAGCGATAAATTGTTGAAGGACAGATCTAGATCTTCTAGAAGTGGTACATGTTCCAGCAATTGTCCACTGACAGTTTCGATGTGATTGTTTGACATAACGAAACGTTTGAGAGGTTTGTCGACCAGTTGCACATCAACGTCTGGGATAAAGTTGCCTGAAAAATACACTGTTGAAATAGAAGTATTTGGAATGAAAGTACAATTTGATACCTTCATTTCCGACACAGGACTGACAATGTTGTTCAGGTGCAGAGTTTTTACATTTTTGAAGAACTGAATTAAATCTAAGTTAAAGCTTATTGGCCTGTCCACACAAGACAATCCTCTAATTAGACTTCTGAAAAATTTTGAACCACTGAAATCGACAGTTCTCAGTTCTTTGCAAATTTTGTTGTGCAAGAATACTGGAGGAATTTCAAATTGTGAACCACTAAGATTTAAAAAGGTTAAAGTCTGGCAAAGTTGTTGTGAATCGGAAAAAGCAAAAAACAACCGAGTATTACTCAAGTCCAGATGCACAACTGGTCTCTGCGCAAGTGCGTCCATAAACGATTGGTTGAAATTTAGAGGCACAGTCTGACGAGTTGCGACCCCAGAAAGACCAAGGCTTGTTACGTCCGGAAAGTTGGTACCCATTGCCAAAGTTTGATACAAATCATCCCAAGATATCCAGCGACAACCGGAAAGGTCAAATGTCTGCAGATTCTGCAAACCGGAAAACGTTTCCGGCGAAAACGCATGCAAAAATGCACTTCTAAATTTAAATTCTATGATCTGGCCAAGACAATCGAAAACCCCACCGTGTAGTACGTAAACATCACCAACAAGTTTTACCGAATGTACAAACAACTTCGTTACATTTTCCCAATTCACATAGCAGAACCGCCTCGGCATTAGCTCTGCTGGATCTAGCTGCGACAGGTTGACTTCGGTAATGTTGCCAGGTACTGTGTATGGTATGACTTGGGTACAGCTTATTTGCAGTCCTGTACATCGACAGCCGTTCGGGCATTGATCGTCGTCAGTGTTTGTTTGGCTACAAGGCGTTCTGACGAATACCAGTAACGTCAATAGAGTAAATATGGTAGACATCTTGATTCGATTCATCTACAAAATATGCTACGTGAAACGAACTTCTTAATTTTACATTAATGCATTTGTGCCTTTTATATGCATAGTTTTGAGTGGAAAAATCCCACGTCCCTGATGGGATTCGAACTCGGATCGCTGGGTTAGAAATCTTGAGCCCTGGCACTGGCAGTATGTCAGGGATTATATGATACATCGTATCGAATAGCTGTGCTATTTATAGAAGCTACGCATCATGTGATCTGTCAACCTGACCTTCCAACCACGGCGAATGAAGGGACATAACATGAAGTTTGGAAAAAGGTCTTTGACTAAAAAATCTATTGTAGACACTTATGAAAACTAAATCGATAGAATTAGAAATATATACTGACTGACAAAAGAAGTGCTATACCTCGATGATGCGATGAAAATGCACAAATTTTGAACATTTTAGTGTGTATCCCAAAATGTAAAGAACCTCAAATTTTCATTGCCAATAGAGGTATGGCCTATTAGTGTTTGTAGATACATATAATTTGTATGTTATCTAACCCAAAAACATGTACCGGTTTTATAAAATTTTGGCAAACTTACGCCCATGATGGTGTATAAATCCTTTAAAACTCAGACCTAGATTTATGTCAACAGTCATCAGATTTGAAACTGCAAACCTAATTCAAAATAATGTAATAGTTAAATACACGTCCTGTACGTCTCAGTTTCGTCGTAAATGCACCTCGAACACTTCCCCCTTAATGCTGGCTAAAATTAGGTGCTTAGATAAAGAAAGGGGCGATTTTAACGATTTCTGTTTACGTCCAGTCTACTTAGGGTTGTCGCATGGTGGAGCCGAACTTATCCAACTCAACCAAGCTTTGCTATTTCTTTACAACAGTTACTTTTTCCTCCTTGTTGGCTCATATCTTGGATTTAATTTCTATCTCTTCCGGCTCAAATGGGACATTTACCCTGTGTTTTCCATAATTTGAAACCTGACAGGTCTTTAACCTATTAATGACGAATGGATTCGCCCATCATCATCTAGGCGGGTCCACTTTCATTTTAGGGACACTACGTGTGGTTTTTGCGATCTCATATATAGTTGATCAAGATCAGATCGTGCGGCTTAATCGACCACCGACTTCCGACTTCCGTCGTACTTGATTGGACGAGTCAGCTTCGATTGGGTCACACCAAATAGCGCATGTCGGCTCGGGTATGAAAGCTCACGTTGAACCGAGCTGTCATCTAGTCTTTTCGGTCTGTGGTTATCGCCGTGGGTTTATAATTATGTGGTCATACAGTGAAATTAGTGCTGAGAGATCGCAAGCGTTTTGGAAACGCTTAAACTTGTATATTTTATATTTTTGATTGCTGGCCCAGCAAGCATAAACTTGTATATTTTATATTTTTGATTGCTGGCCCAGCAAGCATTGATTCGGAATGGGGTTACCGAAACGGCCTGGTTTCAGTCATCTATACGTACTATTTGGTCGCATTCTTGACCAATGACTTGTGGTTAAAGACGGAAACCAGCCACACTATTTCGTCCATTTTGAACAATGACTTGTGGGAAGATATGAAATTTAAGGAAAGACCGGTCCAGTGATTGGTTCCATCATCCACGTGACAGCAGACTGCTATCCAATGACGAAAAATCGTGTTGCTGAACAACCTAACTTGCGCTCGTGTCTTAGCCTAAGTTACACCTAGCTCTACTCAGTTTAAATGTTCTAACGTGTATGCATGCAGATTAATTTGTTGGGCTGGTAACATGCTATATAGTTTAGTTCTAAACCGATTAGGTTGTGAGTCCGGTTTGTGAGGCATAATGCAGGGGTCAGTGCACAAAAGATGACAAAACCTGGGACAAAACCAGTCATGTGATTCTCTTGGTTTCTTTTTGTCATGAAGTTGGTGACCGAATAGCCGTTTCATGAGAAAATCAAACCGATATTTTAAGCCGCAGAGACTTGAATAGTGGATTAAGAAAGTAGAGCTATATAGTTATGGCAATGCCTTGGCGATGATCAGGTGCATCTGCAACAGTAGTTGTACTTCAGTGTAAGAAAAGGGGAATGTCTTTGCATATGCAAGAGTATACTCTTCGAACATTGCTCAGCATTTCAATGCTACTTATTGTCTACGCGCCAGCGCGTAGACTACTCTAAGGTTTGAGATTGACCTACTTACAAGACAACTCATACACCTCTCTACAACTGCAACTGCACGTTTGAGTCTAGTGGCTTGATCATCGTGTTAGTAGGATTCCGGGTCGTTTCGCCAAGGACCGTGTAAACACCCCAAAACACCCATGCAAACCTCCCTTTGGTTTGTAACATTTGTAACAATGGTGCAGTAGGTACCAAAAATGGGGCAAATTGTTAAATTCGTGGAGCTGGTGCATGATTGCATTCTATCTAAGCAACAACGGAATGAAATGAACCGACGGTATTGTGACGCTATATGGTCAGGTATGAAAGCTTTGACCGCGCCCCACCTGCCGTGTAGCCAATTACATTCTATCCAAGCCACAACGGAATGAAATGAACCGACAGTATCGTGACAGTCGATTGTCAGGCATCACCGCACAGCGTTTTACTTCTGTGTATTCAATGCTTTCATCGCACAGCGTTTTATTTCTGTTCAGTCAAATGCACCACGATGAAATGTGAGTACGGTCAGATTCTTTGACATTCTAGTTTATATATGCGAAGCGTAGACCAAGCTTTTTGTTAAAGCTTATACTTGTATTTATTGTTTGATTAAGACGACACTTTTTCCATTTCTGCAGTTTCTGGCTTGTGAAAGAAATATGACGTCAAAGTTGCGTTTTGTTTTCTTATTAGTTCTTTATAAGAGCTCACAGATTAGAGGAAGGACATTGTTTATCACAGAATTACGTCCATGCAGACATTCTGGACACTAAATTTAGCATTTGCACGCAACATTGTTGGATCTACAAAGCGTTCGTGTCGAGCGCATACATGCTTTGATTTGTTTGTTTGAGCTGTGGATTAGCGTTCCAGTCAACAGCTATGGTCATGCCGGGACGTTGCCTCCATTTTATGTGACTTTTACCAAAAATAAAGACGTCATGGCATCCTAAAGGTGCTTCAAATATAACCACCCAACTAAATCAATAAGGCTAATATATATGGATAATTTAACTTGGACTACTTTTCATGGACAGGCTCAGACCTGAGCGGTTAACCAGTTACATCATCCATAGTGCAGATTATATTTTTATTTGGGTCCTTTGAGATCAGTGAAGATATTCAGAGTGGAGTGTTCAAAACACTCACGTTTAGAAACATACTTCAAAGAAGGTACAAATAGGCAAAGATCAGGAAAAGGCACAATCAGAAAAAGATTCCCACTCCAAAAACCTAGGTTGGAAAAAAACTAAATTAACAATCAGGTACTTATACCATATCGTAAGCCGAATGAGCAGCTATTTTCCCAATAGGTGGCCACTCAGTTACCTAAACTTAACTACAAATATGAAAACATACATAAGGCACCAACAGCACAAAAAATTTAAACACCAAGACATAAATCAAAAAGAACCACCACAGAAGTATCGCCTTGGAACGATCAGTAACCCAAAATAACTGGCGGGCTTAAACCGGTTTTACATGGCCATAACCTCACCCTCAGCTTCTGCAGTGGTTCATAACATTTAGTTAGTTCTTCTGTCCTCGTGGTGAATCTCTTACTAGTCAATGAATCATCAAGAACAAACAAATAAATCATGATAAACATTCTGATGGAAAAAAAACCCAAGGACTCACAAATTGAGTAAGTAATGTTTAAATCATTTGACCCCGTTTAGGAATGTGTCTTTGATTTGGACCTCGTGTAAATTTGCGAAATTGCAGTACAATAGTCTGGCTTTCATTGCCAGTTTAACTAGAAAATGTGTTTATGAAACACTATGCCCCCAACTAGTAAGTCACTTTCAAGATGTAAAAAAAGTAACAAAATTCAATCTGAGGAGTATATCCCAACCACATGCATATCTTCAACGCATGGTCACAATGTCTGCAAAGTTTCAAAAGTATCGGGATTAAATTGTAGGAGGAGTTGCGCACACAAGGTACCCTCTATCCATTCACTAAAATGCCTGAAAAATGACTAAGTTCAAATTGTGAAAAAAATGACAAAAAATAATCCAAGGGTTATATCCAAACCACATGCATATCTTCAGACCATGCCCATAATACATGTAAAGTTTTAAATGAATTGGCATGAAACTGTAGGAGGAGTTGCGCACACAAGGTACCCACTGCCCATTCACTTTCATTGTCAAAATGCCCAAAAATGGCTAAGTTCAATTTGTGAAAAAATGACAAAAATTAATCTGAGGATTATATCCAAACCACATGCATATTTTCAGAGCATGGTCACAACATCTGTAAAGTTTCAAGAGAATCGGAATAAAACTGTAGGAGGAGTTGCGCACACAAGGTACCCACTATCTATTCACTTTATCAAGTATTAAAAAGGGAAATAACTCTCACAGAATGGGCCCCTAGCCCCTTGAATTTACCTGAAAGAAAAAATACGGGTCCTCTTAATTTCCATAAACAAACTACATATCAAATGTCAAGATCCTAGCGCTAACGGTTCCTGACCGAGTGCTAAGCGTTACTCACGCATCACAGACTGCACACCACTGGACGCCACTCACTGGACACCACTGGACGGACAGACCCAAACCAATATGCCCCCTCAACTTCTTCCGAAGTTGGGGGCATAAAAAGGGCTACTGATGAGGGTTCATTACCCGAAATTGCGCAATATAGTCCATAATATCTCCCTTTGTATGTTTTACTGCTTCAAAAGGATCAAACGTTTATATTTTATTCAGATGGTTAGTCAGTACAGTAGAAACTTTGCCAGGAGACACAAGCAGCCCATCTATTTCTTAAGGCACCAATGGGCGGGAACCCATATTCCCACGCGACCAGTTGATTTTTATTAGCAATATTTTAAGATTTACAAGATAAGCATATAATTATACAGCGTGCGACCGGGTTTCTTCCAATGGAAGAAGAAAACCCTGAATGTTTTTCGGCATCGAACAATTGTTGGATTCAACATTCCATTGGTAGATTCTATGGTGAAGATGATACCATACTGATCAATACACCATACACGTTTGGATCATTCTTATTTTTTCAAAATTTACAATTGCATCAACGACAAAAGTATTCCTTATTTGAGAAACTCAAACTATTTTTAGGCTCGCCATGTTGAATCATGTGACTTTTTCCGCGTAAGTAGATTTGACCATGCTGTATTGTGTCTGCATTATTGGCAACCGATGGTTGGCAACATGGGTACCACATTCACAATGTTAGCATTGGTAAACTGTTTAACGGTATTAGGCTGACATAGGTAAAATGGTAAGAGGTTTTAAGCACCCCGAATGAACGGATAGGGACGGCGTACGTCCGATAACACTTGACCAATCGTTATTGAATTCTATCGATAAACATTACTGACCCTTAACATGTTTTCCCAATTCCTTAGATATAGTTTTTTACTTAATGTAAAATCAATCCATGCTAGAGACCCTACTATTTTGTTCAGACAGGAAGAAATGTCCATTTTTTGGCATGTTAGGGCGCGCACGCTCACATTAACTTACCACATATTCGCGTACACGTTAATCTAATCTCTACGTGCGTTTGTTTATACTAGAATGCGCACATTTTTTCAAGCTAAAGCTCATACATATTTCCTTGTTAAGTTTCATAATCATGATGCTTGTTAATTGGTGAAACGTCAGCTGAATGGCAATCACTCACCAGTTTTAGTGTACATTACAGGAGGAAATTAGTCTCTAGGTCTCACCGGAAAACTGAACTTTCCGCTTGGGGGTCGTTAAAAGGACTTACATGTATATAATTCCGGTTATCACTGATGAGAATTTTATATACATATTGGTCACTGGTGTTTGCTAAAAGGTACAAGTAGGCAACGATCAGGAAAGGCGCAATTAGAAAAAGATTCCCACTCCAAAAACCGAGGCGGGAAAAAACCAAATTAACAATAAGGTACTAAGACCATGAATACATTTAGTAAGCCGAATGAGCAGCTATTTCCCAATAGGTGGCCACTCAGTTACCTTAACTTAACTAAATATGATAACATACATAAGGCGCCAACAGCACAAAAATTAAACACCAAGACATAAAACAATAAGAACCACAACAGAAGTATCGCCTTGGAACGACCAGTAATATAAAATTACTGACGGGCTTAAACCGGTTTTACAGGATCCTAACCTCACCCTCAGCTTCTGCAGTGGTTCATAACATTTAGTTAGTTGTTCGGTCCTCGTAGTGAATCTCTAACTAGTCAATGAATCATCATGGACAAACAAATAAATCATGATAAAGACAAGTGAGTCTTGAGAGGCAATGGTCACTTACAAATGAATGGACTCAACAGATCGCCCAGTCCAGGAATCTGGGATTCATATATTCTCGAACGAGACGGTGCAAATCAATGCGGCTACGTTTGTAACTTAGATTTGACCAAGATAGCAAGACTGTTATCCATAAGATGGACCGGCTAAATTGAATTGGTAAAACCTTGAAAGACATTGAACGGGTAGTGTTTCACTAAACGTCGTATATTTACGCAAGCTTTTGCGTTGTTTTTTTTTTTTTTCATACGAACAATTTACGAAAATACTAAGTGCGTTTCATTAACGATAGTGTAAATCAATATGCTTAGGGCCTTATGAATGAACAGCAACCAAAGTGTAATTTGACATCTTCTTGGCTTTAAAATTTAGATGCGGAAACAATCTTGATATTTGCGCCGTGGTTAAATTTTGTAATGAGTCCCTTAGAAGCCTTTGGTGGATCTTAAACATGGTAGCACGTACTATGATTAGAAAACAAAATGCTGATTATACAAGACCGTGCACCGCTTTAATACAGAGTTTCAGCTTAAACCGCAAAAAAGAAAAAAAAAAAATATTCATGTGGTTATAAAACTCTTTTTGGGGTATTCAATTGCAATTGACTTTCAATAATTTGTCCGTTGCCATGGCTCGGAAGAGGCTCTTTGGCTTTATTACCACTCTATGTCAAAGTGTTCTAATAGCAGATAATGAGGTGTAATATGTCATTTTCGCTTCTTGTATTTCTAGAACGTCTTAAAAGGTTTGAAACCATTGCCATTGCTTGGAGAGCGCTTTTAAATATCACGTGTTGAATTAAACAAAACGTGAGAAAAAAAGGACAATATAAGTATGCACACCGCATGTTCGACGTCAGCCTGAGCATACACACTCAATAATCAACGCATTTATTGTGCTTTGCCATGAGAACTTCATTATGGTGGCTACATTTAAAATTCTAGACTAATCTTTATTTCGGCACTGGTAAGTTTATTCAATACCTAAGGGGAGCTAATAACGTCTGAAGGCTGACAGACCATGACTAATAAATAGGTCGATACAAGAAAAAGAACAATATTTGAATTGTGCTTAACGACTGGGACGAATCAGTCTGATCATCTATCTAGTCTGACCAGAATCATCATTATTCATATTATGAAAGGTATGGTCGATCACAATCGGCCCAGCGACATGCGCGAATCCAGAGGGGGGGGGGGGACCGGGGATCCGGACCCCCCCTGGAATTTGAAAATTTTACCTAAAAAAAGGTCATTCCGGGATTTTTGGGGGGTTGGACCCCCCTCGTCTGTGACCAAAAAATACCATTTTCGTTGGACCCCCTCTCATGAAAATTTCCGGATCCGCGCATGAGCGAGCACACCTACCAAACTCTCTGATACTCAACCGGCGGCCAAATATGGAAAATAGCTGTCAGCATAGGAGAAGAATTGAAAATCGGGGAATGTAATGCAATAGCTTATGGATTTCCATGTTTTCGGTATTAATATTTGGCAAGACATTTCTCTCATTCTGTCAGATTTTCTTCCGCATAACACATTCCTGTCAGACTCGGATTACGCGAAATGTTCATTTGACAAAATGAAAATGATTTTCGCTATGTCTGTTATACAATAAACGTAGGTACTGCAGGTCATTCCCCGATTTTTTTCATTGTCGTTTGCGATATTCGAGCTCCTTTTGTGGTTTTCTGACCTGACACCTGATTGTGTCTCACCATAAGATCAAAGAAAATAACACCATTATAACAGTTCATTTTCAACACAAAGAATTTACCCAAAAAGCAATTTACTTAGGACAAGTTTAGCTCCACCCACCTGCCACCACTAAAGGAAGAACTACCTGACCTCTGATTATATTGTTTTGTCACGTGGCTGAATTTATTTCAATATACATGATGTAGATATAAATATGTGCTTTGTGGATAGGTACAAAAGCACATTAAAACAGATAACAGAAACATTTAATCTTGCAATCTGATCTAATCATAGGAGGACTAAATATTTTGAAGCATGTAAATTATTTAATTGTTTTTACTTCAGTTCAACTGACCAACTGTCACACAGAGTATATGGGCGGGACTTAGGTTTATCTGCCAGCTTGAGCATACTATTATAAGCTAATTCTATGCCACTGTCATGAAGTTAACCTAGTTCACTTTATACTGCATTTTTTAGGGATCACAAAGTCTTTGAAGTCTGATGTTGAAACATCTTGGGTTTGTCTTTGATTTTGACACATGGAGACGCTATTTCGCAATCGGCAGTATATGATTTTCATAATTACATGCCCATCAGTTGAGCATCAGAGCGTTGGATTAGCGTGATATGAATCCGAATTCTTATGTCGCACTGTCCCAAGACGGTTCTGTTGTAATTTATCTTTATTTTGCCCAAATCATGAATGCATGCAGGATAAATTTTTCATGAAAACATGAAAATGCATTGATGTCTATGGAGTTTTCGACGTTGAGGACATAAATATGGCACATGTTGTTTGTCAGAAAAATTCGTAGACACCATTGATATTTTCAAAAGGAAAGGAAATGCAGTCAAAATGAATATATCTGGCCTCGAGGTTATAAAACTTTTTACAAGCTCAGCTCAGCTGAGCATGAAATTTCAACTGCTCATAAATCCTGGAATAGTCAATTTTATTGGAAAATTCAGATTCAAAACTCAAAAACTAGTACTTTATCCTGCTCATAAATGTTAAAATGCCAACAATTGTTGGCATTTTAACATTTATGAGCAGGATAAATTTTAGTCTCAGCTGAGTTGAGCATGAAAAAAGTTTTATAACCTTGGGGCCTGGTCTTGCAAAAATATTTCATGAGCACATACGAGTAGATGAAATTTTGTGAAAATCTGATCAACACGACATCTTCTACAGCCTTTACTTTGCACCTCCCCGACCGGGAGCGGGGCAATGGTCAACGTTTCAGTGACGTTACTTGAAGTTTATCGCTGTCAGTGCGTTATACATTTGTGACAAGTTCAACCGATGTTTTAGAGCTTTTCAACATAGGATACTTGGATATCAGCACATTTTTATTTTGTGTATCCAGCTGTCAAATGCAGATCTGTACCAACTGTCGCCAAGTTCTTTGACGGCGGGTTGAACACGCGAAGCCATTTTCATGCGCTGAGCATGTCGGACGAGTCTATCATCACAGATGATCTTTTGATCATCCAAGATTATGCCACGTGTAAACTAGTGACGGACAAGCTAATAGTTTTTTGTTTGTTTGTAGCATGCATTTCCATCGTGTGTGTTGGCGCTTTCTCTTTATGATTGGCGGCTGTTCCCCGACGTCAAATTGCGTCATGTTTTCAAACAATGTATTTTCAGAATGCATCTGAAATTTCTGAAATTTTATTCACAGATATCAAACTATACTGCCGCCAAGGTTCAAGCATTCAGAATATATTGATGACTGAACGTTCTTTCATGATTTAAAGATTTTAACATTACAGCACACTTCAGTGCCGTTTCGCAAGCAAAATAAAATGTTAAAATCATCACATTTTATCACGTTTTGACACCTGCCCCGCGCGGCCCTACCCGCAAGCAGAAATCTGGTCATCAATCGTGCTATTATTTTAAATTGCATAGAATTTCTAAAATATACTCATATTGCTGCTTGAAATTATACAAAACACTTTACTATTTCTGATAGCCAATGTGTCTACGAACTTTCCTGACAAACCTCGTACCATCGTTAAACACTTCATCTCTGGTCGAGACGCTGCTTCTTTGATTCATAGACTAGGAAGAGATCCACCACGAGGACTAAACAACTAATTAAATGTTGTGAATCACTGCGGAAGCTAAGGGCGATGTTTGGTTCCTGTAAAACTGGTTTGAGCCCTCAGTAATTTTAGATTACGAACCGTTCCAATGCGATTCTTCTGTTGTGGTTCTGCTTGTTTCATGTTTTCATTTTATACTGTTTGTGTCTTTTATGTGCATATTGATATACTTAGTTAAGTAATTGAATGTTCACCTTTAGGGAAATAACTACTCAGATTGCGGTGTGTTTTGTTTTTACCAGTTACCGATTGTCTTTTTGTTTAAACAAGCAGTAACTGGTACACACTTCTGAAGTTTTTTTCCCTACCTGTATGTTTAGAATGGGACTTTGGTTCTGATTGCAACACTTCCTTATCATTGCTTTTTATTACCTTTCTAGACAGGAATCTTATCGCACATGCTGCAAAATATATTGGACACGGTGAATATAAGAAACGATCAACATGCTTGTGCGACACATCAAAAAGTATGCCTGAAGAAAAATATGGTAACATGTTTAATACATTCATCAGAAATATGATAAGTTTGTTCTGTTTCACTTGTTTTAAAAGTGACTGAATAAAAAAAACTGTGAAATGAGCTACAATATCCAGTTACACTATATCACTTTATTTTTGTCAACACACACCATTCTTAATCCCCAGTACCCAAACACAGAACTTAGAATGATGTCTCAGACAACATTCATATTCCCTCTACATACTTAATTTCAGAAGTTCGACTGGGTCCGAATGAATGGTTTCGTGAGCTTTACTGGTAGCGTTATATGCTACATTGACATTGAAAAACAAGGTAGAATAACAATTTCGGGTCTCTATTTGGAATAAAAAAAACTCTATTTGGAATAAAAAAAGATAGTAATAAACATTGTTTTGTATGCAATGACATCTGCTGCCGGGCCTCGAAGTATTACGTAGGGAAAGTAGAAAGTGTCAAAAAGCATCAATTGATTTCATTATTATAATCTACTTTACCTGATTGTTAGTTTGGTTTTTTCCCACCTCGGGCTTTTAGAGTGGGAATCTTTTGCTGATTGCGCCTTTTCCTGATCTTTGCCTACTTGTACCTTTTTATAAAATTCACCCTACATCATTACGGAAACTTCTGCATGATTACTTTGGAATTTCTTTTAATTACATATTAAATATCTTTTTATGAACTAAATTTTAACTTTACAAATATTTACCTTGCCTATCATAATAATATAATGGTTTATTATATTGATTTTTGTCAGAGTTTTACATCAATTGTTGATTTTTCTCTTGACCCCGTCAAACCTCAATGTTACTATATATGTATAGGTTTGAAGGGGTTTAACTCCACACGGAGATGTCTCCATGATGTACCCACGATTGTTTCAGCGCAGACAGACTGATGCAAAACATTCGACGCGTGTCAAAAAGGAGTGCAATGATTGGAGGTCCGATCAGTTTGGCTGCAATCTACGGCGATGAGGTAATTGTCCCGCCGTCAGATGCATTCGAATCGATCCGGGACACATTTAGCGCACTCCATTTTGTCACGTGTCGTAAAATGTTGAATCAATCTGCGCTGTAAGAAGTTTAATAGCATCACGGGTATACAGAATGAAATTAGCCGCATCGTGAGAAAACCGAATTTTTGCCTAGGCGAAAACAAAGGCGCAGATCAGCTTCGCGGTAACCGCGAAGCTGATCAGCGCCTTTGGTTTCGCTACTCGGATAGTATAATTCCTCTTCTACTCATAGCCAAAATTTCAAGTATCTAGCCTGCTCCTGTGACTGTACAGACCGATTTGTGTCGCACCTGGTCGGAAACCCCGAAGACCGGTTTTCTCACGATGCGGCTCAAATTATTGTTGGTATTAATTGCAACAATAAATTAAGGGTGAGGACTGAGGCCTCGTAATATCGATTTAAGCCCTCTAGAAACCTTTTTTTACTGACAATTCCAAAACGGTTCTTTTGTGATTTATCTTCATGCTATCTGTTTCTTTTGTCTCTCTGTTTTACTCGCAACCTTCGTATTTGGTTGATGCTACCTGGATGTCTACCTTGTTGGGAAAGAATTAGTCATCTTGCTCTTCATTTATATTGGTAAGATTATTATTGGTGTTTTATGCTACACTATCTTTCCCGCTTGTTGTCTGGGTTAGGATTTTTAATACACGAGTATATATTGATATCAACCAATTCCTCTACCTTCTACTCAGAAATTAGCCCGATGATCCATCCACGAATTTTAAATAAAGAAACCAAAATAAATATAAACATACAGACAGACAAAAACAACAACAATAAAACAAAAATAAAATAAAACACACACACAAAAGACAACATAAGGAAAAGACACAACGGAACCGCATGTGAATGGTCAGTAAAGAAATGTTACTGTTTGGCTTCATCGATTTTACGGGCTGCAATATTCTCCCGAAGTCTGCTGAGATTTAATTACACATACATGTGTAAACCTAAATGAGGCGGAGCCCGAATTTTCTCAGCGACGTTTTGAAGACGATGGTCCAATGGCAAGGGTAAAAGTCATTTTAATAATCAGCGTAACATTACGTTTATAATTTGGCAGTTTCATGCGATAACATCAATTTTTGGTTCAGGAAACCCGTGCACTATCGGTGTACATCTTTGATAATTACTTTAAAGCCCTATATACTATTAATTGGCTATCATTTAATTTAGCTTATCAGTGATAAGGGACGGTGCGTTAGAAAATCTTTGGAACTGGAACTGACAGTGACTCTGATTATAGGTAGGAGCCACCGAAAGGGATAATCAATACCTATGACATACTAGGGAGACAGTTTCAATGAACAGGTAATCTAGGGTCAAAAAACAATAAAGAGTGGCATCACAGGTTTAATACTTTCGTGGCCTCTTTATTACCTCCTGCAAAGATATGACAATCACCTAATTATGACAGTTCTTTGATGTCTGGACGGTATTTCATCAACAGAGGTCATAAATCCAATAAACAGTGGTGCCTCTTTAACTTCTTTGGAAGCTGCATATTTAAGCTTGTAGCCCGGTGCCAGACAATTTCGAGAACTCGAGTAGTCCTAAGAGCAGTCATAAATAAGAAAAATATCATGTGCCTGCAAAATTTTATTGTTACTGCGCAGTAAGAGGGCGTTCATTATTAATAAAAATATAAGAAGAGAATATTGTAATTGTTAATGTAGGAACTCATATAGTTGAGTTCAGTTAAAGTTCAGGTAAATGAGTGGCCATTTTTAGGGAAATAGTTGCTCGCCAAGCTTATTTTAGTACCTGATTGTCAATTAGTTTTTTTTTTCAATCTCAGCTCTTTGAGTAGGACTTTGGCTCTGATTGCACCAATTGCCGATCATTGCTCACTTTTACCTTTTTATAAGAAAAATAAGAAATAAATCATTATGCTTTTAACCCGGCGCCAGACAGTTTCGAGAACTCGAGTAGACGTAAGAGCAGTCATGATAAATAAGAAAAATATCATGTGGCTATAAGATAATTGTAAGAGATTATTGTAATTTGTTAATGTAGGAACTTCATATATTTAAGTTGCTAAGTTGCTCGCCAAGTTGATGACATGATTTTTTTAAGAACCTGATTGTCAATTAGTTTTTTTTTTTTTTTTTTTTTTTTTCATCTCAGTTCTTTGAGTGGGACTTTGGTTCTGACTGCATCACTTGCCGATCATTGCTTACTTTAACCTTTTAATATTTTTTCAAATTTGGTTCTTCCCTTATCCTTAATTTTGCGATGTGTTAATAGTTACCAGTTACTGAATGTTTTTTTTTTTTGTTTTATTTTTCTGGAAATTATTTAGTTAAATTTTGATCATATTATCTCCTCATTGAAAAAGTATATACTTTATGTAATAAAAAACAAAACTGAGATCCTTTACACATTAATGAGAAAGGGGGTGGGCCATACCGCGGTTTCGACCATTAAAGTCTCGTCAGTGACCCTTTAGATTTGGCAAATTGAAGCCAAAGAGAATTACTGAAATTTTGCAACTTTCAACAGGGTTGTCGATACAAAGACTAGTATTGTCTGAATATGACCAAATATGTTAAATATTGGTTAGAAAATGAATCTTAACCGATAATAAATTTCTGATTTTTCAGAATATCCTCGCTGATCTCAAAGACCAAAAAGAAAATATAACCTGCACTATGGATGATGTACGGGGAGACTTTTTAAGGCCGCCACACGGCACAGCACCAGCTGCAGTAATAGCAAATAAAAATCAAAACTGAGATCCTATAAGAGCACTGAACACATTAATGAGAAAGGGGATGGACCATACCGCGGTTTCGGGTCTCTTCAGTGGTAGTATTTATTTCCTAAATCAGCAAAGGAATATTCATTAATTAACATACCATAATCACACACATTATTCAAATATTATAGTTTCCGGTTGATATAAAATAAAATTGAGATCCTTTAAGAGCAGTGAGCATATTAATGAGAAAGAGATAGGCCATACCGCGGTTTCGGCTACTTAAGCATCTTCAGTAACCCTTTAAATTTGGCAAAATGGAGCCAAAGGGAAATACTGTAATTTTGCAACTTCCAATAGGATAGTCGATACAAAGACTAGTATTATCCGCACAGAGCCAAATATATAAAATGTTGGTTAAAAATAAACCTAAACCTAGAATTATGAAAGGAATGCATTGTTATATCCGATCAACATGATCAAGTGAATGATTTCCAAAACAGACGCTACTGTTGATTTAACACACATTTAAAGCGATTTTCTCCTGTCGCTCATGTGTCCACTTTCTAAAAGTAATTGTCCCTTTTTCGTATTCGACAAACTACCATCCTTTTCTGTACTATGAGTCGAACCTGACTTGTATGTGACTAGAAGCTTCCTAGCCGTAGTCGTGCGACATAAAACGACGTCTTTGAATGTTTCTCGAAACCTTTCACATATTACGCAGTACATTATGAATATCATAGGGTAGGTCATGTATTTCATCAAAATGACCAACACACCAATACTGTCAATATTGCCTCTCATTAGGTCAAAGTCGTTTCTCACCAAAATATGCGTAAAAACCACTGCAAACGGTATCTCGACTAACCAAATTGTCGTGACGTTGATGAAAATCATCCAAGTGATCTTGCGTCGACGTTGCTTGAATTTCAAGTGTTGGTTGATGGAGGCCATTTGCTCCCCGATATCTTTGCCATTATCTATGTTCGATTCTTTTGTACAATCATCCAGCAATCGTTTTCGTTTTACTTCCGCTCTTCTGAGACGCCAAAGTAGTCCAGCGTCCGGAAACAATATACAAAACCACGGAATAATTGACGTCATCATAATTTGTGCCCATGTGTGTGCCTCGCAGAATGTCTTGTTAAGATGAGCAAAACTTTTCTCGACCTTGCACCCCACCATTGTGCTGTCATCTTTGCTGCTTGTAGTTTCGTTTGACGAAATATTGACGGGGTCGAAATTGTACTCGAATAACGATGGAAAATATACTCCGACAGAAATAAAAACAATTCCTAGCGCAACTAAGTTTGTCCTGAACCAGGTGATAAATGCTCTGGTCGCTAGAGGTCGCCAAACTGATAGGCAGCGCACGCATGCCAAGGCGACAGTAAGCCAGATGGACGCCATGTTACTCGCTAAGGGCAACACGAAAACTGTAATGAAATAAGTCCGACACCAGTGGAATGGAATGTAACGGTACACATCTCCGGTCGAGTAGAAATTTACAAAAACTGGTACCGGTAACGTGATGGCAATCGTGTTCATTGCCGCTATACCAACCATAAGAGAATTTATCGGTGATCTCATGTGACGTCGACACAACGTCAGAACCAATAAAATGTTCACGAACAGTACCATGAATGCCACTGGAGGCACAACGTAACCGAACAGCGGCACTGCGGTTTTTATGGGTACAAGGCTTGACAAATGAATAGCATCCATGTTTTACTTTAGCTTCCCTTTGCTTCTGAGAATCAAAATCCACAAAAGATTGGAACAATAAGTTCCATGATTAGATGGCTTGTCAAAGCCTCATATGGCGAAAATATCCAGAAATACTGAAACTATGGAATTGTATTCAATTTATATATAATCCATCCGTTGCCAAGGTTACATCCAATTTACACTTCGTGACTGTTGTTGACATGACTGTTATGGCGAGAACAATTGTGATATATAAAATCAACTACGTTTTTACCTAAATGCGGGTATGCAATGTCGCGTCCATATATTTCATAACGCTATGTTGGTATTGAAGTGCAAGTTTGTAACACAACTTGTGCACAAAATTTAGATTTAAAGACATTGTCTGTTGAATTCCAGTTTGCATTGGCATATTTTGATAATTGGAGATTTATCCGTTGAAATTTTTTTCAGTTTGCATCCCTTTAATCCTTTTATTCACATATTTAACAAACTCGAAAATAAAATCACAAACTTTGGAAGACTTAGACATTTTTCAATTTTCCACTGCAATTATCTTATCTCTAACTTATACAACTTAAATCACGAGCACTCCATACAGACGTTTCCAATCCTTGGAAGGAATTAGATTTGATTCCTTGTATTTGATTAGTGCAACTGACATACGAGTCGTTCCCGGAAAAAATATCAGCAAATAATACACAAACGACCGCGTCCAGCATAAGCCTACCAGCTTGAGACTTTACAACTTAGGTCTGCTAAGCTTTGTGATGCAAACAAGGATGCAACGGACGTGTCGACTGGATTATGAACCCGCGCAAGCTGATCTTATCAAATTTGTGACGGGAGTTCTCCCTCCGTATGAAATCTCTAGCTTTTACAATAGAGAATGAATGAAACGTTCCATGGACAATTATATTAATGTAGTCTGATCGATCATCCATTTTTGCGTCTAAATTCATTGTTACATTGATAGACTACAGCTAGTTTTTATTCTCGACTTTCAAAACACTTTATAAGTCTTTCAGTGTGATATTTAAGACCTATATTCTTATGATTGCATTTAGAATAAATATTCAAAGACAGTTTTTCTCTTGTATTGTTTGATCTATATAATATAATGGAGAAGCTCTGGACTAGAGCCAGGTCACAGAATGTTCCTGTAAGTCTGTTATTGGCATGTAGAGCCGAGCCAAACATTTAAATTACATTCAGAATTAAGGAAACATGGTTCATAATTATTATTTTAAATGAGCACAAAGAGTAGCAGTCATCTCGAATTTGATCACGCTTCTTAAGATGAATAATAATTATTTAAAGCAGTTTATGATATTTTTGTTTTCTTGTTACTCCCATCAATCAATTTCTGATTATTCTTGGAAGGTGTACATTGTACACTCCGGTGTGTTTGCAGGATGAGCCTACATGCATGAGTAGGGATCTTTAACCTGCACATGGGATGACTGTCCCTGCACAGGGGGCCGCCACTTAACGTCCCGATCCGAAGGACGGCGCACTGTTTGATGTCATTCCTGCAAATGACACGAAGGGAAGCGTGTTAGGACCAACAAATTTTCCTCGCCGCCGGCGGGGATCGAACCCGGGACATCTAGCACAAGAAGCAAGTGCGCTAACCACTCGGCTACCTCGCTTCCCTAATTTAGTGCATGCTAGAGAACAACGCCACACTTATAGCTCGATTTTGACCTCTGATGCGTCAAAAGTCAGATGAGTGCATAAAGTAGCTCGTGAAAGGGTATTCAGATTGTAACAGTACGAATACTTAATGAGCATACACCCGAATTGTAAAGAAAAACTTGTGGCATTTCGTCCCGATTTTCCTATCATCTGCTACTTCATGGACTCGCCTGACGTTTGATGCGTCAGAGGTCAAAACCGAGCTATATTTACTCCGACAACAACTGGCCCTGAGAATATAAAACTTTTTCATGCTTAACTCAGCTGACTAAAATTGTCCTACTCATAAATGTTAAAATGCCAACATCTGTTTAGTTGTGCATTGAAAATGTCTATAACCTCGAGACCAGAGATCATTACCCGTAGACTTGTCAGTACTTCCACTGTTAGCCTACGTTCCAGTAGTGTATATGAATACGGTGAAGCTCTTTATACAACACAATGTGGCGGCGTGCATCATCTGGATCTCGATCATATATTTTCATTGAACATTTTTGCAAACCAGGTTATTTTATACCGACATTGTGGTATTTTGTGCACCCCCAATTGAAACTAAAAATGTGTACAAGTATCTCCTAAGTTTGCTTTGGCCATTAGTAGACCATTTAATGTAAATAGTAATCTGCGGGCACACGGATTTTTCAAGCAAATGTGTAAACGAAGTATTCTCATGCGACTACACTCTTGTTGCATTAACGTTGTGGCACTACACATTAACATTTCAATGACTTAGGTTTAGAAGCAATTGAATTATGACTCAGTAAATTTCTAGCTTGTAAAGCATGATCGAAAACGATGTCGTGTTAAAAGGCTAAGAAACATTGCGTTTTACTTCGGTAATCCTAAACAAAGGGACGGCTATTGGGACATCATTTGCGCCATTTCATGTTACTTTCATGGTAGGTTACCCTGATAACATTAAGTAAACGTAAAATCATTTTTAAATATTTGCATCGTTCTTCATTGATGATTGGAAAATATTTCTCCATGAATGTGAATGTTTTACACCTTGGACGGACCGGGATACAGGGAATGGTTAAAAGTATACCCAAATAATAGGAATAATTGTACAGTTGACTTTCATCGATTGAATGTGACAGCAAAATAAATCGAACGCTTAAACCTGGCATTCTGAGAAGCGCTTTGATTTGTGAGAGACAATGTCCTAATTATTGTAAGACGACAGCTTTACTATTTCTGCAAGTTTTATAATGTGACAGAAATATGACGTCAAAGTTGCGTTTTGCTTTCCTATTAATACTTTTATAAGAACTCACAGATTAGAGAAAGGACATTGTTTGTATCAAAAGATTACGTCCATGCAGACATTCTGGACAGTCACACAATTTAGCATTTGCACGCAAACTTGTTGGATCTATAAACAGTCAGAGCACTTACTTAAACAGGTGATTATGAAAATCACCTTGTGCAGTTTATTCTTTTATAATTCAGCCACAAGATATACGATTTGTTTCCCTTTGTTTGAAATAATTATCTTAAATATCACTTCCTCAGGTGATTATTTTGATCTATCAGATCACTTGCATAGGTGATTTAAGTAAATAAGAAAAAGGGACGGTGCGGTCTGTTCATTTTGCCAGGCACAAATGCCAACATGTTAAGGAAGATGACGAGCATTGTCAACTAAGATGAAACCAAGAAACATAGAAGCCATGTCGAGTTTTGTCCCCTCACTTTTTATGAGAAAGTGTTACTTGAAACAGTGATCGGCCAATCCGGTCAATGGCCGATCACGATGCGGAGTGATTTTTTGGGGTTACCCTTCAACTTTTAACCCACTGCGCGCAGTACTTATTTGAATGCGCGCACCACACTTTCTTTTCACTATTCAACGAATAAGACTCCAAACTTATCAGAAAAAATAGGCGCTGTCTTCACAAAAAATAGGAAATCCTTCAAAACTGAACTTGAAAATCACGAAAATTTCACATAAAATCCACAGTTTTTCTCGATTTTCTCTGCGATTCTTACACTTTGGCTGCCACTGACCATGTTACTGAATGACGCGTCTTTGAATTGACCCCTGGGATAGCTTAGAATTAGGTAAAACAGTGCGAAATTCAAAATAAAACAAAAACAGTAGGCATTTATTCATGCTATTGCAGTCTTCTCTTGGGCCCAAACAATCACCCGAGAACGTGATTTTACGATCACTTGTTTAAGTAAGTGCTCTGACTGATAAATCGTTAATGTCGAGAACATGTAGTTCACAATTTTTAAAGACTCGTTGGATAAGATGGTTTGCAACATTGTTACAATGTTAGCATTGGTGAAAGCTTGAACGGTATTGGGCTGTCATTGGTAAAAAGGGTAAGAAATTCTAAGAACCCCGAGCTGGTGTAGAGCCGTTGGAGAATACCTGACCAATCGTAAATGAATTGTATCGAGAAACATCGCTGTTTTCCCAATCCCTTGGATGAAGTTTGTTTTACTTAGTGCAAGGCTCACATACACATTGCCTCGTTCACATGCATAACACGTTAATCGTACGTCTATGTGCCTTTGCTTCTCTATGCGCCTCAATTAATCAAGCGAACGCTCTTTTTGAAAAGAAAGTAGCATGATTGTTAATTGGTGAAACGCCAACTGAATAGCAATCACTCACCAGTATTAGTGTACATTACAAGAGGAAATTAGTCTCTAGCTCCCACCAAAGAACGAAACTTTCCAAATCAAGAGGTCGTTTAAAGGTCTTTTATAATTCCAGTTATCGCTGATGAGAATTTTATATATTGGCCGTTGGCGTTTATAAACCTTTGCAAAGGCAAGAGAGTCTCGAAAGACAATGTTCACTTAACTCACCATAACTCAGGATACTCGACATCTTAGTAAGTCATCTGATGTTCGTCAATACTGTGTACGAATTCCTCTAAGTGATTGGTCAGGTTGGTAACAGGTTGTTAAATTTGGTTTGGGCCCATGCCCGTGTTTATTAAGTCTACGTACAAATGAATCTAGACTCACCAGTGCGGCCAGTCCAGGAATCTAGCATGAGGAGTAGCAAATCATTGCGGCTACGTTTGTAACTAAGATCAATACAAATTGCCAGGACAGCAAGACTGTTATCCACAAGATGGCGTTTAAGGTCCATGGCCGTACGAAAGAATAGCATCCAAACTGTAATTTTACGTCTTCTTCAGATGCGAAAACAGTCTTCATATTTGCCGCGCGGTTAAAAAAGTAGGGAGTTCATTTGAAGCATTTGGTGGATCTTAAACATGGTAGCACGTACTATGATAAAAAAAAATGCTGATTATACAATACCGTGCACCGCTTTAATATAGCGTTTTAGTTTAAATCGCAAGAAGAAAATAAAATATTCATGTGGTTAACGTATTGTATTGCTTTTTAGGGCATTCATTTGCATCGACTTTCAGTTATAATTTGTCGGTTGTCATGGCTAAGAAGATGCTCTTTGGCTTTATTACCACTCAGTGTCAAAGTGTTCTAATAGCAGATAATGAGGCGTAATATATCATTTCCGCTTCTTGTATTTATAGATCGTCTTAAAAGGTTGAAACCATTGCAATTGTGATATTTGAAAGTGCTTAGTAAGTTATTTGGCGCCCAGGGATCTCCATTGTCGGGCAGCTTACTGAATCTGTTGAGTCCTCGGTTTTTATTCATCAGGGTGGTTATCATGATTTATTTGTTTGTCCTTGATGATTCATTGACTAGCTAGAGATTCACCACGAGAACCGAACAACTAACTAAATGTTTTGAACCACTGCAGAAGCTGAGGGTGAGGTTAGATACCTGTAAAATCGATTTAAGTACGCCAGTAATTTTATATTACTGATCGTTCCAAGGCGATACTTCTGTGGTGGTTCTTATTGTTTTTAAATTTGTGTTTAAATTTTTGTGCTGTTTGCACCTTGTGTACGTTTTCATATTTTAGTTAAGTTTAGGTAACTGAGTGGCCACCTATTGGGAAAATAGCTGCTCACTCGGCTTACTATATGTTTTCATGGTATAAGTGCCTGATTGTTGATTTGGTATTTCCCACCTCGGTTTTTGGCGTGGGAATCTCTTTCTGATTACGCCTATCCCTGATCGTTGCCTACTTGTACCTTTTTTCAAATATCACCTTTTGATTGAAAAGGAAGTACGCAAGAAAAACGGACAATATAAGTATGCACACCCGCATGTTCGACGCATGATTAGAAAATAAATGTAGTTTCTGTATAGAATCTAAATCTCCAAACCGCTGCCTGACCCTAAATATTACAAAAACACGCCCATGCATTTTAGATATTATAGAAATATTTTGGTTTTGTACAATGAAAAAAAAATAATCAGTTTAAAATTTTTAATGTTTTCATTATTTTTGCTCAAAACATTGATTGTGGGTACAGGATAGAACCGCATCGACGATGCGGTTCTAACGAGTGCCCACAATCTGTGTAAGAAAAAAAAAACAACATGTTTACCCCTGTCAGGAGCTCCTGCCCCTGTACACCCCGTTTTTATATAAAAGTTGGGTATAAGGGGATATTCATTACACGGACATGTTTCTTGGTGAAGTATGAATGCGTCAGTGACCTATAGGATAGGTTTTGCTGAAATCGATACACAAGCATCTTCATGACAAACCGGCCTGTTCTGATCCTAACAAATTCGAGGAATTGGAGTATATTTTCAGCCTGAGCCTCCTCACACAATAATCAACGCGTTTGTTGTGCTTTGCCAGGATTGTTTGAAAACAAACTTCATTCTGGTTGCTACATGCCCAAATATAAATTTGATTTGGTACAGGGCCTAGTTTGTGCCGGATCTTTTCTGAATCCCCAGAGACAGTTTGTTACGTCTGAAGGATGACAGACCAATGATTAATAAATTGGCCGATAGAACAAAAAACAATATGTGATATAACTTAAAGGTTATGCGACAGTCTGCATGCTTAGTTTTTAACCCAATCACGGTTGATAACTATGCTGCCTTCTTTAATTGCACGCCGGTGGGTCGGGCGACAGACTCTATGATGGCCCCGACATAAAGCTATTCATTTTAGTTGGTTGGGACTGGAGCTTCTTGTCTGTTGCTTGCCCAGCGGGATTCAACTGGTGATTTTCTTTTGCTCCGGAGTTAGTAAGTTATTGGGCGCCCAGGGATCTCCATCGTCGGGCAGCTTACTCATTCTGTGAGTCCTCGTTTTTGATTCATCATGGAATTTATCAGGATTTATTTGTTTGTCCATGATGATTCATTGACTAGTTAGAGATTCACTACGAGGACCGAACAACTAACTAAATATTATGAACCACTGCAGAAGCTGAGGGTGAGGTTAGGATCCAGTAAAACCGGTTTAAGCCCGCCAGTAATCGTTCCAAGGCGAAACTTCTGTGGTGGTTCTTATTGTTTTATGTCTTGGTGTTTTAATTTTTGTGCTGTTGGCGCCTTACGTATGTTATCATATTTTAGTTAAGTTAAGGTAACTGAATGGCCACCTATTGGGAAATAGATGCTCATTCGGCTTACTAAATGTATTCATGGTCTTAGTACCTTATTGTTAGTTTGTTTTTTTCCCGCCTCGGTTTTTGGCGTGGGAATCTTTTTCTGATTGGGCATTTTCCTGATCGTTGCCTACTTGTACCTTTTTGCGCCTAACGAAGACTTGTATATATACTGCATGTAAGTGTGAACATCTTTCCAGTCTGATCAGTCTACATTGTTCATGCGTAGAAAGGCCGGGTACATGACTTCCGATGCAATAACTTGCTGCTTACCAGTTAAAGCAAAACAACATGTTTCTAAATACATCTTCAACATTTCGTCTCTAACTGTTGTGGTTCTATTCAGAACGCAATCTGTTCCCGTCAAAGCATTCTCAGAGGAAGAGGTGATGACAAGACACCCATGGAGAATAAGACTTCGAAAAATATCAGCTTTGCGTCCCAGTTAACAGCTGTTGACATGTCGGGACGGTTGCCTCCACTTTATGGGACTGTTATCCAACTTTAAAATGTCATGCTATCTAGAATGGGATTCAAAATGTAACCAGCCAAGTAAACAACCTAGGCTTATATGTGTATGTGTTTGACTGTTTGACTGTTTGACTAAAAAGGTAGGCATTACATCAGGAAAACATGTCCCTGTAATGTATATCCCCTTATACCCCACTTTTATAGCAAAAGTGGGGTACGCAGGGGTATACCTATTTTTTCTTATTCTTGCTCTAAAACATAAATTGTGGGTACTCGTTACCGCCTCGGCAATCTTTGTTTTGTGCAAAAATAAGAAATATATCAAAACTTTTCTACTGAAAACTTTCATTTTGTTTACAATTCTATAATCTCTATATATTGCATGGGCATGTTATCATAATGAAACCGTCTAACATGTCTAAGCGGTTAACCAGTACTAATATATGTGGGTTTTAGATACCTGGAGGCGTTATCTGCTCAGGCTTATGGTTCTTGATTCTGCAGATATTGGGGATCAACCTGCAACAATTTTCTGTCAGATTATTTTGCACACAATGATAAACTATTATAAAATAAGACTATTTTCCCTCATATTTCTTACAAGAAAAATCAGTTTGCTTTATTCTGATGTACATGTAAGTGTCATGCTATGTAAATAATATTCAAATTTCGACGTCTTTCGCATTCCCAGTAGAACCATGTCGCTATTTCACTTAATCTTTAATATATTAATACAACTATTTTATACAGTGAAATCAATGTATATAAAAATGAATAAAAGTGATATTTTCACCACATAATTGATATTGATAGTTTCACTAGTGATTGATATCAGCCGATATTTTCACTGTATAGTTTTAAAGTAAGTTTATATTACTGATCGTTCCAAGGCGATGCTTCTGTTGGGGTTCTTTTCTTTTCAGTTCATGGTGTGGGTGCCTGATTGTTGGTTTGGTTTTTTCCCCACCTCGGTTTTTGGAGTGGGAATCTTTTTCTGATTGCGCCTTTTCCTGATCTTTGCCTACTTGTACCTTTTTCTATTTGGTTTATGTTTTTGAGTCGATTTTTTGTGCTGTTTGAACCTTATGTACGTTTTCATATTTTAAGTTAAAAGGTCGCCTATTAGGAAATAGCTGCTTACTCGGCTTACGATATGTTTTCTTGGTATAAGTACATAATTGTCAATTAAGTTATTTCCCCCCTTCGGTTTTTGGAGTGGTAATTTCTTTCTGGTTGCGCCTTTTCCTGATCATTGCCTTCTTATACTTTTTGATTGCTTCTGACATTTTCATTCACTTGATGTCAGTTAATGTGCTTCACTTCAGAATTTTTCGCATTTGCACCGCCTTCCTTGACAATGGGAAAATGCCCGTGTATTGTATAAAATAAAAAGAAAATTTATCGGTGAATACCAAATATTTCTCTATCTCATGAGTTGAAAACAACTGTAAATAAAAACGTAAATGTCTCAGTCTATTCATTTCTATCACCATGCGTATTTGACGGCCAGTTTTAATATTTTGCATGAAATTAGAATATTTTCTCATGCATCTGCGTTAAAAAAACAAATATCAGTTATCTTCCTATTGCATATTTATGAAAACAATCGAACAAAGTTTAAAGTCGTCTTTGGATGGACCAATATTGTCGTGCAAAACAACAAACAGTATGCCCAAAGAAAAAAGTAACATGTTTTTAAGCATCCATCAAAAGCAAAAGCATCCCATCAAAAGTGGGAAACAGCTTGTATTTTGAAATGCACCATTCCCTTGTTTTAAAACCCGTTTAGAACCCATTCACTTGTTTTAAACCCATTCATTTGTTTTAAAACCCTTCTTTGTCAATGCCACCGAATATTGCCATATTTTAATGGTTTTTTTAAACTGCCCAAATAAACAAAACGATCATTATGACCCTAGAAAACAATAAAATGTTATTGATCTTTTCTCTTTATGCTCCTGTCAAACGTGGGTACTAGTCTTAAAATGTTTGCTTATGTTTTTGTTTGTTGTCTTTTCCTGTCATGCTTACTTGCCAATAGCCCGGTGTTGTAAAATAATTACCATGCATACATGCACATGTATGATGGTTAGCAGTTAGCTATGTCAGCTTGTTTGGAGTTTATCTTATCAATGCACCTTTTATGTTCGACTCAATGAACTTAAAATAAGGTACAATAAAGAGCAGCGAATTATTCATTCACCTATAGGGTCAATTCTTGGTAAATATATCACAAGAACTGTTGGCCCCTCATCTATATTGTATAAAAAGGACCAAACATGTTTCTGTGCCTTGACATCTGCTAGGTCTCGACACAGGCGCTGAAACCCCAGCTGAAAAGCGAGTATTTCATACTTTCTACGCCAAATATTACATACAGTACAAGGGTCATCACATAAGTTCTGACAATAGTTTCATATACCATAAACGGTGCATAATTGCTATAATTCCAACTTCAGTAATTTCCTACATTCAGTCTAGTTTATTTGCAAACTCTTTACTTCGATAAAACCAACACTTAAGAATCTTCAATTTCCACCTTTAAAGTGGCATGCCGTGGCGGCATTACACATGGGAGGGCGTTTTTTTTTTTAATAAACGTCGACGCAATCTCATGAAATAAGATCAAAGCGTTGATGTGAATTTTAACGGTTTCCATCAACAAATAATGCAATTGATAACGTGACATAGCAGGTAAGTGTTTGAACATTCTATCTGTATGTTGGAGTGTGATGTTTGAATTACAAATGATCCAATCCTCGATTCTAAATCGGCTTGTAAGCCATATTCATTCGGTCAAAAATGCATTTCATTACCATGCATTTGACACCTTCTTGCAGCAAACCATTTTTGCAACTCAATAATTCTTTTTGAGCTTAAAAATTCAAGATTGCTGCCACATGGATATCTGCTTTCGGCTTACGATATGTTTCATGGTATAAGTGCCTGATTGTTACTTTGGTTTTTTCCCACCTCGGTTTTTGGAGTGGGAATCTCTTTCTGATTGCGCCTTTTCCTGATCTTTGCCTCCTTGTACCTTTTGGTCTATTTTCCTTCCGCTGACTACGAAAAGTTAAAGACACAGTTTGCTGCTTCTTTACCTGGGGTGGCCTGGTCTAATGACCACTAATAAACAGTCCAGGAGGCATAGCGCACATCAAAGGCTTATCTTATGTAAGTGATTATGGGGTCATTGGCCTCTGCCTTGAGGGGGCCACTTGAAGGGAACTTTAAATATAATTGAAAAGTGTCTAAAATGAAATTTTAGAACCTCTTTTATTTTCTTATAGTTTCTATTCTGATTTTCAGTTTTGAATTTAAAATCATCTTATTTTCTGAATTAAGCCAATGCTGAAGCATAACCTAAATTCTATGTCAGAAAGAGCAGGCCTAGACCATTGATCATTTTCTCAACAGTTCATTGAATGCTGATATACTTTCTAAAAAAGTAACTGAAGGAAAGTTTCAGAATAAATTATTGTAGTAATATCCAATATCCATATTCCAAATAGAAATAAATGTGTCATGTCACACTGCACATATAGGTTCCGTTTTTGTATCACTAGAATGATATCCAAACATTTGTGTCATAAATCTCAGAGGGACTTGTCACTCTGAAGGTCTAACTAGAAATGAATGAAGTGTCATTAAAGTGTATTACATTGATGAAGTGGTCATCTGTTTTTCACGCCTTCAACAAACCAACACATGTACTCGCTGTCTTCCACTAATGCTTTGTTGAAATAAATAAATAAATAAATAAATAAATAAATAAATAAATAAATAAATAAATAAATTTGCAATATTCTTTATTTCTGAATTAGACCCAAAGGGACAGATCATCTAAATTACCAAAATGATGATCATAGATAAAAATACAATCTCTGATATACAATACATATTTCACAGGTATTGACTTTAGGTTCCCTTTCATGGCCCCTACCTGTAAAGCCACCCTTGCATTACCTGTGATTTCTTATCAGAAGTCTGCTTTAGGTCATTAGGGTGTTATGCAATGCAAAATGTGTCTTTAAACGCTTGTTGAAAATTGCAATATTATGACATAAGGAATGAATTCTTGTGTTTGTTGATTTTACTGATGTTTAAACCCAGTTTACTCCAATTATTGCTAAAACATTGACGTAGTTGCTTCCAGCATGCGCGGCTGCTAGACAACAATAGGAAATAAACAATTTCCTCAATGTAGGTTTGAATGTTAATTTTAAATACTTATGTAACCAAAACCAAACAGCTTTGATAAAGATGCTACGTGGTCTTTTTCATACAAATAAAAGGTGACTTTCAAAATTCCTTTCCCATAATATGTTCACTGCTCTTGAAGGATCCTAGTTTATTTTTTTTTTATTTAAACAAAATATATTGAACAAAATATACTACACTTTGGAATACATACCTACTTATATGGTTAAAAGCTGGTGCCAAAATGGTAACATTTCGAAATCAAAACCCTACAAAAATGCTACTGTGGATTAAAACACTATAATCAATTTCTTTTATCCGCGACGTTTCCTGTTGCGTCAATCCAAAATATTTTGAAACAAAACCAAGGTCAGTGAGCGTGTTTTCCGAAAATGGAAAGGTCACTAGTACAGAGCTGCGTCACGCGAAAAGATGTTGATTTGCCAATAACCGTTTTTGACTAGGCAGTTTATCTCATTCAGTCGCAATTTTCTATAATAAATCCACCCTATAATTGATCGCCATCTGATTGATTGCTTCTAAGCTTATGATAATGATGTAAATCAAGATAGAATATTGATAAATTCAATTGATATATTTTCCTTTTCTATGGGCATGGCCATTTACTGCATCAGTATGCGGAAGTTAAGAACGAACTTCAATCGATAGAATTTGTTTGATGTATATTTTGACCTCCGCATTAGTACAATTTGATCTCGTGACCTAAAATATTTCATTGACAGGTCGTGTTTTCTCACGTTTGCATAGCCGCTTTCGTCGCGCCTTTCTGAAATTGATTGTAACTGTGGCAATCAAACACTCCACATATGGTCTTTATTCACTAATTATATTAAATAAGGCACCTCCATTGTTGCGACGCTCTGCATCTATTGCGCACATAATTATTAGTTAGCCTACATGTATATATCATAACTTCCTCACCCTGTGGCCCTATGGGGGTTTGGGGGTCTAGAGAGAAGAACCATTTATTTTCAGGGATATGGGGAAAATCATTAACTTTGGTGGACTAGGGAGCAGGAAGCAGGAACGGATGGAAAACCATTTACGGGAGCAGAGCTGGGACGCAAGGTCATTCGTGTTTTTTTTTCTTTTTTTTTTTTTTTTTTTTTTTTTTTTTTTTTGGGGGGGGGGGGGGAAACAAGGAGTTAGACCATACGGGTAGGACATCGCCCTGATGGATTCTGATGAATAGGGGCACTCAATGAAATAAGCCATACAATTCTTCACTTTTCTGCACAATTTACAATAATTATTGTTTTCCGTACAAAATATGGATCTACAAATTTGATGGGAGAGTCCGAAATAATGGAGAATTTTCTCACAAGGACCTTCGCCGCTCGCTTTAACGACGACGGCGTAAACGAAAACAACCATGTTACGTCATACTCAAGTGACGTCACGTTATCTATCAATGCAGAGCAATGAATGATAATTGAAATAAGATATTCTTGAGTAAGCGTGTTTGTTTATTTTGGGCAATCCTAATCGGTGAACAACACAATATTTTGAATGTGTCAACGTAAACAACTGTTGCTAGCCGCTACCGCGAATTCCGGATCCAGTTAACGAAATATTTTTCTATCAATGTAGAGAAGAACAGAATAGAATAGAACATTTTTACCACCTTCTACCATTAGAGTGACGTTGTCGCGTCGTTATAAAGAACAATTAGGGCTGCTTTTGTTATGAAACTGGGCCGTGAACATGGCTTACAATATGGCGGCCATTGTCCTTAACTTTCTGGTGCGGTGGTAGCGTGGTAAATATTGTTCTAGATGATATAGGAAAATACATTTGTGGGTACTGAAACATGTCTTAGAGTAAACATTTTGTATTATGATGAACAAGATTCATTGTGTGAACTTATTAGATAACCCTCGTTTATCTAAACTCACATTAGTTATTACTTTATATTCATTAACATTCTAGGATCCACCGAAAACTATCTCTCTTCCCTCAGAACACTGCAAATATTAATGTCAAGAAATCCATACTTTATCCTTCTTATGTCTTTACTGACTTGTGCCATACTGACTTATGCCATACATTGTTATAAACATTGCTTTGAAGACTGTTTCTAAACGTGAGTGTTTTGAACACTCTGAATATCTTAACTGATCTCAAAGGATCTAAATAAAAACATAATCTGCACTATGGATGATGTACGGTGAGACTTTTTAGGGCCGACACACGACACAACACCAGCTGCAGTAATAGCAAGTAATATGTAAATAAAATACAAATGTTTGATCCTTTGGAAGCAATAAAACATTCAAAGGGAGATAGTACGGATTATATTGCGCAATGTCGGGTAATGAACCCTCATCAGTATCCCTTTGGGATCAGTAAAGATATTCAGAGTGTTCAAAACACATGTGTTTGGAAACATACTTCTAAACAATGTTTTAATTTTATTTGACCCTGTTTAGCAATGTGTCTTTGATATAGTATAAATTCTCGAAATTGCAGCACAATAGTCTGGCTTTCTTTGCCGGTTTAAACAGGGCTACTGATGAGCGTTCATCATCCGAAATTTCCACAGATACTTGGGGTTACTGTTTAGATTTTGCTAAAAGCTAATACTTGTACTTTAAAAAAAAAACAAACTTATACTTGAAATTTTTTCTTCTTCATTTAGCTTTTCTGCATTAGTCCTGACCTTACACAATTCAATTCAATTCAATCAATTCAATTCTTTATTCAGATTGCCAAATACATTTTAGCGCATCTACAAAACATTCAATACAAATACACAAATACACTAACTTGACATATTTTATCGTGAGTACTGGATGACCACAATTAGAAAAACATGTCTAGAATACATAAAAAGCATTAGAATCACTAATGTAAAGAAAAAACACAAGATATACAACTTCGCCTTTCCAAAGGATCTCGGAAGATTTCTTTAGTGAGATTGCCCAAGAAATCTTCAAAATCTCAAGTTCCAGGCACTTAAATGAAGTTTATTACAGTCGAAAAGTAAGTTTCTGTTGTATTTAGACATGTAATGTTGTGTGTAAGTCAAGAAGTAACTACTTTAAAAATTGGACAAAATCTTTGAATTTCATATAGGAGCATATAGGAAATAGGAAACTTTTTATAAGTCCACGTTCCCCACCTTGCCCAATCAAAATATTTTGAACACAACTGTGTTTTTGTAAAGGACATATTATATCTAAATGTCATGTTTGGGCAAGGGGGGGGGGAAGGCTGTCAAAAAGCCCAAATACCGATAAACGGGCTCAGCTCTATTATTTGTAATGTACCAAGGCTATGGAAATATACTGTATATGTATGTTCTACCTGATTGAACAGACTATCTGTCCTATTTTAATAGGTAAACACATTAAGTGTACACCTTACAATGCATATAAATATACTGTGCAAAATATGTTTCTCAATTTTTGACGGTTTATGTTGTATTTGAGATGTGCGTCGGTGGACTTACAACCTAACGTTACATAAGCAACACACAACTATTGGTTTTACCTTAATTCGATACATGCAAGGCTCTGTCAGAAGAACTTCCCTAATGTCTACAAACCATATGGAGTCACTGTTCAAAGTAAAAATGCTTAATATTTTTGCATAGTATATTTAAGGTACAGGTTTTTGCAAAAGTGATGGGCAGTGTCATTTAGAATTATAAATCTGATAAACATGATGTACCAATTATTAGTCCATAAATAGTTTCTACCCACTTTTTTAGGTTGCAATAAGCATATTGTAGTATTCTCTTGATATTCTATGGCAAACAAGTTGTTTTCTGACAAAATAATTTTTCGAAAAAATCTGACCCCGTCCCCCTTTGGCACAGATTTATGCTGCGGGTATGTAACATCAAAAGGTTTCCGCCATGTTGTTGCATTACACAAACCTTTTATTTTACGGAGAATGCAACATTTTTTCTTTAAGATTAACACAGAAGGCTTCCATTCAAGCTGCCAGAAACACTCAAACTTTGGGCGGAAAACCTATATTTTCTTCCGAGATCCTTCTCGATCGTCACTTTGAAAAGACAAACTGATTCATTAATCCGTAACTTACAAGAATCTTATATATATCAGCATGTCCAGAAATCATTACGCTTCAAACGGACACAGAAAGCATTTTAATATTGCCTTGCATACCCACAAAATCGGCTGTTAAACAACGATTCTCATCGCTACCGCATTGAAATGGCCAGAAGTAAATAATGGATGTGACTGGATTCCGGGCGTACATTTTAAAACGGCGAAAACGGGTAACCAGCTATCAAACCGAAAGTAACCTCTGATTGCGTCAGACTTGATTGACCAATGAAATCAAGCGGTCCAGTCACATGGCAATTTGGATTTGGTTGCATCAGCCCTGATTGAACAATCAAAACAAGCGGTCCAGTCCGGTCCAGTCACATGGCAAACGGGATTTCCTTTACTGTAAACAACTGTGGCCACCTCAGTGCGGTAGCGATGAGAACCACTTTTTAACAGACGATTTTGTGGGTATGCAAGAGAATATTTAAGTGCTTTCTGTGTCCGTTTGAAGCGTAATGATACCCGGACATGCTGATATATACTCATGTCCAATGAAAACGTACCACTCCTCGGGTGCTCTTAGTTGCGGGATATCAAAACCTTTGTGCGCATATGATGTTTCCTTATGTTATATAGGTTGAATACA
This sequence comes from Rugalucina vietnamica, assembly GCA_964017185.1. NCBI lineage: Eukaryota > Metazoa > Mollusca > Bivalvia > Lucinida > Lucinidae > Rugalucina > Rugalucina vietnamica. The sequence goes on along the minus strand of OZ024874.1, from coordinate 61,610,452 downwards.
ATGTTTCTACGCCAAAAGTTTATCCCCCCGCGACGGTTTGTAAGCGACGTTACGTCAGACTACAAATTACGTTTATTCAATTTTACGTAAGCTATGACTGATTCAAAAATCCCGGAAATGATTTTCCCGTATGCGAATAGCTCTACGAACTATTCGCCGCCTACTCAACCACTACATCGCATCACAACATACGGTAAAAGCGCTCTACGCGTCACCATGCACGCCTAAAAAACGCCAAGTCTTGCAAATTCGGTCAAAAAACGTTCACAAACGGTTTCTTTCATACAGATATCCCAAAAACAGTTTATTTTGGGAATACGAATCTTAACATATGCAAAACGTCACCGAAATCATTTTTTAGAATGACGCTCGATGACTGACGTCAATTTTAAGCTTCTCTCCAGCCGCTTCCGGAAACGCTATCGAGTCAGAATTTCTGAAAATCGTTTTGTTTGTCGAGATGAATATAAGCGTACAATAAAAGATGTACAGGTCATTTAGGTTCAACGTCTTTGCGATTTTAATGCTTTACGTTGGCCATTAAACGTCAAAATCCTAAGCCTTTATGATGTAATGGGCAAAATTCCTGGACAAAACGGATCACATCTGTGATTTAATCGCAATTTTGCTGCAGACATTTGATTGCCTTTTTAATGTCTCTGTTATTGTGCAGTGGTCAAAATGTTGCTTATGACGTCAAGAATTCCACGTTGACGTTTTCGAAGCACATCTTCATGTTTCGACGTTATGCATCTTCTAGGCGCGAGTCGATGCGTGATTGAAGATTTCTTCACATCTGGCGCATTCGAATACCGGTTTTGTGATTTTCTTTTTGACGGTTAACGTCTTGGTTGCTTTATCCTCGGAGCATAACTTATCAGACAGATTTGCGAACGTGCCATGATTTGGACAGCTTATCACAGTACCGAAATATCAAATAGACAAACTGAAATTTTCAGTCAAAAACATATTTTTTACACTTTTGTAGGTGGTACGTTTTCATTGGACATTAGTATATATAAGATTCTTGTAAGTTACGGATTAGTGAATCAGTTTGTCTTTTCAAAGTGACGGTCGAGAATTTGGAAAAGCGAAGTTGTTTATCGTGTGTTTTTTTCTCTACATTCAGGATGGCATATCAGACTATTCAGTATTTCGATTGCTTTCTATAGATTCTAGACATTTTTTTTCTAGTTTTGCAAGGTCACGACTATTGCAGAAAAGCTCAAAAAGATAACAAAAATATAATTGTAAAGTTTTGAAAAAAAAGTACAAGTATGAGCTTTTGATAAAAGTCTAAACAGTAACCCCAAGTATCTGTGGAAATTTCGCAATATAGTCATTACTATTTCCCTTTGAATGTTTCACTGCTTCCAAAGGATCAAACTTTTATATTCTATTTCTTGTTTGGTCGTCATATAATTATCACATAATAAAGGATCCGGCTTGTCATGATAGGAATGTGTAGGAACTTTTACTAGAATTTCCATACTCGTAAATTATGAAAAATATTATACTCATGTATCTATTTAGATGAATAATGTTTCACACCCTGTTCTTCTAACAAACTCTGCTTTTAACCACACAGTAGTTTTAATTCATACACATTTAAAGCGATTTTCTTCTATCGTGCCTTTGTCCGCTCTCTGAAAGCAATTGTCCCTTTTTCGTATTCAACACACCACCATCCTTATCTGTACTTTGAGTCGAACCTGACTTGAAGGTCACTAGAAGCTTCCTAGCCACAGTCGCGCGACATAAAACGACGTCTTTGAATGTTTCTCGAAATCGTTCACACATTATGCAGTACATTATGAATATCATCGGGTATGTCATGTACTTCATCAAGATGACCAAAACACCAATATTGTCAATATTGCCTCTCATTAGGTCAAAGTCGTTTCTTACCAAAATACGTGTGAAAACCACTGCAAATGGTATCTCGATCAGCCAAATTACCGTCACGTTGATGAAAATCATCCAAGTGATCTTTCGCCGACGTTGTCTGAACTTCAAGTGTTGGTTGATGGAGACCATTTGCTCGCCGATATCTTTGCCATTATCAATGTTCGATTCCTTTGTACAATCATCTAGCAATCGTTTTCGCTTTACTTCCGCTCTCCTGAGACGCCAAAGTAGTCCAGCGTCCGGAAACAGTATACAAAACCAAGGAATTAATGACGTCATCATAATTTGTGCCCATGTGTGAGCCTCGCAGAATGCCTTGTTAAGATGAGCAAAACTTTTCTCGACCTTGCACCCCACCATTGTGCTGTCATCTTTGCTGCTTGTAGTTTCGTTTGACGAAATATTGATTTGGTCGAAATTGTACTCGAATAACGATGGAAAATATACTCCGACAGAAATAAAAACAATGCCAATCGCAACTAAGTTTGTCCTGTACCACGTGATAAATGCTCTGGTCGCTAGAGGTCGCCAAACTGATAAACAGCGCACGCATGCCAAAGCGACAGTAAGCCAAATGGACGCCATATTACTCGCTAAGGGCAACACGAAAACTGTAATGAAATAAGTCCGACACCAGTGGAATGGAATGTAACGGTACACATCTCCGGACGAGTAGAAATTTACAAAAACCGGTACCGGTAACGTGATGGCAATCGTGTTCATTGTCGCTATACCAACCATGAGAGAATTTACCGGTGATCTCATGTGACGCCGACACAACGTCAGAACCAATAAAACGTTCACGAACAGTACCATGAATGCCACTGGTGGTACGACATAACCGAACAGCGGCACTGCGGTTTTTATGGGTACAAGGCTTGACAAATGAATAGCATCCATGTTTTACTTAAGCTCCCCTTTGCTCCTGTGAGATATTGGAACAAAAAGCTCCATGGTTAGATGGCTTGTCAAAGCAACTCATGTGACGATGATATCCAGAAATACTAAAATATGGAATTGCATTCACTTTATATATAATCTATTCGTTGCCAAGGTTACGTATAATCTAAAACTCTGTTGTTGGCATGACTATTATAGAGCATACTGTCACTGACGTAAAAAGTAGCACAAAGTGATAATGAAGTGCAAGATAAAACGTTTGTAACAAATTTGATGACATTCTCTGTTCACTTTTGATTTCCTGCTTGATAATTGGTGATTTATACGGTGAATATTTTCCTGTTTTTATCCCTTTTATTCACATATTTGTGGAACTCTTAAATAAAATCCCATGCTGGTAGGCTAATAATTTAGTTTGAGACTGTGTCTGTCATTTTTCAATTTTCCGTTACAATTATCTTATCTCTAACTTATGCAACTGAAATCACGAGCACAACATACAGACGTTTCCAATCTTTTGGAGGAGTTAGAGTTGATTCCTTGTATTTGATTTGTCATACGAGTCGTTACCGGAAAAAAAAACTTTGTCATCGAGTAATAACACACTAATGACATAAGCTGGCTGAACATATCATCTTGAGACTTTACAACTTAAGCTTTCTATTGCAACAGAAATGTCGACTGGATTATGAACATGCGCAAGCTGATCTAAACTCATCTTTTTGGTGGGATTTCTCCCTATGGCGTTTTACAATAATGAATGAATGAAACGCTTCATGGACAAATAGATTCATGTAGCCTGATCGATCATCCACATTGTTGCGTTTATAGACTGCAGCTAGTTTTCATTTTCGACTTTCAAAACATTTTAAAAGTCTATCAGTTTGATCTTTAAGACCGAGATTCTTTTTATTGCATTTAGTTGGACGATTTAAAGACAGTTTTTCTCTTTTATTGTATGATCAATAAAACATCAGAGAGAAGCCAGGCCACAGAATGATCCTGTAAGTCTGTAATTGGCATGTAGAGCCGAGCCAAACATTTGATTTAGTATCCGAATTAATGAAACATGATTCAAAATGTTATTGTAAATGAGCACGAAGAGTAGCAATCATCTCGAATTTGATCACCATGCTAAATCTGAATTGCTTATTTTAAGCTGTTTGTGATATTTAGAGAACAACGCCACACTTATAGCTCGATTTTGACCTCTGACGCGTAAAAGGTGAGACTAGTCTATGAAGTATCACGTGAACGGGTATTTAGATTGTAACAGTACAAATACTTGCTGTATGCGCAATTAAGTGTAACGGAAAACTTGCGGCATTTCGTCCCGATTTTTCTTTCACGCGCTACTTCATGGACTTGCCTGACCTTTGATGCTCCAGAGGTCAATATCGAGCTAAATTTACTCCGACAACAACTGATCCTAAGATTATAAAGCTAAGCTGACTTTTTATCCTGCTCATAAAAATGTTAAAAAGCCTTTAAACATTTATAAACAGGATGAATTATTAGCTGTGTTTATCCTGTTACGAGCAAGCGTAACGAGACAAGATAAACATAAGGTAATGTTTCCAGGTAACTGGCTAATCGAACCAACAAATTGTAAAACTTAATACTCTAGTCAGACAAATAGACACATAAATGCAATCAAAACATACAAATAAATGAATAAATAATTTAATAAATAAATAAATAAATAAATAAATAAATAAATAACTTACAACACAAGTGTCTTAATGAATCATTGTCCCTCAAAATGTCAGTTCACAGATATCCTCAATATAGTTTCTGTGGTGGTTCTTTTTGTTTTATGTCTTGGTGTTTAAAATTTTTGTGCTTGTGCTGTTGGCGCCTTATGTGTGTTTTCATATTATTAGTAACGTTTAGGTAACTGAGTGGCCACCTGTTGGGAAAATGGCTGCTCATTCGGCCTACGATGTGTTTTCATGGTGTAGGTGCCTGATTGTTAATAGTTGATTTTTTCCCACCTCGGTATTTAGAGTGGGAATCCTTTTCCTGATCTTTGCCTACGTGTACCTTTTTCCAAACGTTCAAGCCCATATAAGCACAAGATGTATGTCCACCGTTAATTTATAATAATCCACAATATATCAATATAATCCAAAACTAGTGAAACAAGCAAAATATAAACTCTAACTGACTTCAAATTTGTGAATGCATGAGCCTGGAAAGAGACCTGTATATATATATACATCTGAGGAATTTCCCCCTGAGGAATTTCTCCCAGTGAAATTATATAATAAACTGTTCTCTAGAACAGAAAAGAACATAGATGTTCTTCAGAAGCCCCTGGAAAGAAAACCTTGCAGAGGGTTTAAGGGCAGAATGCCCATTAAGAATTAACCAGATATTGCCAGTAGGTTATATATATGCAAAATATATTATTACCCTACGGTGGCAAAGAAGCTATTTCAGTTTCATCTGGAATTCTCTATAATATGCTCATAGAATATTCTATAATGTGCCCATAACTTCTTAATTATATGATAGTGGTAGGGTGACAATCCAGGCTAAAAAAATGAGGTACCCGGTCATCCGGTATAACAAAACGTATCATATATCAAAATGTTCAGCATGGACTGTAGTATATGGAACTGCCGGCATAAATTGGCAAAAATGATGGCGAGCTGAGAAATCCAAGATGGCGTCCAACATGGCCGCCAAAGTGAAAAATCCAAATTTTAGGGTATACATGCATTTCACAGATTTCAGGTAAACAATGTACACGATATTTTGAGATTTTCTTAAACTTTAAGTGTGTGAGGCATCAAAATATGCAAATTTGATAACATTTCAAGGCAAAATAGTGTTTAAAATGCAACTTATATGGCCTTGGGGGTCGTGTTTGAGGCCCTCCATAGACAAAAATAATTTTTAGCATGAAAATAAGTGATTTGTTTGGCTTTATTTCACTTTCATCAAAGAATAAGTTTGTCTTACTCTAGAATCTGGTCATTTTAGCCACAATTGTACATTATTTGCAAAGTTATTCAATATTTATTTACCCAACCCCCTTATTTTAGATTTTACATGCTTTCAGGTATTTCCCATACTGCTGTTAGAAATCACATGTACTGTGTTCTTTACAGCGTGCAGTCAACCAACTACACTCTGTTTGATTTTATTGCACTGGATTCAATACAAATATATGCTTTTTAATGAACAATTGTAAGATATTCAAAGTGAACAACATCCAAGATGGCCGCCAAAACTTACAATTCTTTACATTACATTCACCAATATGATTTAGATGACTTTGATGTATCAAAAGTGTTTGGTTATTGTTTCTGTGTTGCCTCAAACTTATTTGTACATATAAATCAACCTTAAAATCATTTAAAATGGCATATAAGATGTTTTAGACAAAAGCTCATATACAAATCAATACATATGTTTCAAAAATATCTGGAAGAACAAGAACACATTGTTTGTTTCTTATTTTAAGATGATGTCGGTTCTTATTTATTTCTGAGAAATTTGCATAAACTCCAATAAATAAAGTAGTCTAACTGTAATTGTATATATTACTGTGTCAATTTGAGAGGCAAATATATGATATCAAAAATGGCTGCAGAGCAATTAAGTGTCATATACGAGTATATACGGCTTTCTTCTTCCACGTGACAACAGTAATCACATTATCAGGTTTTCCGTTTCTCACCATGCCTATTTTGTCCAGTCTCAAACCACTAGTGCATGCTTTTGATTAAAGTACATTGAATGTCCATTCAAAAAACAATATATTGTAACACTTTGGTTGCTTTCAGGGCAAGAATCGTGTCGGCACCAACGACCAATCCTTTTTTGTCATTTCCGTACAAAACACAATAACTTCATTCATCCATTTGTTTTTAGACAACCCTCCCTTACTGTATGTAATGTATGATGCACCAGAGTTCTTATGAGGGAAATGGGGGTAATTCTATTTATTGTGTGTATACAGTTTTTCCCCTTTGCTTATGTCCATGTTTAGATTTTGTCTAATGCTGGTTACGATTCATGTCAAAGTCTTAATACTCAACTATCACCATTATCATATTCTGTTTTATATTCATGAATTGGGTTCTCAACACCTATATCATGCATACAGCATCAGATGTATAGCTTCATAGGGGTGATATGCAATTCCGGTTCTTCTACAGCATCTTTCATGAAATAGTATGTTTTTACTATAACTACCAGGTACTTAAGCAGCCCAGAACACTGTTATTAAGCTCCTGATGGTGATCCTTTTGTTGAGGTCAATACTTCCGTGTCTTGTTAAGATATTCATGCAAAGCTATTTGCATATTTTGTCCATTATTTGGTTGGAATATTAAGTTCCAGTGGGGATGGGGGTCTACATTTCATAAAAACAAAACATCGAAACTAGGAGTTTTTTTCTGCATGCTCACAATTTCATTACTAGCGTTTCTATTTAAGAGTGTGTAACCGACAGATACATGCAGGAATCATGTAAAAATCACCAAAATTGTTTAATGTCTTTGCAATTTGAAATGTACTATGGAAAATATTTAGGAGGTACCCGTATAGCATTTGTACCTTTGAAACATCAGAGTACCGTATTTGTTATTAAGTTATAAATGAAAGTGGCACAAACTGGAGTTTCCAGTCAGGAATTGATTCAAACTCCTAAATTTTTGAAAACTGCTCGCTGCTTAAAACTTGGATTATTTCGAAGCAATTTTTGCATTATTTTACATGCAAATATGTAATAGCTCTGACCCAAAAATTTATGATAAATTCTTACAAGATGACCTTGGCCAATGTTGCCTAACAAGTATATAGACATGTCCTGTTTTATCTAACACAGCTACCTATCTCCAAAATTCAGTATAGCATACATGTATAATCATTGCTTGTCAATTTGCTACTGTATATTTGAGTTTTAATGTTCCAGTCAACATTTTCAGACATGGCCAGAAGGATACAAGCATTTTCTTGTATTATTTTACATGCAAATATGTAATAGCCACCACTTCCTTGTACTATGAGAAGCAAATTATATAGCTTGCTAGATGACACAATCCACTGCTAGTGAGGTTCGAACCCAGGACCTGTCGATTCTGAGATCGATGCCTTGCATAATGCTGCTGTGAAAAATTTTAACTGATTGATTGAATTGATGCTTAACGTTCCAGTCAACAGCTATGGTCATGTTGGGACTTTGCCTCCATTTTATTGGACTTTATCCAAAATTAGGACGCCATGACATCTACAAAAAGCTTCAAATATAACCACCCTACTAAACCAACAAGGCTTATATGTATGGTTGGTTATACGAACCACTTTTCCTGGGCAGGCTCAGACCTGTGTTGTTAAGCAGTAATCAGGTGGTCAGTCAGCAGGGATGAACCTTTGCTTGGAGGCATCAGCAGCCCATTTTTTTCTTTGGGCTCCAATGGATGGGACTTTGGATGGGGCCCAAAGTCCCATCCGACCACCCTTGGAAATCTATCTTGTGGCTGTTTGTTAGTGTTGAATTGAAAACCCTGTCCTCGTGACTGAGGAATAAGTATTTATTAAACAAATATAGGTAACAACTACATGTATGTAGGTAACAGGGCGTGAATATATAAAGGGTGTATTTGCACAGTATGTTTCCAAAATATAGAAACAAATGTAGCTGAAATCATTTTTGCTTGTACCCAAATTATGGAAATTGGTTTTGTAGCATGTGATGGATAATGTATTCCAATTGACTGCATAATATAATAGTCTTTTTATTGTATCTAAATGTACTATTTGAATAAATCACTTTAAATTAAAAAAAAATGTAGTGACCTGTTTGGTTCAAAAGCACGTTTGCATGTCTTTTTGGCTTTGCTGTTTGACATTTTCTAATTTTATCATACATGCTCATCATAGGTTTATTATAACAGTAATTCACTTTGGCTCCATGTTGCCAAATCTGTAGGGTCACTGACGAGGCTTAAGTAGGTGAAACCATGTTATGGTCCATCCAATTTTTCATTTATTTGCTCACTGCTTCTAAAGGATCTCACTTCTAATTTTTATTTCATAATTAATCATTCAAGAACTGTCTATCAGGAACCTCTGTACATAAGAAATAATCTGTTTGATCCATCCAAGTACCATCTTAGAAGTAGATAAAAACTCTTAGTTACAGATAAAAACAGATAATTTCATGAAAGACGCTGTTTAAAGTTGAATCAGAATTGCATGTCACCCCTATGAGGCTATCCATCTGATGATGTAGGCATGATATTGGCGTTGAGAACCCAATTTATCAATATAAGATAGAATATGATAATGATGCGTGTTGAGCATTAAACCCTTAACATGAATCGTAACCAACCTTAGACAAGATCTAAACATGAACATAAACACACGGGGAAAACTGTATACACAAGGTAAATAAAATTATCCCCATTTCCCTCATAAGAACTCTGGTGCATCATACATTACATACAGTATGGCAGGGTTGTCTAAAAACAAATGGGTGAATCAAGATTTTGTTTTTGCACTGGAAATGACAAATAAAGATTAGTGGTTAGAGTAAAAATGCAAGTGCCGACACGATTCTTGCCCTGAAAGCAACCAAAATACCGACACGATTCTTGCCCTGAAAGCAACCAAAATGTTACAATATATTGTACTAATAATTGTTTTATTGAATGGATCTTCAATGTACTTTTATCAAAAGCATACACTAGTGGTTTGAGACTGAACAAAATAGGCATGGTTTTAAATGGAAAACCTGACAATGTGATTGCTGTTGTCATATGGAAGATAAAAGCCGTATATAAATGTCACTTAACTGCTCAGTAGCCATTTTTGATGTCATATATTTTCCTCTAAAATTGACGTCATAGATTTGCCTCTCAAAATATACAACTGCAGTCAGACTATTTTATTTATTGGAGATAATGTAAATTTCTCAGAATTGGATAGAACCCACATCATATTAAATTAAAACAAAACGAACAAGGTGCTCTTGTTCTTCCAGATATTTTTGAAACATATGTATTGATTTGTATATGAGCTTTTGTCTAAAACATCTTATATGCCATTATAAATGGCTTTAAGCTTGGTTTTATATGTACAAATAAGTTTCAAGCAACACAGAAACAATTACCAAACACTTTTGATACATCAAAGTCATCTAAATCATATTGGTGAATGTAATGTTAAGAATTGTAAGTTTTGGTGGCCATCTTAGATGTTGTTCATTCTGAATATCTTATAATTGTTCATTAAAAAGCATATTTTTATTGAATCCAGTGCAATAGAATCAAACAGAGTGTAGCTTGTTGACTGCATGCTGTAAGGAACACAGTACATGTGATTTCTAACAGCAGTTTGGGAAATACCTGAAAACATGTAAAATCTAAAATAAGGGGGTTGGGTAAATAAATATTGAATAACTTTGCAAATAATGTACAACTGTGGCTAAAATGACCAGATTCTAGTATAAGACAAACTTATTCTTTGATGAAAGTGAAATAAAGCCAAACAAATCACTTAATTTCATGCTAAAAATTATTTTTGTCTCTGGTGGGCCTCAGAAACGACCCCCAAGGCCATATAAGTTGAATATTAAACACCATTTTGCCTTGAAATGTTATCAAATTTGCATATTTTGATGCCTCACACACTTAAAGTTTTAGAAAATCTCAAAATATCGTGTACATTGTTTACCTGAAATCTGTGACCTGAAATTTGGATTTTTCACTTTGGCGGCCATATTGGACGCCATCTTGGATTTCTCAGCTCGCCATCTCTTGCCAATTTATGCCGGCAGTTCCATATACTACAGTCCCTGCTGAACATTTTGATATATGATACGTTTTGTTATACCGGATGACCAGGTACCCCCTAGAAATAGTGGCCTTTTTTGCCCATTGTCACCCTACCATAGTGATAAAGACACTCAATGACACACTTCTATCAAGTTCTAAACAATAAATTCTAGAAACAAAAGAATAACATACAATGAAGTATATAATAAAGATTTCTCCCCTTTGATCATATTTGTACAAGCAATAACTTTAATCAAGAAAAGTAATACAATCTGATCACGAAATTTGTGCTAATTTATGAGCAGTTTAAATTTCAGTCTCAGCTGAGTTGAGCATAAAAAATTTTATACCTCAAGACCAGAGATCATTACGCGTAGATTTATCAGCACATACGTCTCAGTAGTGTCGAATAAAAATGTTAAGCTGTTTATACAACCCAATAGGATGTGCATTATCCGAATCATATATTTTTAAACCATGTAATTTTAAAAAGGTAAGAGTAGGCAATGATCAGAAAATTGCGCAATCAGAAAGAAATTCCCACTCCAAAAACGAGGTGGAAAAAACTAAATTGACATTAAGATACTTATGCAAAGGGAACATATCGTAAGCCGAGTTGACAGCTTCTTACCAATAGGCGGCAACTCATTTACCCGAACTTATTTAAAAACGAGCGTCGTTCAGATTAATGGCAGTGGATTCATATCTCCGAAAGTATACATAATTATACTCGGTATGATTTGATATGTTACATGTGTTATACATGAGTGCTGAAAATTTTGTGCCTTTGTCATGGCTAGATTTTACGCTATGCTAATTTGAATATGACCGCTGAAGCGTCCATGGACGCAACAAATTCGATTTTTACACATTTCTGTAAGGGGTTAGGGTAAGCTCAAATGCATGATGTTGCTTGGACAGTCTCATTAATGATTTTGATATTAGCAACAGAGGCCAACAGGGCCAACTACATCAGTTATGTCAATTTACTGATTTGTAACATTCGAGGTTGCTAAGTAACAGCAGAACAAGCCAAAATATACTCATTCTGAGCCTAACAGGGTGTTTTAAACCAAATAATGAGAAAATCAAATAAATTCAAACAGTTATTGACATATTTAATTTTAATGGTATTCAAATGTCTTCTATACCGTTACAAAAGAAATCTGAGAATATTATTGAACAAGAATTTGATTTTGAAAAGACTAGCCAGATTTGATTACAAAAACTCTGTGTACAGTGCCACTGTATTCAATATTGTTGTAATTGGGCTTGCATCCAAGCAAGTACTAGCTTTTATAAACAACAGTGTGTCGCGTCCAAGGTCATTTTCATTGCAATTGTTTGGTTGCCTAGCAACCACAGACCTTGATTTGAAGCAAATTTATGGAGGAACAATTGAATAGAATACATCTTACAATTTGGTTGATTGTAGAGAAACACACACAACTAATGAGAAACACACACTAACTATATAAGAAACACACATAAACTATATGAAAAACACACACAACTGTTAAGAATAAAGTTTTATGGAATCATTGTCATTAATTCTTGAATGACCCGTACATGAAAACGTACATAATGTGCAAACAGCACACAAATTCAACTCCAAAATATAAAACAGTTAGAACCACAACAGAAGTATCACTTTTGAACGATCAGTTATTTAAAATTACTGGCGTCTTAAATCGATTTTACATGACCATAACATCACCCTCAGCTTTTGCAGTGGTTCAGTAATTATTATTATACACAGATATAATAATATAAGAAATAAGGTAAATCTAGTTAAGAAAATATTATACATATGTACCCTCATGTAGCATGTATAACGGAAAGCAGGGTGAGCAGCTATGGAAGTGAGGTGGTCACAGTGCTAGCTTGGACAGAACAAGTAAAATGCAGAGGGTTAAGTGAATAGCCAAATCATATACGGGTTGCCAAAAAGACGCATAATTGGAATAAAACATTAACAGCAGTAAATACTGAGGTGCTTAAATCGATTTTACATGGCCATAACCTCTCTCTCAGCTTCTGCAGTGGTTTGGTCCTCGTGAGGAATCTCTAACTGGTCATTATACCATTGTGGTATTTTGTGCATCCTCAGTTGAAACTATTTCCCTAATTTTCCTCAGGCCATTTGCACAGCATGTAAAGAGTAATCTCCTAGGCAGCATGGAATTCTTTAAGTAAATTGCCGAACCAAATATCCCTATGAGACTACACTTATTTCATTAGCGTTGTGGCGCTAAACATCAGCATTTTCAATTGACTTAGGCTTAGCAATCGAATTAAGGCTCAGTTAATTTCCAGCCTGTAAAGCAGTTTCGAAAACGATGTTATGTTAAAAAGGCTAAGAAACGATGCGTTTTATTTCGGTCAGTATTCTTATCCAAAACAAAGGAACGGCTATGTGGACAAAATATGCGCCAGCTAATGTTATTTTTATAATAGTTACCGCGGAGAAAATAAAAAAATAAATGTAAATTGTGCATCGTTCTGCATTGATGATTGGAAATATTGGTCGTTTGCTGCTACGCCATTCGCCCATCGCCACAGGACTTTTAGGTATGTGGGCGCATGTGTGATGATATTTTTGTGTTGCCCAGAAACAAGACACATTATCGACGTCAGAAGTCAGGCTTGCATGCAGTGGATGGCCGTAAAAAAAATTTCGTGCCTTGTAACGCTCTGCGTGTTCCACAAAATGTTGTTGTATTGCCTCTGAATCGTTGAATCAAGATATGATTTCTTGCGTCCGGTCTACCGAAAAAGTATTTGCATATCTGGACTTTTCCTAATGAATTGTTGGCCACAGCTGAACAGCTCCACCCACCCCTTCCAGATTATGTCAGGTAACCCAGCGTGCAATGGCAAAACAATACTAGAGGCTAGCCTGGTCTATTATCATATAGCCTGTAAGGTTCTTGTCAGTTTGTCATAACTGCAGTCAAATGTTTATTGACGCGAATAATAAAAGTAAAAAAATCTTTATGGAAGTTCTATGCCAAAATAATCAGACATTCTACTTTACAGTTTTTGATCAGACATTGGATTCGATATAGATGAGACGTTAGGATTGACTTTTCAAAGACGTATGAATTGAAGTTGTCAGATGTATTCAACTGGTGATTTTTTTTTTTTGCACCAGATTTGCAATGATGTTGTTTGGCTTTCGAGGGATCTCCAATCGCCGGGCAGCTTATTGTATCTGTGAGCCCTCGTTTTTGGTATTTATTATGGCATTTGTTTTTCCTTGATGATTCATTCGCTTGTTAGAGAATCATCACGAGGACCGAACAACCAATTAAATATTGTAAAGCAATATAGAAGCTGTGGGTGAGATTATGGTCATGTAGAAGCTGTGGGTGAGATTACTGGCATGTAAAATCGATTTAAGCCCGCCAGTAATTTTATAGTACTGATCGCTCCAAGGCGATATTTCTGTTGTTATTTTTTTGTTGTTTTATGTTTTGGTGTTAAAAGATCACGTTCGAAATAGCCTTCAGTTTGCCTATATTTTGAAAGCATGTAGCTTGAAAAATTGGAAAGTTTTGACTGGAAATATGTGTTTTTATGAAAGCCTGATGTCGTGTGCACTCAACAAAATAAACTCTGCTTGAACATTTTACATATACTTGCCATGGCTTCAGTTATTTGAGGGTAGGGGTAATTTGTTTGACAATTTTTTTTTAAATCAGAAAATCAAAAATTTCCAACCATATCCATCAAATACATGCCAATATAACATTTTGGACATAATAAGATGTTGCAGGTAGCCCCGTTTTTATTAAAAGGAAATAAAAAGTATTGCATTCCTTTGGTCAATAATTATATTTTCCATAACTTTTAAACATAACCTGTATGAGGGTCTGGATGGGGGATCCTGGTATTCACTAATCACTAAAATTTTGCCATTTATTCACTGTCATTAAAATTTTGGCTTATTCATTAAAATTAGCTCGATTATTCATTAAAATATGATAATTACTAGTCACGCCTTCTTCACCCAGCTAATATCCATAAGCAAATAGGTGTTCCCCACCTCAGGCATCCCTTATCTAAAGCCACAAGGACTATTTCTATGATATTAAATTGTATAGACTGCTGAGTGCAACCTTGATATTAACATCTTGAGAGAAGCATAATTATATACACTGCTAGACCACAAAGCCTCATAGAAACTTTTCGAAATACATGTAGTATACCATTTTTTTAGCAAATCCCCTTTTAAATCTGCTGGGAGTATAATCCCCTCCATCTTAAATACAATTAAGTATTACCCTGAATCTTTCTCTTCAATTATGAATACCAAATGTTATTTAAGAAAAATTGTAACTTCATGGGTAAAAGTTATAATAAAATGCTGTTGTTTTTATTTAGTAAACTAGTTAGCATAGGAGTTCTATGTGATGTATGGATTTGTGCGCGCGCCTGATTGTACAATACATATTATTAATGTTTAAATACCGAGCGAGCGAAGCGAGCGAGGAAAAAAATATGTAGTGCCATGTAAATTGCCAGATAGATTTGCATTAACCTTCTAAGTGCTGCCTTGCGTCTGATTGCAAAAGACACTATGATTTTATGTTCTGTTATAAATGTTATAAAAAAGCAAGATGATGTCCATCCACAGAAAAGAGTATCATTATAGGATAGGAACATACATAATAAGGACAAAGTGGGGTAATAGAATGAAAAGAAAATACATATACATAAGCAAACAAAACAGTGAAATAGTATCTGGCTCAGTAAACATCCAGAATGATTTATTTTTCTCTGCCTTCAAATGACACATTTCTTTTCCAATTGGTCCAAGAGGTGAGCCCCTACATGCTTGGCTTCCAGACATACGTCTTTCCAAACATTCAAGGATTTATGAAATATGAATACAGCATTTGAACTAAATCAGGTCTGGGGGCATCCAGACCCCAGAAAAAATGAAATTCTGGAATGTCAGGGAAGCCATCTAAGACAATTCCATAGCCAGATTTTAGCATATTCATTATAATTCTTTAAAATGTTATTATTCACTATTCATTATATTACACCGCTATTCATTAAAAATTTACATTTATTCATTATTCTTTAGGACCTCATTATTCACTAATTATTAAATTTTTTGCTCTTTATTCACTCTCATTAAAAATTTTAGGCCATTATTCATTAATCATTATACCCCATCCAGACCCTCCTGTATAACATACCCTATTTACTGAGGTATATCATAAATACGTGGCTTGTCCCGAAAGTCCCGTTACACATACATTTTATTCTGAACGCATAGCAGGAACCAACAACAGTTACTCATGCAGAGTAATTGGCCATATTGGAACTTATTTTACTGTTCAAAATGATACTCACTTCAATGACCTCACTGCTACAGTTACCTTGGTAACCATGAGTAGGCATGACCGGAGCAAGTCAATTTATGCAAAATGTTTCCTTAATTTCTATTTTTCGCAATCTGCTAAATCAACATAGGTATAATGTGATCATTTGGAAAAATATACCAGCCTACCTACTATTCTATGAGTATCATTTAGTGATAATTTTATGAAATTTAAGACAGATTTGATAGTTTGGGATACAAATAAGGAAGCTTATCTATAAAACTTCAACGACAAAATTACGACGTCGGCAAAAACATGCGGAGCAAAAATACAGGGAGTCTTTTTCTGATTGCGCCTTTTCCTGATCTTTGCCTACTTGTACTTTTTTTCGTTATATTTAAACATCTAAAATATGTTCTTTAATGGAAACCAAGCAAATGTTTAGCTTGATATTGGTTGGTGACTTCAATACCAGAACAAAACACCTACTTTTAAAGCGATATATCAGCTAACAGTAATATTACTTGACCTAATGAAACATGGGCAGTAGTTAACAGTGGTTAGTATTTTGGTAAATTATTATTATTTTGCATGGCTGATCTTTATAGCATTTTTTTACGATTTGCTTATAAATATTTTACTCAGATTTCCAAATACATGCTACAGTATCGTTTAGCTAAATATAAATCTAATTTTAAAATAGATTTTTTTGTTTGTTGTGTATTTATACAAATGGCAAAATATTAAGAAAAAATCAAAATTAAAGCCTAGGTTACATTTGCCCCGATCATCGTACGATTTTTTGGCCTGCGATTTTCTCTACGATTTTTAGACATCGTAGGAGATCGTGGGCTACGACGTATGTGTTAACAATCATACGGGCATCGTGCGATTTTTTGATCTGCCATTTGTCGACGTTCTCATACAAAAACGCAAGGCGATCGTACGGCAGTCGTATGTCTCCGCAGATAGTACGTAGATATCGTACGGATCCCGTGCGTTGTCCGTACGGAGTCCCTATACGTTTTGATACAAAACGCAAGGAGGCCGCACGGTAGTCTTAGGGTCTCCGCAGACAGTTAGTGGATATCGTACGGAGTCCCTTGGACTTCTGACTGATGCCTTGGTTACATTTGGCCTACGATTAGCTTGCGATGATCGTACGATGCCATTTTTTGCATTTTCGTGCGGCCTCCGCAGGGTGACCTTACGCTGTCCCTACGATTCTACGACTTCCTACGATCTCCGTAGCCTCTACGATCTTGTAATAGTCTGCACTATTACAAATTTTAAAATCGTAAGACCGTAGACCGTAGACACGTCGTAGGGCATCATACGGGCACCGTACGGATACCCTGCGATAATCGAGCGGTCACCGCACGATTTTTTATGATAATTTTGGGGGGGGGGGAATCGTACGGTGATCGTAGGGAGGCCGCAAGGGGGCATGCCTAGTAGGTTACATTTGCCCCGATCATTGTACGATTTTTCGGTCCGCGATTTCCCTACGATTTTTAAAAAATCGAATGTGGTCATGGGCTACGTCTAGGTGTTTACAATTCATACATCGTTCGATTTCTTGTTCTAGCTTTCTTCGATGTCCCGAGTCGGAACTGTTTGGAGATCGTAGGGAAATCAAAGGGTCTCCGCACACTTTAAGTTGAAATCGTACGGAGCCCGTGCGATGGCCGTGAGGAGGCTTGCGGTCTCCCTATGATAGCCGTACGATGTTAGGTGTCCGTACGATTTTAATGAACTTGTGATATAACTGTACGGATGCCGCACGATCACCCTAAAGGTCTACGATAATCTTATTATTTTAGTCCCCAAATTATCATAAAACCGTGCAGTGACCGCACGATCATCGCAGGGTTTCCGTAAGGCGCCCGTACGATGATGCTACCTACGACGTGTCTACGGGCTACGGTCGTACGATTTTTAAAATTTGTAAAAGTGCAGACTACTACAAAATCGTAGAGGTTACGGAGATCGTAGGAAGCCGTAGGAAGTCGTAGGAAGCCGTAGGAAGCCGTAGAATCGTAGGGGCATCGTAGGGTTACCCTGCGGAGACCGCACGAAAATGCAAAAAATGGCATCGTACGATCATCGCAAGTTAATCGTAGGGCAAATGTAACCTAAGCTTGACTGCAAAGTTATTACACCTGCTCCACTGAAGTAGGGGAACAAGGGTTCAAACCTCCACTGTATTTTAACAAATGCACGTAGCAGTACGAAAATTTGCCCCTTCAGCCCTTAGATATAGTACTTGGTGACCATAAGTGCTGTGAGCTCTGACGTGTTGTTATCAAGGCAAAACAGTGAGTGTAATGGAACTTTTGGGACAACCCTCGTACATACCTTATACATGAAATACCAAGATTTTAGTAGTGTGTCTGATAGATGTACCTTGTACATGGGTGCTACATCAAAACTTAATTGATTGTGCTTTATGGAAATAAAGCTGACCCATTTTTATGTTTAGCAAAGAATCAAATCCACTGTCTAAGCAGATTTGACTTGTCTTAAATATGCTTCGTTATGATAAACGTCTATTAAGTCTTCACAATGCAAAGCTAAGATGCAGGCATGAATTGGGTGCGGAGAAACACTTAAGCTTAATTCAAACACAGTAGTCCGGCATGAACCCAAGATGACCATGCAATAGCGTCTATAGAAAATGTTTTTGCAGAAATAAGTTGTTATGGGTATCCTGATTTGAAATCCGGATGATGCCAGATTGGCATCCTTGGGCAATTCAAGATGGCCGCCAAAATCCAATATGGCCGACAAAAGAAGGGGTTATGGTAGAATTTCGTATATATATCTGATGAAATGCGAAATGATTGCCTTAAAATTTGAGAAATAATAAAATTTAGTCTTTTTCATCACAGTGCAACAAAATAAAAATAAAAAAGATGGCCGTCAAAATCCAAGATGGCCGACGAAATAAGGGCTTTTGCTAGAAGTTCTTACATGTATGTGATGAAATGTTACAAGATGGAATTCAAAGTGGAGAAAACTTCAAGTTAAGACATTTTTCCATTAAAACATGTTTGCAACAGAAGCAAAATTAAAGATGGCCACTAAAATCCAAGATGGTCGACAAAATGTTATTTTGGTAGAATTTCATCAATATATGTGCTAAAATGTTAAACACATGACATTGAAGGTGCAGAAGTCATTAAGCTAAGATTGTGTCTGAATATGTAACAAAAGCTAAAACAAAAGTGTCCACTAAAATCTAACATGGGCTCTGGAAAGTAGATAGAATGTGTATATAGAAATGAAATGAAAAATCCATTTCTGTGATTTATTAAACAAAAGTACAACAAAAGCTGCAAAACGCCAATATAACCGACATAATTTAGATTTTAGGAAACTTTGTTTAATTTTAGAATAAGTTGGTACAAATAGAAGATTATACATTGTAATCTACTTTCAAGCAAAGTTGTATGATAAAGCTTTGCAAATAATCACAATGCTATGAACAATTTAACTTTCGCCTGACTGTTTCAAAGGTATAGGAAGAATATGTTGGCAGCCTATGGTAGAATAGGGTGATGTGGGTATAATTGGGTTTCACGTAGTATGACGACATGTTAAAAGGCGGTTGGCTGTGTAGCATGTGTAGAGACGAAAATATGGGTTGATGTGGCCTGAAGTGGAGTTGAATAGGGGTTACAATGGATAATGTGGGGATTTAAGTATATTTAATCTAAAGTTTGTATCCACTCCCTAGTCAACAAATCTTCAATCATATTGTGACGGAGCAACTACTCTCTTGGTACTAACCTCAATAGAGTCATAAGAGGAAATGTTTTTGTTCTCATGTAACAGCTGCGTATGCAGCTAACACTCGCTGTAGAAGCCAGTTTGTATTTCAAAGCAGTACAAATGTGCAGTATAGATAACACCACCGCATAGTTTATTCCGTCTCAATTTTAGATTCATGCACAATCTTTATTTCATTCATCCGTATTCGACGCAGATGTCCACAGATCAGTTAGATGAGTCGTTTATCTTTGAAACCAAATGTAACGGGTTGAAAACTGCTTACTGTCCGGTACAGCAGGAATAGGGTGGGGAGGGTAAAATAAGACTTATATAATCTAGCTGGTGAATGTTCACAATTACACAACCTTTCAAGCTTTGTGGAATGCAATTTTGGTACAGTATGGTGAATTTAATTGGTTGTGTTCGGCTGGTCACTGTTTCGATAGAGAAGTGACTTTTATGTGCGAACATAAAAAATAAAATGTGCCTTTGTGGCTATTTTAAACAAAACGTTGTGATGCCTTAAATGACTATTACACTGAATGCGAATAGGGAAATTTTATTACTGGTCTGTAGGTCCCAAGCCCAGGACATTCATTAGATCGCAATCTTCTTCCCCTTCAAGTGAGAACAGAAATACTGAAACCAACACTGATATTAAAATAAAATAAAGCGAAATAAAATATCTTGTGAGTTTAGGGCTGTAAATGTTTTATGGGTTATACATGTACCAATGCAATGAATAACTCCAGTGATTTAGAAAGCATCAGTTATCCAAACAACTCATTCCACAGAATGTTCATTTCTAGTGATATGCTTTCGAAGTAGCACTCAGTAGCCGGAGGTTTGGAGAGACTGACATTTTATCACTATATATCTAGATATAGCATTCTGTATTCTGTTGGAACTTTGCAGGACGGTCGATCGTTGCAATAGCAGTTTTAGTTTGGACAGTTTCTCAGTTGTTGATGTTGTTGGTCGTGTGTAGCTACCCTACGGGCCTCACACAACGTCTGTCATGAATCTTATTCATTTTAAAGTGATGATCTTCACATACGTCATTGCAGAAAGTCATACATGAAGATAAAATAAGACTTACATGAATTGGTTACTGTTCACAATAATAACTAGTATGTATTTGCGTTCTTGCAACTGCATGTCTAAAAGTTATACTCCACCACTGAGCCGGATACCATTCTTTTCAGCTTTGTCTGAAAGTGCATTCACAACCGACAAAATAAATGAAAAGAATGGAACGAAAACCCAGTTGTTGGATAATCGTACTTGGTGATAATATCGCTTACTGGTTTTCTTTGTCTTGATATGGCGGACACGGCAATGTTTGTACTCCTAGTCAATACTCACTTAACAGGATACCCCATACCACTGAGCAACCTCGGCATCCAACGACAAATCAAAAGTTAACCAACAAAGGTTTCTATCATATGCATGTCTACCACGTGTTTTGCTAAAATTGCAGTGTCTTGTTTCACAATATGCAAAAAAATACTACAAAAGAAAATTGAATAACACAAACGTTCTTTTACAGTATGATTATCTCCCTTTCTTTGTCATTTAGGAACACATCAGATTGATATGAAGTAATATTATGTTCAAGGCGGTATATGCTTTAATTTCTCATTTTTGTGACCTTGAGCGCAATTCATAAACAACAGGAGTGTATTTTGGGTTACTTTCATTTCTATTCATAATCTATTTTGGACGCTATCTTAGACGCCATCTTGTATCTAACAAACTGTTTATTGGTGAAATGATGCACATCATTTATTTTCACAATTTAATGACCATAAAAGAGCAATTTAGAAATAATATGAGTGTTATATTGGATCATTTCATGTAAATAACACTTTTGGCGGCCATCTTGGCCGCCATCTTGTATCTAACATACTGTCCAATGGTGAAATGGTTCATTTAATTTAATTTCACAATTTATTGACCATGAAAGAGCAATTTAGAAATAATACGAGTGTAATATGGGTCCATTTCATGTAAATAACACGTTTTGCCGCCATCTTGGACGCCGTCTTGATTTCAGCGAGTTGCCCAAGGATGCCAGAGTGGCATCACTTGGTTTTGTAATCTACTATGTATCCTCTTTCCAAAAATGCAAAAATATTTTCTATAGACGGTATTGCACGCTTTTGTTGATATTCTAGGTTTCTGTGCCGGACTACAGTACAGAGACCTAAATTTCTAAAACGAAGAATATCTGTATTACATGTCTAATGGATTATTTGGTTGAAAATCTAAAGAGAGACTAATTCATGGCATGACTCAAACAAGTTCAGCGATGTAGAAAGTGTATATAAACAAGCTACAGGCTTGCACAAAATTTTTTGAAATCAGGTGTTTGATAAGCTAGTTTCATAATTTAGTTTTTGAGCATTTTGACAGCCTTCCCACCAGAGATCAAGAATGTCATTTGTATATGATATGTATATTGGTAAAATACAAGTACATGCAAAAGGATTTTGTTGATCTCGTGGGGGGGGGGGGGGGGGCACATCTTTAAAAATAAATATTTCTGTTTCCTATATGTTTAATAGGGGAAATTATATTTTCAACCCGAAATTTTTAAAAAAAGGAACTTCATCAAACAAGAATACAAATTTTGGGATAATTCAAGTTTAGAAGAGATGCTTTTCATTTCCGCTTTATTTTTTTTATTTTCAAGATTCTATAGGCAGATTTCTATTCAAAAGTGACATTCTCCTTTTTGTGCTGTTTGCACCTTTTGTACGTTTTAAAATTTTAATTAAGTTGGGTTAACTGAGTGGCTACCTACTGGGAAAATAGCTGCTCACTCGGCTTATGATGTTTCCTGATTATAAGTACATGATTGTTAATTTAAATTTTCCATCTCGGTTTTTGGAGTGAGAATTCTTTCTGATTGCACCATTTCCCGATCATTTCCTACATTTACCTTCCCAACCACACATATAATTTTGTAGCTTAGTAGGATGGTTATGTTTGAAGCACTTGTTGGATGTCATGACATCCTCATTTTGGGTTAAAGTCCAACGTCTCGGCATGATCATAGCCGTAGACTGGGACCTTATGAATCAATCCAAAGAAACAAACACTTTTACCGTTTTGGTGGCGGGTGTGATTTTTATAAGACGAGGCATTCTAGAAGTAAAAGTTTATTTACAACATGATTGAATTATTATTTCTGAATTCAGAAGAATCAAACAAACGTGTTCGGTTCGTTTTAATTATTTCATTCTTCTGGCGCCCACATATGTACGCTGGAGCACTTACACAATTTTGACCATACCTGGGAGTGTTTGTTCATACTTTATTCTTGCTACTTCCGGTCTACTCTGGTTCAACTATTTACCGCTGTCTAGTCATTAGTAGCACATCACAAGTTGGGGTCACCTCAGTTTAACAGCGTATATCAATTTAGGTACACCACACAGTTTGGTCGTGAAAACCACATTTCTCGTGTTTTAGATATTTATTGGACAAATCAAAATCTCTTAATGAAAGTAAAAATTTTCATGGCTTGCATGTATTTGTGACTTGTTGTCATGGGGTAACCTATTGATTCTCGGTATGCAGCATTCAGTAATCAAATGTCTACCTAAAGTACGAAATAGGACATCAAAATAACTGTTGCAGAGTGACCAACACAAACATCATTCCTCAAACCCAAATGGACATAAATTACAGTATCTGCTCAAACTCAGTAGGTAGTAACAGCTCCAGGATCGGTAGGTACCGGGTTCTATCCCGGGCCGCGACATACCAAAGTCGATAGCAACGGCATTAGTTGCTCAGCCCTTGGCACTATGATTTTCGGGATGGCATTTATGTCAATATAATGTGACTATGGGTGATATCAGGTAAAGTGTCTGGGATCTGATACAAAAGTAAGGTCAATGTAAAAGTGAGCATTGAGCTCCCTGTCACAACCAGGCGCCATCATGATTGTTCAGATAATGTTGACAACAACGTTAAACTCAACAAAGTATCTACTCACAACACTGCAAGTCTGTTTTCACCGAAATTTAGCTAAACGCCCACCAGCTTTTTAGAAAAGCTAATACTTGTGTCTCTTTTATCAATGAAATCCTATCACGTGACGTTATACTTAGAGATGACGCAACTAGCACTTGACAAATAGCGACAACTCTTGTTTTTGAGCTCGGAACAATTATCTTAATAATCGAGAGTCGTTGAATATGGCGGAGATGTACACAACCATTTACCATGGACGTACTGACTAATTTTAGGTACACAAAAATGTTGTTGAAAAAAAATAAACAAATAATATTGAAAAAACTGAAGAAACTATTTAAAAAAATCTCCGTTCGAAAAATCGACCAATTTTTGGAATGACATTATATTTTCGGTCCACATGTAGGATGTGTTTATAAGTCAGTTGACATTGGATCTACATTTTCACTCACTCGCAAATGTTTTGCTTAACGCATGAAATGACAATTCCCTGCAACATCTTATTTAATGCATTAGTGGAAAGAAAATCTCGGCAAATGATCGTTTTATTAGTATAATCAATTGACAAGAAGAGTAATGATAGGGAAGTGGAAATGATACGATCGGGCGCCGAAGCCTCCGGGTGCAACTCTACATTAGCCGTTATACATGTAACAATTTAACACTGAAACTGAAATTATCTCAAAATGACTTCGTCTTTACAAGGCCAATGACCAACAGTAGGTCGTTTCATTTAAGGTTTTATGACATGTCTATGCCCTAAGTTCCATCTTAGCACATATTTTATAATATGATATGCCTCACCCTTTGGATGTCATAACTTTGCTTCTAAAATTTGTCTAATGATGAAACATGCTCTTAAAAAAGTAAAAGTGGCCAATGATTATTTAGGAAATGGTGCAATCAGAAAGAGATCCCCACTCCAAAAACCGAGGTGGAAGAAGAACTAAGAAGTTACCCAAACTAAATTAAAAATATGAAAACGTACATAAGGTACAATCAGCACATAAATTCAACACCAAGACATAAAACAATTACAACCGCTACAGAAGTATCGCCTTGGAAAGATCAGTAATAAAATTACTGGTAGGGGGCTTAAACTAGTTTTACAGATCCAATAATTCAAATAAAGTAACTAAAAACGTATTAAATAATATGACTTTATCTAATTTTTTCGTTACTATATTCTGCTGTAGCTTGGTGGATAAAGCATAGTAACAATAGCACTTCATGACGTGTTAATTTGAGATCAAATCCCGGCAGTTTTTCAAATAATTTATTTATGTTTTCATAGTTTTAGTTAAGTATGCGTAATGATGCCGCCTTTTGAGAAATAGCTGCTCACTCGACATTCGATATGTTTTCTTAGTATAAGTGCGTGATCATCAATTTATCTTTCCGGCGGCCCCCGGGGCCGAGCCGTTAAGAGCGCTGTTTCTTATTCACTCGATCATCTCACCGCTGTGCCAACGTACACCCTTATGGTTTTACTATTGTAACTACGGTTACAGAAGCCTCATTTTACATCTTTGTATTGTATCTTTGTATTCTTTCTTCTAAAATTTATGATAAGCGCGATGACGTTGATTTTGATATAGTAAATTTTCTGTTTTTGGATGGTGACGTCCTATGGTGTATACATTTCCAAACTCATTAGGTTTGAGTCTGCAATCATGTTACGGATTTCAACGCGCAAAATAAATGTTTAACGGCCAAACTTCTCCAGCCTTCGAAAAACATTTTCCAAATTTTGTCACAGACTCTATGAACTGATCCGAATTTGATATTGGGTTAAAGACGCTTTTGCGCGAGGGCCTTTCGGAACCAGAATTTTATGGTGACTTGGTATTAAAAAAGAAACTTATAGGAAGGAATGATTTTTTTTTCTATTAAGAAAAATCATCATACGTGCATTACATTGCAATAGGAAGTAACTTAAAATATGCGAAAGTCTGCAGACTTAGTTTTAACCCAATCACGATTGGAAACTATGCTTCTTTCATTAATTTCACGCATGTTGGCCGATGCGTCATACTCTATCGATTTAAGCCCCCTACTAATTTTGTATTACTGATCGTTCCAAAGCGATACTTCTGTTGTGGATCCATTTGTTCTATGTTTTGGAGTCGTATTTTTGTGCTGTTTGAACCTTATATACGTTTTCATATTTTTATTTAAGTTGGGGTAACTGCGTGGCCGCCTATTGCGAAAAAGCTGCTCACTTTGCTTACGATATGTTTTTACGTATAAGTACCTAATTGTCAATTTAGTTTTTCCCACCTCGGTTTTTGTGGTGGGAATTTCTTTCTGATTGCGCCTTTTCCTGATCATTGCCTACCTCTACTTTTCTATGATTGCCCCGACTTAAAGCTATTTATTATAGTTGGTTGAGGTTGGAGCTCCTTGTCTGTTGCTTGGCCCACCAAGGTCCACTAGTGTTTTTCTTTTGATCCAGATTTTCAATTATGTTGTTTGGCTTTCCAAGGGGCAACTTACTGTATCTATAAGTCCACGTTTCTGATTCATCATAATGTTCCATTATAAATTATTTGTTCATCCTTGATGATACATTGAATAGTTAAGAGATTCACCACGAGGACCGAACAACTAAATAAATGTTGTTAACCTCTACAGAAGCTAAGGGTGAGATTATACAAATATCGCGCCAGCCAAAAACCGGCAGCTCTTTTCTTTTGGTGGCAAAGGATCGTTACATTCGAGTACCGTAATTATTGGGAAGCGAAAATGATAGATTGTCCCTAGGGTTCGTATTAACCGCTGCAAGTCTACATTAGCCATTAAAACACTTAACACTGCAAAAGAAATTGTCTTGAAAGTTGAGCCGCCTCATGAGAATACCAACAATTTGGTTTCAATACAAACCGAGCTGTACAAGCACAGAAGATCGCTAGAGGCTGGAGATTACAGACCGAGAAACAAGAGGAATTGTACTATCTTTGTAGGGAAAACAAAGACGCTGATCAGCTTCGCAGTTTCTGCGACTTTGTTTTCGCATATGCGAAATATTGGCTTTCCCATGATACGGCTCAGTTCTTCGTCGACCAGATAATTACATTAAACTATGTTATTGTCTACGCGCCAGCGCGTAGACTACTCTAAAGTTTGAGACTGACCTACTTACATAATTAAATTACAAGATAACTCATGCACCTCTCTACAACTGCAACTGCACGTTTGAGTCTAGTGGCTTGACCATCGTGTTAGTAGGATTCCGGGTCGTTTCGCCAAGGACCGTGTAAACACCCAAAAACACCCATGCAAACCGGTGGGGTATGAAAGACCCTGCCGATCCGAGCTGCCGCGCTTACTATGCCGAGCAAGGTTTTTTACTGATTATTGCTTAAAGCTCGATATCTTCATGGAAAATAATATACAGAGCGATATTTTATAACATTTGAAATGAATTTATATAATTGGAAACCGTTTACATAAACTCAGTTATGCTAATTTTCCAAATTATTCATTGATTTGATAGAAAATCTCAGCTTTTGAACCAGTCAAATAGAAAAATGCCATCAAATTTAGTTTTCAAATTAACCATGACGAACAATACCTTTAACATCAGTGCGATTTTATGCATTTCAACATATGAAACCATTCACTTTTGGTATTTTGAGTTTTATTGGCGATTACAAGTCAAAAACCTGGCTCGGCAGGGTCTTTTATATACAGCTCGGCTCGGCATGGTCTTTGATACCCCACCATGCAAACCTCCCTTTGGTTGGTAACATTTGTACCAATGGTGCAGTAGGTACCAAAAATGGGGCAGATTGTTAAATTCGCTGAACTGGTGCATGATTGCATGCTATTTAAGCAACAATGGAATGAAATGAACCGACGGTATTGTGACGCTACATGGTTAGGTATGAAAGCTTTGACCGCGCTCCACCTGCCGTGTAGCCAATTACATTCTATCCAAGTCACAACGGAATGAAATGAACCGACAGTATTGTGACAGTCGATTATCAGGTACGAATGCTTTGACTGCGCAGCTTTTATTTCTGTTCAGTCAAATGTTTCACGATGAAATGGGAGTATGGTCACATTCTTTGACATTTTAGTTTATATATGCGAAGCGTAGACCAAGATTTTTGTTAAAGTTTATACTTGTAACTTTAAAGTTAGTTTACAATCAATGGTATCATGGGAAATCAATCGTGCAGTAACAAGGTTAACCGATTTCTGCCACTTGTAGCCTTCGCACTTTTACAACGAGCTGTCATGGCAATATGTTGTTTTGAAATGGTGTTTCTTAGTATCGAATTCAAATGAAAGTCCCGAATATGTCATGACAATGAACTGTTTTTGACAAGATTGTCCTGACTTTGTCATTATTTGGTATGGCATTGACAGATTTTTACAACTGTTTTATTCTGGATTACCAGATTTCCCTTTTCAGTGCACATGGATGTGGACACAACGGTACAAGTCCGAATGTTCTAGTTATGTAAAATAATCATGTAAATGATTTCATAAATATTTATATGCAACTGGCAATTTGCTTGTTATCTGGGAACTTATCACGTGCTATCACGCATTTCATATAAATACATTACATTGTTGTGTTAATCATGCTAATCAAATTTAATGTATTTTGAGTAGAAACACTTTGCGTAATAATCCATGTTTTTAATATCATAAAATGTTTAATGCAACACGAACACAACCTTTTTGCATTTGCATTTTTACACCGTTAACTAGCACTAGTCTTTGTTACAATTAAACACCGAGACAAGAATTATCTCGAAAGTTCTCTGCTCTAGCCAGGCCAGATCAATAACTCGAAATTATTTTATATCTTTAGCAGCTCTAGAGTTTGTTTATCAACGGTATCATGGGAAATTAATAAATTAATCATGCAATATCAACACATATTAATTTGTCCTTATGCGGTATTGTAGAAGAGTCAGAAGAGGCTTTCTAGAGGTAGAAGTTACAACATCATTTTTTTTTTTTTTTTTTTTCAAATAATATTTCTCAAATCAAAAGAACGAAGCTAAGCTATTGTTTTGATTCGTTTTTGTTTTTCCATTCTTCTTGTTTCTTCTATCACTGAAGTATGCATATTTCTTCTGCCATATGATTTACTTCACAATATATGCAGTCTATACAAAATTATACAAATATCGCAGCTGCCACATGTCGACAACTCTTTGCTATTTGAGCTCGTTACACTTGTCTTTATTATTGGTATTAATTCCCCTTAATGCATTAATGAAGAAAATATTATGGCAAAGGTTCATTTGAAAAGCGAAAATGGCACGATTGTCCCTAGGGTTAGTTTAAGCCTCTGCAAAGTAGTAATAATTTATTAAAGTGACACATGTCTATACAAACATACATATAAAACAAACATATAATATGATATGTGAATGATTGTTTGTATGGATATGTTTATCCACGACACCCAGCCATATGAAATGGCTTACGAGTCACTGAAGGTTTTAAAAACTATACTGTAAAGTTCTGAAAGAATATGAACAGTCTGATTATCTTATATGGTAACACTTTCAGAGTCTGTTTGAACAAATAACTTACTTGTTCTTGTCAAAAGCAATTTTGAATAAATAGTCCACTTTTCTGGATAACTCTTTTATCAGTTAACATAACCTTACGTTTTTCAGTCTGAGACAAGCTTAAGAAATCGGGATATATTTTGATAATCCAATTATAACACACTAAGCATAATTGTGAATACGTTGGACAATCAAAAACGAAATGAAGTTCGTTTTCAACAGTTTTTAAGTCACAAACTTTGCATAATCGTTCTTCGACTTTCAGGTTTCTATAACGTCCTGTTTCTATATGTAGGGGTAAAACACCGCACCTTATCTGTGCAATGTATGAGCGAATACTTCTCGATAAGTTCATTGAAACATAGTTTTCGCATTTATATTCATTTTTAATTTGAATGTAAGTTCGAAGCTTTGGTTGTTTTAAAATATCGGTATTCCATTTATTGCACTGTTCAGATTTGAATTTAGTTTCTGCAAATGTTAACAAGTGAAAGAAAGCAGAATAATGCCATGAGGTGTGAGGCTGATGACAGGCGTAACCCAGCACTGTCATGCTTGACAAGAATAATTATGTGTCATCTGTAATTGTTTTCCTAAGTGCAATAGTCGCATTTACGCTTCTATATTAATGAACGCTGTCAAAAAGGGTAGGTGGGTCGTGACATGTGTAGAACCGCCGAACCCATGTTATGTCAGCTGCACTTGCTGTGGTTCATATTCCGGTACTCTGAAGCGTTTCTGGTGCATGCAGCTGTCAAATAAATGACAGCTTGCATGTATCACACGCCATTTACAGGGTCCAGTCTGTCAGCCTCACTTAATCATGTTAGCTGGAAAAGAGTATATAAAGACCAGCAAAGTCTGTTGTGTAGTGAGAAAGTAATATGCATACGTAGAACGTTATAACCAAGTATACTTTTAGAACCTGGGAAATTACATTGCTAAAATGCTGAAAAGACTTTTGTAGTTTTATTTCACTGTCTCACACAGTGACTTAATTAAATGGTGCTCGTGACCAGAGATTTGGCCAACAACGTCTTGTAGAGACTACGACAGGAAGGAACGGGGAACCAGAAATTCACAGGAACAACCGCTGATACACAGTAACTTTGGTAAGTGGCAATTTTTGTTTCATTGTTACTCGGAATGGCTGATCAGGACGCTTCTGCACTTTTTAGACATTTAGCTACACAAATAGCAGGCTTGTCAACTATTGTTGGGGCACAGGGCATAGCTCAAATTGTACACAAATTTGATGGGGACCCAAAGCATTATAAAACTTGGATAAAATCAATAGAAAAATATGCATTGTTAACAAATCTTCATGATGACCGCGTAAAACTTGTTGCTTATCAATCTAGTGGGGGGTCTGTAAGTGATTTTATACAAAGGTATCTTAGTGAACATACTGATAAGTCCTGGGCAGATTTAAAGGCAGAACTAACTTCTCGTTTCGCTGAAATAAGCGATCCACAACATGCTTTTATGCTGTTAAGAAAAGCTAAACAGAAATCCGATGAAAATGTACAACTTTTTGCAGAACGCCTTCTGGCTTTAGCTGAAGAGGCTTTTGCAGGTCAAAATGGCGGTGCAACGGCCATAGAAAGACAGTTAGTCGGATTTTTTATAGACGGCTTGGCACATGACTATCTTAAAATGAAAGTTATGCGAGAAAATCCTGCAACACTGCAAGCTGCAGTTACAAGTGCAATGAACGAACAAAATTTAAGAAAAAGGTTTAATCTTAGGGTCGGGAAAGTAGACATGCCAAGACGTGAGGAGCCTATGCAAATTGATCATCTAAGACCGAGCAGACGCTGTTTTAAATGCAATCAGTCTGGACATCTGGCAAAGGACTGTCCTAAAGTATCTAGGCAAGGCATAAACGCTGTTGAACACTATTCAGGCAGGGGGTTACCTAGGGGTCGAAATCAGGGTAGATCTAATGCAGAAAACATGTTTCAAAGACATAAACCACAAAATAAGTCTGAGATTGTTTGCTGGCACTGTGGCCGAAAAGGGCACTTCCTAAGGGAATGCAGAGACAGATCAAATCAATCAAGCAATATGCAAAGGTCGGAAAACTAGATTCCTCCTCGCACGTTGAAGCCAATGCAGGGGAGATTAACATACCAACATTTTCAATTGCTCTAGCAGGTAGTCCAAATTCATGTATAATCAAAATTGAACATAAAAAATACAGATCATTAGTAGATTCTGGCGCCGAAGTTTCCTTGATGCATCGCAGAGTATATCAATCTATCAAAAATGCCCCAAAATTAACGAAAAAGAAAGCTTTATTACAATCTGTAAGTGGAAATTCATTGTCTGTAGACGGTTGTGTTAATATGACATTTTCAATAGGTGGCACATCAACAAATCATTTATTTTATGTGGTATCTGACATGAACAGAAATATAATCTTAGGACGTGATTGGCTGTGTCAAAATGGTGTGCGGCTCTACTATGATTTGGGTTACTTACGATTTAAAAAAGCTTACATACCTCTTGTTGAAGATATACATATTGCTTCTATAGTAAGAATGAAAAACACACTAAAGATCAAACCACAATCCGCTGTAGTATGCAATGGAACTATTCGCTCAAGTCCAGATTTGCCAAGTGATAATTGGTATGAAATATCAGCTATCGATCATGGATATGTTTCAACAGAACCAGGTCTTATGGTGTCTAACTCTGTGGCAATGATAAATGGTAGTAGAAAATTTCCTATCATGATTGTAAACAGTACAAATAAAACCTTCCGATTGAAAAGAGGTTGCCCTATAGCCAGAGTAGAAAATATCCAGTCTCAACATATCGACAGTATCAGCACCATCACTAACGGCGGTCATCACCAAACCAACACAAGGACATCAAATGTGACACCAGAGCAGAGTAGTACCATGGACATCAATGCTCCAGACAAATATATGCCATATATACGAAAACTAGTGTCAGGAAATCCAGATTTGTTTGCAAGTAAGGACTCAGACTTAGGTCATACTAACACAGTGAAAATGCATCTCAACACAGGGAATCATCCACCCATCAAACTCAAGCCATACAGAACACAATTGAATAACCGCAAAGTTATTGACCAGGCAATTGACGAAATGATGGAAGCAAAGATAATTCAAAGATCCAAGTCTCCTTGGAGTTTTCCAGTGGTCATTGTTGACAAGAAAGACGGTTCAAAACGGTTCTGTGTAGACTTTAGGAAGCTCAATCAAATTACCAAACCAATTTCCTATCCTCTACCTGTAATTGATGACATTCTGGCATTGCTTGGGAAGGCCAAATACTTTACGTCATTGGATTTAAAAAGTGGGTACTGGCAAGTTCTGATGAATGAAAATGACAAGGAAAAGACAGCCTTTGCCTGTCATAAGGGGTTGTTTGAGTTCAATGTAATGCCTTTTGGTTTAACCTCGGCACCTGCTGTCTTCCAGGAATTAATGACAATTGTTCTCCAAGACTGTGAAGCTTTTGCTACGGCATATCTCGATGATATATTGATTTACTCTCAATCACTTGAAGAACATCTCCTGCATATTCAAAATGTTTTTGACCGACTGAAACAGCATGGATTGAAACTTAAGTTAAAGAAATGCCAGTTCCTTCAAAATGAAACAAACTATCTTGGTTTTGTCATCAATGAAAAAGGGATTAAGCCATGTGAAAAGAAAGTTCAAGCAATAAGAACATTACCAAGCCCAACCTGTGTTAAAGAATGTCGAAGTTTTATTGGCATGTGTAGTTACTACAGAAGGTTTATTCCAAACTTCTCAGAGATTGCAGAACCTATCATAGCCCTCACAAGGAAATATGCAAAATTCAACTGGACAGAAAAATGTCAGAAAGCATTTAACTTCCTCAAAGACAGCTTAACAGTGGTACCACTTTTGTCCTATCCAGATCCAAACAAACCTTACATTCTTTATACGGATGCTAGCAATAGTTGTGTGGGTGCTTGTCTTACACAAGCTTGTGATGAAGAAGGAGAGGTTGTACCAGGGATAAGGAATGAAAAGCCGATCTATTATCTGTCACATAAGCTCAGCGACACACAAACACGCTGGTCGACAATAGAGAAGGAGGCTTTCGGAATTCACTTTGCCCTCCAGAGGTTAGACCATTACCTCCACAATGCTGAATTCACAATTAAAACTGACCACAAACCTCTCAAGTATATTCTGGAATCACCAATGCAAAATAAAAAGATACAACTTTGGGCTCTGGGATTATCGGGCTATAATTGCAAGGTGGAATACATCAAAGGAGTCCACAACACCTGCGCAGACTTGCTCTCAAGAACTCCTCAAACAGTTGAAAGCCATCCTGAGGAAGTCCCGTATGAACCAGATATCACTGACAGGACCTTTGAAGTAAGTGCCATTAACTCAAATGAGTTCGATCCAAGGACATTTGCCAGCTGTTCAACCGATGATCCAGATACAATTAAGGTACCATTCCCGAAAACCAATGATGTCAACTTGACTGTAGAACAGAACAAAGACGAAGAATTGAGAAAGATAATGCTCCAACTCAGAAGTGGTGATGCTCAGAAAAGTATGCAGGAAAAGTATATGATAGTCAATGAGATTTTGTATTATCTTTCAAATCCGGATACAGATGCTACCCTACGTCTAGTGGTACCAAGGCATATGCAAGAAGCTGTAGTACATCAGTACCATGATAAAAATGGGCATATGGGAATTGATAAAACTTATGACTCAATCAGACAGAAATATTTCTGGACCAACATGTACAAGGGTTTGTATGAATACATTTCAAAGTGTGTCCCTTGCCAAGAAAGATCAGCAAGATCGGTCAAACCTAATGTTCAAGAAACGGACATTCCACCATACCCTTTTGCAAAAATAGGCTTAGACCTTTCTGGCCCATATCCACAAAC
This sequence comes from Rugalucina vietnamica, assembly GCA_964017185.1. NCBI lineage: Eukaryota > Metazoa > Mollusca > Bivalvia > Lucinida > Lucinidae > Rugalucina > Rugalucina vietnamica. Next base: position 61,576,305 of record OZ024874.1, on the reverse strand, counting down.
ACTGTCAGGAAATAAGTACATCATAAGTTTCATTGACCTGTATAGTGGCTGGCCTGAAGCATTTGCAGTCCCTGACAAAAGTGCTGAAAACATAGTTCATTTGCTCATAGAAGAAATATTCCCTAGACATGGTGCCCCCCTTCAATTAGTAACTGACAATGGCAGTGAGAACGTAAACCGTATGGTAAAAGAGACACTAGAGGCATTGAATATCTCTCACATATGTACCTCTTTCTACAATCCAACAGGAAATGCAAAAGTAGAACGGTTTCATAGAACCTTACATGACATTCTTGCAAAGAAACTTTCAGATAATTTTGAAACTTGGGATTTGCATTTGAACCAGACATTGGCTGCAGTAAGGTTCCACATTAATGACAGTACAAGATTTTCGCCTTTCTTCCTCCTTTATCATAGGGACGTGGTCTTACCAATTGACAATCTTCTCAAGCCAAGGAGAAAATATCATGGGGAAGATTTGCATCAAATAGCACTCCAACGCCAGCATAAAGTATTTACCATTGTTCATAGGCATATGAGAACAGCGAAGAAAACCCAAGCCAAATATGCAAATAGGAACAGACAAGACGTTCAATTTGAAATTGGAGATGCTGTTTATTACCGAAATCACAGGAAAAATGGCAAACTTGACCGGAAATGGAATCCTTATTATCGCATAATTCAGAAGAAAAGCCCTTTGACATATGTCATTAGGAATCAGTTGGATGGTAGTACTGTAAAAGCCCATGCCCAGCATCTTAAAAGAGCTTACATCGACAACTGGACTGTTCCTGACCCAACGGAGGCGAGGCCAAATCGAAGGGCTGCTTATGTTGTTCCTCCAGAAGAAAGTGATTCTGAAGACCAAGATGAACAGGCAGAAAATCGACAGGTCCGATTCTGTAGAAAGGAAAGACAGGACTCCGATGAGGAAGATGACATTCCTCTTATGGAACTGGCCAAACGCATAAAAGCCAGGAATGAAGCAGAGTCTGATGATGAAAATTCCAGTGACATAGAAACTTCGCAGAATGAGACCATATACGCATCAGGCAAGGAAGATACTGGAAATATGGAACTAACTCCAAATAGTGCACCCATATTGGAAAGTCCAGATGAGCAGGATGATCAAATTGACATTTCTGAACCGAATCTTTCCTATTCTGATAACGAAATGTCAATAAACCAAGTACAACATAACTTACCCAAAACTACACTAGTTAACAATACTGAAAATGATAAGGTGAAAGTCAATAATTCAGTAACCAAGCATGAAGAAAACTCTAATGAGAAAAATGACAAAGTTAAACTACTGCTAGAGGCAATTGTTGGTATGTTATAAGGCTTCATATGTTTATAAATGTTGTGTACATAACGTTTTTCTTTTAATTGTTTTATTAATTGTCCATTTACTATTTTATAGGGAAGGGGTAAACATGAAATTGTTCTTTGTGTCATTACTCATAGGCTCCAGTTTAGGCATTGTTGTTCATGACAATGTTGTATTTTATAAAACCAATGAGATAACCACAACGCGATCAAGATGGCTAGTCACAATGGTGATAGATTTAAAACCCTATGATAGATTTGTTAAGAAATTGGAAGTTGATATCCTAAACGCAGCGGAAGTAGCTAAAGCAATTCTAGAACACTATGAATCTCCAAAACAACAAGGTTTCCTAAACACCTTCACCAGCTTAAAGAAGGAAATTGAAAACCTGAATCAAACACATGCTAGCATTATAGAAAGTTTTTCGGACTATAAATCCATGCAAAGCAAGGCTAAAAGAAGTGTTCTACCGTTCGTGGGCTCTGCCCTAAGTTTTCTCTTTGGTGTAGTCTCCGAAGACCAGTTAGGCCAAATCCGAAACTCTATAAACGTTCTAGCAATAAATCAACATGCAGTTCTACATGTCGTAAAAGAAAGTCTTACTATACTGAATGTTTCAAGAGTCCAAATTTCCGAAAATCGGCATGCGATAACGGGGCTCATTAGAGCACTTCAACAAACCAATGTAAAGATAAACAAAATATCTGAACTAATGGAAAAACAAATATCACAACTGGAACAATTCATAGACATGTACCTTAAACTGGATTTGATCATCGACGAACTGAAACAAATGACACAACGCGCAATGTTTTACTTAGAAAATATAAGGCTGCAATTGAATCTCTTGAGTATGGGACGTCTATCACCATCTATCATCTCGCCTAGCAATTTGAGACAGCTTTTGCTTGATGTTAAGGCTAGATTACCCACGACCTTGAAATTACCGAACGACCCTCAGGTAGACCTATGGTTTTTCTATAAACATTTGACATGTATCACCGTCTTAGAAACTGACACCATATTGATAGTCATTTCCATTCCACTACTAGATCTAAATGGAAAATTTGAAGTCTTTAAAGCAATCTCCGTACCATTTCCGCTTCCAACTGATCAGGGTCAGCAAAGCAACCTACCAGACATGGTAGCAGTGTATGACCTTGAGGCAACTGATTTTATCATAAACCGTGAACGAACCAAGTATGCACTTTTGTCGCAAAAAGAAACGCAACATTGCAGTGATCAATCTACAAAATTCTGTGCAATAGAAAATGCTATTTTTCCTATAAATTTGTCTAAACTTTGTGTCATTGCATTGTTTATGAAAAATGAAGATGCCATCAAGCGGTTTTGCCAAACGGTTGTACACTTAGATACTACTCTGCCTACGGCTATCCACCTTTTCCAAAATAAATGGGCAATTGCATCAAAGAAAGAATTGCGATTTTCAACAGTTTGTCATGACGAATCAAAGGATAGCCAAACTATTGTTGCAAAGCCTGTTGTAGATCTTATTCAACTGAAACAAACCTGTTTTGCTTTCAATGATTTCTTTACTCTAGCTCCAACTTATATTGAAGGACGCTCACATTTTAACATTGAAGACGCTAATGAGAAATTGCTTACCTTTAAAAACATTTCCAACATGGGCATCTGGAAACCTTTTAATACCAAATTCCCTAATCTTACTAAGGTAACGATACCAAAGAAACTTAAAGATATTCCGAGGGTACCTATGAATAAGCTGATTGACGAGCTTGTAGATTTACAGAATGTAAATCTCGATAACGGTTTTCCCTATTGGGTCGGTGTTTTAATAGGAATTGGGTTAATTTCAGTAATTATAATTGGTGGGGTATATTGCAAATGCAAAGGAAAGTGCAGAAATAAACTGAAGGCCAAAATGAGTAATGAACAGAAACAATTGATTGTCACTCCAAACTACCAGTACCAACTACAGGGATAACCAACACCAGTGTACGATAGTAAAAAATCGTTAAATTACGGAAACAGACGATCTTCCACGGAATTCTGCTTGTTAAAAATCGCAAAAAAAAAAAAAAAACAACTGGGGAAACCGACACCTGTCTACGATTGTCAAAAATCCTTAAATTACGGAAATATACGACGCCTACGAGGGTACGCTTGTCAAAAATCGTTAAACGGAATTCTGCTTGCTAAAAAAAAAAAATCGCCAAAACAACTAGGATAACCGACACCTGTCTACGATTGTCAAAAATCGCTAAATTACGGAAATATACGACGTCTACGGGGATACGCTTGTCAAAAATCGCCGAAACTACGAAATACGACTGTCAAAATATAAACAAATTGTCCGATGTTCCGAACTTTGGTCAATTTTTATTGGTTGAATCTTTGACAGTTTGAAAGGAATTGTCCATCAGCGAGTTTCTTCAACAATCCGACACACCTAGTGCCAACCTCCGTATACACAACACCTCGCTTATAACTTCTAACTTGAAATTAGCAGAAATGGCTTTCGTCATGCAGTACTTTCGAACGGCGGTAATTTCCTGGATTCGGGAGGGGATTGAAAGGAGTTTAGAGGACAGAATCAGGACCAACTGTCCTGTATGCAGGATGCGGGACGTCGCATCCAACTGCTACATGTTCGGACCAACTAGTAGAAACAGAGTGGGACTAATAACATACTTTGATGAACTGTACCAGGAGGTGCTCCGAAATATACGGACACCATTCGCTCAATTTGTGATAATCGACCAGATAGCCACCTGGACAGTGCGACAGGGGGCCACGTTTAACGAAGCCCGGGCTACCGTGACAATTCAGAGTATCATTGACATGGCTTCGTCCGCGGATGTGTATTTGGATGTGTTTGACATCATGTCCACGATCAGGACCAGGAGGTGCGACAGGCTATTCACCAGCGGATTCGGACCTACAGTCACCGTCGCCCCTATCCTTCCAACCCAGGTCGCCGACATCGACGCCACAATCCATGACACCGCGACCCAGCTCACCTACATCGCCGCCAACGTCACCCCCGCCAAGACCTTCAACACCGTCGTCCCGTCCGTCGTCCCCGACCTATTCCATAATAAACGGAAGTGAGGATGATCTTTAAACCGTGTTCTGACGTTAATTAAATACGTGGGATTATTAATCAATGCGATGGACTCATTGCGTCGCATTTATGTGTAGTTTGTTATTTCAATTTTTTTGTGGGACACAACAAGGTTTGATTTTCTAAATATCGTAAGTAATCATTGTATTGTACCAATAACCATGTTCTGTCCTTGTTACGCAACCATTTGTATATCGTGTTCATGTAAATAACATCAGTTCGTATTGCTTCCCTTTAATCTTCATTGGCATATCAGTTTGGCTAGCAAAATGTTAAATGATCGGTGCAATTGATAGAATTAAAATAGTGTGAAAATTTTTTCCTAAATTGTTAAAATTAATGTCAACAAACTAAGTTGTCCTTACTTAAAGTTATCTTGAAAAGAAAATAAATAAATAAAAAATAAATAAATAAATCAGCTCCGTCGTTTTATTAAGTTGACTAATTATTTTGGCAAATTATAAGTTACCAAATTTAAACGATCGGAGTCAAGATAATCCAAAAGAGAAAGTGAGCCATATTGCGGAGACGTACATTATTTTTATCTTTTTCCTATTTTTAATTCCACAAAGAGAACTAGGGAAACGATAGATATTATATTTTATTTTCTTATCATATAGCCGTTGGGTATATACTGTGTTTAACTCTGTTTGTAGTTAAGTTTTCTTTTGTTTTGCTGTATTTTATGTTCAGGAAAATATTCCCAAACGATTGAGTAATGAACCTTTTAGACAAACTGGCTTGGTAGTCGTAGGTTCCAATTTGGGGATTAAAACAAGAATTGCATGTTAAGTGTATTTTTGTTACCGCTTTAACGGCATTTCGCTACATGTACATGCTTGTAGTTCAGTTGGTAAAAAGAATATATTTCGTTTCCATTTTAGTGTTTGTACATGTACATTATGTTATTCAAGATCGCTGCACCTTTACTATAATTAGTGCATTTAAGTTTAATTAGAACAGCGAATACATGAGTTTTGAGTCTTTTCGTCCGTTATATTGAAAATTTCAAATTAGTCCAATAATCTTATTCTTCTTTCTTTCCATCTTCGGTCAGTATAAACAAAATTTAATCTTTATAAGTTAGATCAAATTTAAGATATCAAGATTATAGTCAGTCAGTTGACAGCAAAAATAGACGTGATTTTCGAAAAACAAATGATCTGTCGAAGTTAACAGATAGCACGCTAAATCTTAGATCGGATAAATGCGTCTTTAACAGGTCATAACTGTCCAACATGCAGACATGTTTAAAAGAAAATGTATTCCTTTTGTATGTTTACTAACCATGTTAATTGAATTACTAACCTTAGTAAATTGAGTCCTTGTTTATGTAAGTATATTCCCCCATGAAACTATGATGATCTTTCGCTTCCCGAAATATCATCTTGTAGAAAGGAAGGAATGAAAGAAAGCAGAATAATGCCATGAGGTGTGAGGCTGATGACAGGCGTAACCCAGCACTGTCATGCTTGACAAGAATAATTATGTGTCATCTGTAATTGTTTTCCTAAGTGCAATAGTCGCATTTACGCTTCTATATTAATGAACGCTGTCAAAAAGGGTAGGTGGGTCGTGACATGTGTAGAACCGCCGAACCCATGTTATGTCAGCTGCACTTGCTGTGGTTCATATTCCGGTACTCTGAAGCGTTTCTGGTGCATGCAGCTGTCAAATAAATGACAGCTTGCATGTATCACACGCCATTTACAGGGTCCAGTCTGTCAGCCTCACTTAATCATGTTAGCTGGAAAAGAGTATATAAAGACCAGCAAAGTCTGTTGTGTAGTGAGAAAGTAATATGCATACGTAGAACGTTATAACCAAGTATACTTTTAGAACCTGGGAAATTACATTGCTAAAATGCTGAAAAGACTTTTGTAGTTTTATTTCACTGTCTCACACAAGGACCTTGTGGAAAACCCATCAACGGAAATAGTTTCGTACAAATTGTTTAATCCAATGCTGCTAAAGAACTTCTTCATGTCAGAACACCAGCCATGTTGTTGGTTATAATCCCAAAGAAACACACGCTTCGTTAGTCTGTTATCGTCCATTTTAACTAATCTGTCCCACATGCGAATCATTTCCAACTTACGTCGTACATCAGGATCGATCCAACCTACGTCACCTTTAATTGCTAGGTTGGAGGATTTATTATCATCAGTGTACTCCGAGATAAACACGTATGGCTCTGTTATGTACAGTGTTGCATTTAGGGTAGCTTTTAAAACCCCATACACCGGCACAGTAATCCATAATTGGAACAACACATGCATGGTACAGTTTCGTATACACGGAAAATGGTAATCCATCAGCAGCACGGTATTTATTGATAAGACTTCCAAGAGCACGGCCAGCCGATTCTGCAAGTGCAGTGGCAGTAACTGTAAAGTCAAATGTCTCTGACAGAATGCAACCTAAGTATTTATATGTTTCTTTGATTTCTATAATATTTTCTCCGATCTTGAATTGAAACTCGGTCCTGTTTTGGCTTTGTTTCCGAAAATGAACAATGTTTGTTTTGTTTAAGTTTATCCTCAATCGCCACTGAGTACACCATTTATATACTCCGTTAAGTAAAGTTTGAAGATTGACTTCAGTGTCACTAAAAATCACAATATCGTCCGCATAGAGAAGGGCGCATATATTTTCGTCATCGATAGGGACTCCCAAATTAAGTGAGTTAAGTTCGTTGACAAGATCGTTAACATACAGAGAAAATAGCGTTGGCGAAATTATGTCCCCTTGTTTTACACCACAATGTACATCGAAATATTTAGTTTGTAAGTTATTAACCAAGACACAGCTTTTAGGCATAGTATACAGATGTTTAACAATTCTATAGAAATTTCCACTAATTCCGTTTGCCAGTAATTTAGAAAGCATACACTCTATATCCACATTATCAAACGCTTTAGTCATGTCTATAAAACAAGAAAATGTTGATAGGCCTTTACTTTTTCTGTTGCGTATAATTGAACAAAGAGTAAATAGATGGTCCGCGCACGACCGGAGCTTACGGAAACCGTTTTGCTCGTCCACTATGATTTCGTTGGCATCCAAGTATACAGTAAGTCTAGTATTAAGCACCATTGTAAACAGTTTGCTAGACGAGTTAAGTAAACTTATACCTCTATAATTAAGAGGGACACGAGGGTCACTAGTACTATTTTTCGGAATTGGCTTTATGATAGCTTTTTTCCATACTGACGGAACCATACCCGTCGAGAAACATCTGTTAAATAGCCATTTACATTAGCCATTAAAACACTAAACCGCAAAAGAAATTGTCTTGACAGTTCTTCGGTCTAGCTAGAGAAACGACCAGATGAGCCACGTCATGAGAAAACCAACAATGTGGTTTCCGAATGTCTTATTTGAGATTGTGTGTGTGTGTGTGTGTGTGTGTGTGTGTGTGTGTGTGTCTTATTTGTCTTCATCGCCGCAATCATCTTACTGCTACGCCGAGACGGGTAAAATTTACTAGTTACTAAAAAGTACTGTAATTATTAGGAAGCGAAAATCAGGGTTCGCTTTAGCCTATGCAAAGCTACATAAGCCATTAAAACACTTAACACCGCAATGTAGCCATTAAAACACTTAACACCGCAAACGAAATTGTCTTGAAAGTAGAACCGCCTCATGAGAATACCAACAATTTGGTTTCAGCACAAACCAAGCTGTACAAGCACAGAAGAACTCTAGAGGCTGGAAATTATAGACAGAGAAAGAAGAGGAATTGTACTATCTGTGTAGCTAAAACCAAGACGCAGATCAGCTTCGCAGCAAATGCGAAGCTCATATGTGCCTTTATTTTCGCGTGTTCAAAATGTTGGCTTTCTCATTATACGGATCAGTTCTTCGTCCTAGCCAGACAAACGGCCAGATGATTACATTGAACTATTTTGTAACTTTAAAGTTAGTTTATGATCAATGGTATCATGGGAAATCAATCGTTCAATATCAACACTTGTCTTGTTTGCTTTATCTTTTGAATATGCAGACGGTAAAATAGAGAGTTGCTTAGACTCGGACAGTAAATATCACATATACATAGTTTTTCTTGAGCTTTCAAACTTGAATGGAAAATGTCAGTGGAAAAATATGATATTTTTGATATTTTTGCTCAAAAATTGGATTGTGGGTACGCGTTAGAAGGGCCTCGGCGAGACGATTCTAACGAGTACTCACAACCTACATTTTGGATAAAAAATTAGAAAGAAATATTTAACCCTGTATATCACATTTTTACGATTTCTGATGAATTGTTATGACCAAAGCTAGCCGATTTCTGCCATTTGCATCCTTCGCACTCAAACAGTTTATGGCAATATATTGTTTTGGAATGGTGTTTCTTAGTTAAGGATTCAAATGAAAGACCAGGATATGATATAACAATGAATATTTTTGACAGGGTCGTTCTGACTCTGCTGTTATTTGGTGTGGTACTGACAGATTTTCACCATAGTTTTATTCTGAATGACGAAATTTCCCTTTTCAGCTGTATTTTCCTCTGGTCTAAATTGGATTGATGTGGACACAGCGCTACAAAAAGGTACAAGTAGGCAAAGAACAAGTACAAGACTGAATGGTCTATTGATGTTAAATAATTCCATAAATATTTATGTAACTGGTAATTTGCTTGTTATCTGGGAACTTATCACGTTCTATCACGCATTTCTTGGAAATACTAAACACTGTAGTGATAATAATGATAATCATACTTAATGTACATGTATTTTGAGTAGAAACTATTCATGTTATAAAACATAATTTTATAGCATACTTAAACGTAATTGCAAAATGACCGCAACCTTTTTGAATTTTCTTTTACGCGAAGTGTTGTGATTATTTCAGACGGGTAAATTAAGCCTTTGCCGTTATTACACTTAAACACCGCGACAGGAATTAACTCGAAAGTTCTGCGCTCTAGCCAGGCCAACGTCCAGATCAATGACACTAAAATATTTTACATCTTTAGCAGCTCTAGAGTTTGTTTATCACTGGTATCATGGGAAATTAACTATGCAATATCAACACGTATCGTCTCGTATGCAGTATTCTAGAAGAGTCAGAATAAGCATTCTGATGGTAGAAGTTACAGCATCTGTTCATTCAAATAATATTTCTGAAATCAGAGGAATAAAACCATTGTTTCGAATCGTTTTCATTTTTTCATATACATGTATAAGATTATATACAAACATCGCAGCTGCCACATGTCGACAACTGTTTGTCTTTTTTGAGCTCGTTACAGTTGTCTTGTCTTTCTTATTGGTATCGGCGAGGCGGTTCTAACGAGTACCCAAAATCTATCTTTTGGATCAAAATAAGAAAACAAAAAGGTTTACCCTGTGTATCCCAGTTTTACGATATAGAACTGTTAAACTGATGAATTCTTATGATCAAGGCTAGCAGATTTCTGTCAATTGCATCCTTTGCACTCAAAAGTTTCAAACGAACTGTCATGACAATATTTTGTTTTGAAATGATGTTTCTTAGTTTCGGACTCGAATGGTAATCCCGGATATGTCATGTAAATGAATTGTTTTGACAGGTTCGTCCTGGCTTTGTCATTATTTGGCATGGCAAAGACATATTTTTCACAATTGGTTTATTCTTAATGACGCGATTTCCCCTTTCAGATGTATTTTCTTTCGGTTTAAAATTGGATTTATGTGGACACATCGGTCCCTACAACAAAAATTAGTGACCCTTTAGATTTGGCAAACTGGAGGAAAAGAGAATTACTTTAAATTTGCAACTTTGCAGAGGGTTGTCAATACAAAGACTAGTATTATCCAAATGGGACTAAATATATCAAACGTTGGTTAGAAAATGAATCTAAACCGATAATAAATTTCTGATTTCTCAGAATATCTTCGCTGATCTCAAAGGACCAAAAAGAAAATATAATCTGCACTATGGATGATGTACGGGGAGACTTTTTAGGGCCGAAGTCCGAATGTTCTATTGATTTAAAAATATAACATGTCTATGATTTCATAAATATTTATGTAACTGATTTCATAAATATTTATGTAACTGGTAATTTGCTTGTTATCTGGGAACTTATCACGTTCTATCACGCATTTCTTAGAAATACGTAACATTGTAGTAGTAATCAGGCTAATTATAGGGAGAGTTTTTTTTTGCATCAAAATGGCGTACGCCGCTGTCTCGCCGGCGCCTCCTTCACGCCGGGCGATTTTGTACCGGCTTACGCCGGTTTAAGCCGATCATGTGTCCAGCTAAACGCCGTATTCGGAGTAAAAAGAATGCCACCGCCATAACAGACAGTACAGCAACGATAGTTTCTGTAACGGAGGTTTTTGAACAGGACGATGTTCCTATCATTGCTGTGCTCGCGGCCGGCTGGGTCACTGCATCTCAGTCCTTTTTTTTTATTCAATGTAAGAAATATTAAAATAATCACAGATACTGCATACTGAACCTTAAAAACAACGTATCCCCTTTAATTTTGATGTTTTGTCAAAAGTGGTTGATTTTAGAATATATATATATTTGTGATAACATTTAATGTTCCAGTACGACAAACAATGATTTGCTGTAATCAGCATTGGTCACACTGTTCAGTTTGACGTTTTTTTTGTTTTTTTTTGTGGGGTGGGGGGGGGGGGGTGGGGGGGTGGGCAGCCATTCTTAATGTATTTTGAGTACAAACTATTTGCGTTATTAAGCATGATTTTATACCATGCTTAAATATAAATGCAACACGAACGCTCACTTTTTGCATTTGCATTTTCGTTTACGCTCGTACGCGAGGCATTTGAGGACATTTAGAGAAAAAGGTACAAGTAGGCAAAGATTATTCTACTTCCTAAACCATGAATGAAACGTATATTATAGTGTTCTTTTTGTGAAGCGAAACTGATTTGATCGGTGCTCAAGAGGTGATAATCTGCCCTAGCCGGTACAACGAACACCGCGACAGAAGTTATCTCGAAAGTACTGTGCTCTTGCCAGGCGAACGACCAGATCATTGACATTAAAGTATTTTATAACTTTAGCAGATCTAGAGCTTGTTTATCATTGGTATCATGGGAAATTAGCTATGCAATATCATCACTTATTTGTCTCGTACGCTGTATTCTAGAATAGTCATTGTGGCTCTCTTTGGAAAGTAACGGGATGCTTGGAAGCTGTTCCTATCAGTCGCAATCAGTTTGTGCATGTGACGCTGAACTTTTGAAATATCGTACTATCATGGCTGTTGGCCCCGAAGGTGGACTTAAAGATCTTCTCTAAAACCGCTTGGCCAATTAAAGCCAAATTTCATATGAAGAATTTATAGGAAAGGGGAACCAATGTATACATAAATAATCCAGGTCACATGACCACGCTGGCCGTCATTCCAATATATGATGAATCGTCTTCTCCGGAAACGGTGAACCAATTTCAACAAAACGACATGCTACAACGTGTGCATAAATTATGACCCTGTGATGCCATTGACCTATTTTACGGCAAGGTCAACATAGGTCGCCATGTATTTGAATGGGAAAACTTGTTAAAATGTCATTTGAAGAGAAAATGAAGGAAATGGGCGAATGGACTGAAGATTTATGCTTATGAAAAAAAACAAAAAAAAACAACAAAAAAACAAAAAAAAACAAAAAAAAAAAATGGACTCCAAGGGTAGGTCTACCTCCACCCCGGTGCAATATACAAAATTTAAATTAAAACTGAATTCCTTTATGAGCAGTGAACATATTAATGAGAAATTCGATTGGCCATGCCATGGTTTCGGCTATTTAAGTATCGTCAGTGACCTTTTAGATTTGGCAACATGAAGCCAAAAAGAATTATTGTATTTTGCAACTTTAAATAGTGTTATTGTTCGGTCCTCATACAAAGACTAGTATTATCCAAAGCAGACCAAATATATCAAAGGTACAAGGTACAAGTAGGCAATGATCAGGAAATGGTGCAATCAGAAAGAAATTCCCACTCCACAAACCGAGGGGTGGGAAAAAACTAAAATGACACTTATTTACTTATACCAAGAAAACATATCGTAAGCCGAGTGAGCAGTTATTCCCCAATAGGCGGCCACTCAGCCACCCTAAACTAACTAAAGACATGAAACCGCACATACGGCTCCAAACAGTACAAAAATGCGACTCCAAAATACAAAACAATTAGAACCACAGCAGAAGTATCGCATTGGAACAGTAATATAAAATCACTGGGGGGACTTAAACCGGTTTTACAGGCGCCTAACCTCACCCTCATCTTCTGCAGTGGTTCACAACATTTAGTTAGTTGTTCGGTCCTCGTGGTGAATCTCTAACTAGTCAATGAATCATCAAGGACAAACGAATAAATCGTGATAACCACCCTGATGAATCAAAAACGAGGACTCAATAGATTCAGTAAGCTGCCCGACGATGGAGATCTCTGGGCGCCGAATAACTTACTGAAACCCAGATTAAAAGAAAAGCACCAGTTGAACCCCGGTGGACCGGTTAAGCAACAGACAAGAAGCTCCGGCCCCAAACAACTAAAATGAATAGCTTTATGTCGGGGCCATAATAGAGTCTGACGCCCGACCTACCGGTGTGCAATTAAAGAAGGCAGCATAGTTATCTCTAAGCTAGTTATCTCTAAAAACTAAGCATGCAGACTGTCGCAAACAAATCCTGGTTAGTATTTAAACCGATCATAATTTTCTAATTTCTCAGAATTCTCTCGCAGATCGCAAAGGACCAAAAGGAAATATATATCTACACTATGGATGATGTACGGGGAGACGTTTTAGCGGCGCCAAACGAACACCAGCAGCAGTAATAGTAAATATAAATTACCGCAACACTTGCATTTTCTGATTCTTCCTCACAGAATACACGATTTTTCTTAACTTCAGTACCCAAAACGAATCGCCTGTGTTCGTGATTAACGCCATACAGTACGATTGCAAGCATTACCCAACATTCAACAAAAATAAATCATCAGAAAAACATGTCCGTGAAAACTATATCCACTTTTATATAGAAAAACTGGGGTTGCAGGGGTATACCTATTTTTTCTTATTTTTCCACTTTTATATAGAAAAACTGGGGTTGCAGGGGTATACCTATTTTTTTCTTATTTTTGCTCCAAAACATAGATTGTGTGTACCCACAATCTTTGTTTTGAGCAAACATAAGAAAAATATCAGAGTTTTTCCAGTGAAAGTTTCATTTTTACAACCAAAACAAAATTTCTGTATATTGCATGGGCGTGTTTTCGTAACGATAGCATAATATGTCCATGGGACGAAAAAATCTCTTCAGGTCCAACATGATTTCTGGAAAGAAACACCAAACCCAAACGAATGCTGTTGGTTGGCTTTCATTTGCATAAGTGGTGATTACATCTATTCACAGGAGATGGTTTGTTTCCACAAAATTTTAATGAAAAAACCCTACGTCTCGACGACGTTGAAGAAATGAAGCAGCTTTTGCAGAGAGTTTAGCGAACATTTTATGGATAATAACATGTTTATCTTATCACGGGGTCTATTCTCTAAGCCTTTATAATCTGGTGTTGTCCAGATATAAGCTGGTTCCGGTAGTGGTTGTGAAAAATTGAATGTAAACAAAGAAATGGAGTAGACAGGTGAACAGGTAAGTTGCATGATTACTGTTTTATCTTTTGATTTTGAATAAAATCCTGATATGCAGTCTCAAGAGAATTTACAAACGCTAGTAGAAATCAAAACTAGAGTGGCAAAGATGCAATAGGAAGCTAGTTTTCGATGTTCAAAGTTTCGATACGTGGCTGTTTCGATATAAAAGTTCAGATTCACAAGTTTGCCCTACATTTTGAATATTTATGCACCGGACATTGTCCGATTCGACCCACAAATAAATATAACCAGTACGTACATTCCTGGGAATCGAAATCGCTTCATGAAAGCGAGCCCAAAATAAAATTTCTTAGTATAAGCACATTTTTCAGGTGGTCGTGTATGTTAAGACGCTTTAGTACGGCAAACGTGCAATCGGACTGACACTGTACCAGGTACTCATATTGTTTTTGCAATCGCAACCATTCTCAAATTTGAAATAAATGAGCTTGTTTATAGTGGCTCAAAAGCTTAACAAGGATCTCATCCCATCCCAAAACATAAAATGGTCCCTCCTAATTCTGGCGTAAGTTGCATAACGCGAACCCTTGAGATATTGATGAAGCCATTTTGATCTTCCTTGTTCCTTTGCAACGGCAGGTTGCTTTCAGAGAGGCATCTCCTGGCAACGTTACATAGCGCTGGCGAACACTTTTTTGTAACACACCGTTGCATAGGAAAAAGTTACGAAGTGCTTGCTAGCGCTAGCATTATGTAACGCACCCCTGTATCAGCTAACGCGCCTATTCATATCTTACATAATATTCCCTTTGTACGTTTGTGGCAAATAATATCGTATGCAGGGTGCATAATTTGCTCAGTTAAGAAATGGATTGTTCTCATTGAATGGGCCTGTTGTGTAGTAGAAAATGAGTCTTTTGTTTTAGTGTGGTTTGAAATTAAGTTGAATTGTTTCTTTTTTGTGTTTTGTGTGTTTTTTTTTTTTTTTTTTTTTTTTTTTTTTTTTTTTTTTTTTTTTTTTTTTTTTTTTTTTTTTGGTGTTTTTATATATAAATGAAAGCCGTATACCTAGATCTTGACCTCAGTTATGGACTGGACGTAATGCCCAACTCATCCTCACATCAAAGACTACTATGACAAATGCAAAGGATACATTTGGCCTACGATAAGCTTGCGATGATCGCACATTGCCAATTTTGGCATTTTCGTCTGGTGTCCACAGGATGATCAGGTACGATGTTAGCCTCTACGAATTTGTAATAGTCTGCACTTTGACAAATTTTTAAAAATCGCAAAACCGTAGCCCGTTGACACGTCGTGCGTGCGCCGTACAGAGACCCTGCGATGATCGTACGATCGCCGAAAGGTTTATTATAATAATTTGCGGACAAAGCATCGCACGGCGATCGTAGGAAAACCGAAAGGGCTCCGTCAGAAATCATAGGGACTTCTCGCGGACATCGCACGTGCTCCGTACGATTTCCAATAAAAGAGTGCGGATACCCTATGATTTCCATAAGATCTCCAGACGATCTCCAGACAGTTCTGACTCAAAACATCGATGAAAGCCAGAACAAGAAATCTTTGAATTGTTAACATATACGTCGTAGCTCACGATCACCTACGATGTCTAAAATCGTAGGGAAAATCGCAGACCGAAAAATCGAACGATGATCGGGGCAAATGTAATCTAGGCATAAAAACTACACTTTCACTGTAGTTGTACAAATTAGTTGTAATGCTTATAACGCCTATTACTCTTCTATCTACAGTAACAATTTAACGAAAGTCTTAATTTGTGCAACTGCACATATTAATCGTGGTATTCCCTTTTAAAAGAGTCCATATCACGAACGAATCTCAATAAATAACGAAAACTTAACAGTTTCGTGTTTTTGAAAATATCTCAACCTGTGATTTTGTGCTTTGCATTCCCACCACCCATACATTTTATTCTTATACTTTACATGTTTACATGCTGTTCTTCCTCCAAAGCAACATTGCATGTTATTTCTTGAATACATAAATCATTGAAGACCAACAAGTGTACTCACCTTTAACAGTCTACTCAAAATCACAAGTGTGTCGACAAATCAACCAAAATGTACCGGTAGTTTATCTTCTCGCGATAGAGGCACGTGTCTTTATTAGCTTTGAACATTTTCGCTGAACGCTTCTGAAACTTTTACATAGATTTGTTAATGTTTATTTGATGTATTAATATGTATCTAGAGACTGCACTTCATAAAATGTACATTGCTGATCTCATATTTTTTTCTCATATTTTTTTCATTTTATGAAGAAAAAAATGAAACACCTGACAAAATTGACCCTAACCAGCACAACTAATCCCGTCGGTGGAAAAGCATGCTCATCCACCAAGGGTGGTTTACTGCGCTATATACTCAACACTTACTCGATTCACAAAGTTTCAAGTTTCAAATTTGCATATAACAAGCACTCAATATGCCGCTTATACGTTGCACCAACGTATTTTTCCAAGGCAGGCTATCCCGTCACTCGAGAAGGTCAAGGTCACGGACTTAGAAATTTTGTTTTTAAGTTTTTGGTTAAAGTTTTTGTAAGTCTATATCTCTTGACCATATTGATGGATTGAGTTGATACTTTGCATGTTGGTCTGAAGTTTTACGCATTACCATCATGACCCACCCTGGGTGACTCTGAGGTCAAGGTCACAGACTTAGAAATTATGTGTTTAAGTTTTTGATTTAAGTTTTTGTAAGTCTATATCTCTTGACCATGTTGATTGATCAAGTTGATACTTTGCATGTTGCTAGATATTGGTCTGAAATTTTACGCAGTACCATTATGACCCACCCTGGGTGACCTTGAGGTCAAGGTCACGGACTTAGAAATTTTGTGTTAAATTTATTTGGTTTAAGTCTAAATCTCTTGAACATGTTGATGGATAAAGTTGATACTTGCATGTTGATAGATATTGGTCTCAGGTTTTATGCTGTACATCACAGCTCACCTGGATGACCTTGAGGTCAGGGTCACGGACTTGGAAGTTTTGTGTTTAAGTTTTGGTTAATGTTTTTATAAGTCTATATCTCTTGAACATGTAGATTGATCAAGTTGATACTTTGCACTGGTCTGAAGTTTTATGTTGTACCATCATGACCCACCTGAGTGACATTGAGGTCAAGGTCATGGGTCATAGATTTTAACAGATGTAGTGGCAAAGCACAAGTCAGGCGAGATATGCTGTCGTGCGACAGCTCTTATTAGGTAGAGCTAGTATCTCACTGACATGCGAATTTCTCGCTACTGTTTTGCAAATTTTGTCGCGGACTTTCGCACGATATTCGTGCGAGAGTTGCGCGAGTGTCGTGAGAATTTTCTTGTGTCGCGAACTGGTCGCGAAGTTTTTAAAAAGGTACTAGTAGGCAAAGATCAGGAAAAGGCACAATCAGAAAAAGATTCCCACTCCAAAAACCGAGGTGGGAAAAACCCAAACTAACAATAAGGTACTTATACCATGAAAACATTTCGTAAGCCGAATGAGCAGCTATTTTCCCAAATGGTGGCCACTCAGTTACTTTAAATTAACTAAAAATATGCAAACATACATAAGGCGCCAACAGCACAAAAATATTTTGACCACCAAGACATAAAACAAAAAGAACCACCACAGAAGTATCGACTTGGAACGATCAGTAACACAAAGTTACTGGCGGGTTTAAATCGATTTTATATGGCCATAACCTCACCCTTAGCTTCTGCAGTGGTTCATAACATTTAGTTAGTTCTTCGGTCCGCGTGGTGAATCTCTAACTAGTCAATGAATCATCAAGAACAAACAAATAAATCATGATGAACATCCTGATGAATCAAAAACCAGGACTCATAGATTCAGTAAGCTGCCCGACGATGGAGATCCAACGTTCTAACTCCGGAGCAAAAGAAAAAACATCAGTTGGACCCCAGTGGGCCAAGCAACAGACAAGAAGCTCCGGCCCCAACCAACTAAAATGAATAGCTTTAAGTCGGGGCCATCATAGAGTCTGGCGCCCGACCCACCGGCGTGCAATTTAAAGAAGGCAGCATAGCTATCAACCGTGATTGGGTTAAAAACATGTTTAAAAAATTTATGCAAATTTTTTCTCCAAAATATTTCGCAAGACTGTCGCGCGACTGTCGTGCGACGTTCGTGCGAGTGTCGCGAACTTGTCGCCGCGAATTTTTAGCGAATTTACAATGCGAAATTTTCGCGACACTCGTACGAATGTCGCGCGAGTGCCGCGCGACAGTCTTGCGAAAACCTCGCGAATATCTGGCGAGAAAATAAAACTAAGCGACATTCGTACGAATGTCGCGCGACACTCGCACGAATGTCGCGCGACCGTCGTACGAATTTATATGAAAATAAGTTACATTCGCGCGACTATCGCGTGACTATCGCGAGATATATTTTCAAAATTAGACCGAAATTCGCGAATTTGTCTCATAAATGTCTATTCAATGAGACTGCAACGGGAAAGTTGGTTGTGTTTATATCGTTAATCTTTGTCGCGAAATAGTCGCGAAGTATTCGCGAACTAGTCTCCAGTTGTCGCATTCCAGTGTATGCGGTTTGGGCAGCTTGACTATATTATGACATTGACATGACAGGTAGGTTTTTCAGAACTTGCCTGATAAATTGTAATGTTGAGTGCCAAGCAGGGTAGCCTGTGGTACCATTTTAAAGCATTTGATAAAGCATACTACCTACTGCTCACAAAGCAGATGCTCTAACCACTGAGTAAATTGTGACATGCGTGTTCGTACATGTTCCTGGCAGGAAACCCTTCTGATATGTTTTCACGTGTTGCTGATCATATGTTCACACACTTAAGCTTAAACGCTAAATGATATGCTTTATGTATTTTATAGTTGGGAACCCCATGACAGTACTGAGTCGGCAAGTGAACATGGAACTGCATAAAATCAAACATAATGCCCTCTTTATGAAAGTGATTGGAATACGGTGAGTACTTCAAACCATATATGAAGAATGGACTTTCCCATTGTTATCATTTGTAAGAGTCCACATTCATTTTGAGGTACACCAGGAGTAATTTAAAATTTTAATTCCATTTTTCGATGAATTTTCTCTAAGCAAACAGATAGCCCCAGCTGGGACGCCGCGTACTTCGGCGTCACATCTGGGGCTATTCTGTTGTCTGTATGTCCCAGAAAAGGGTGATAGCTTTATATAAGTTAAGACATTGTGCCTGTCAAATAAATATGGATTTATTATTTACAATAGCAGATTCTGTTTTCATTTTTATTATACCCCCGGCTTGCGAAGCATATAGGATATATACCCTTCAAAAGAAGTTTTGCACCAGATTTTTTTTTTTTTTTTTTTTCATATTTTTAAGTGACATTTTGACTAACAAATTTTCAACCTAGTTTTTTGAATTTGCACAGTCTGAAAGAGTTTGATAATGTATGTGATAAAACCAAAACAAGTAGCGGAAACGATTTTAGGAAAATATGGAAAATCCCATTTTCTGTAAATACAGAAAATTGGAAAATCGAAAAATTCCACCAAAAATGACACAGACTTAAGAACACATTTTTGCTTCCCAATTTACACACAAGAGCCCCAAAGCTAATTACTAAGCCTAAAAACAAATTTAAAAATCTCAAAATTTTGGTAAAAAAAATGCATTTTTTGACAAAATTGCAATTTTTGAGAAAAAAAAAAAAACATAAATATTGGAAAAAATGAGTAGAATCAAAATTCATTTCATTTTTTGATCACTATGAGATGTTTTGACACCAAAACCTGCCGCTTGGTTTCTTTCTGTTTTAAAAAGGCGATCTCATTTCAAAGATGCTGCATGAGTATGTTTTTGAGATGCAGTTGAAAAGCAGTACCTCCAGTTAAACATTAAGGGGTGTTGCATGCTGTGTTTGAAGGTAAAACAACCCATTTTGTTGGAGAGATGAGTTACTAAGCTTTATCTGAGAATTAAAACAAATTTTTTGTCCAAAAATTCAGTTTTTAGTTTTTTGCTTTAAATGATTGCTTTCAGTATCTTGAGTGAGGATATGAAACAAATTCAGGGTTGGAAGCCCAGAAAAAAAGATACGGGCTTTTTGCTGCATCCCAAATTTTGGTGTTTTCAAAAACATGCATTTTTGCACATTTTACTTAATCTTTTTAAGAAAAAATATTGATTTGTTATTCTTGAAGTCCAGGCCTTTAACATGGTATTAAGTTTTAAACGTTTATTTGAAAATGATCTATACTTAACATTATTTTAAAATGAGAAAAATATTAACTGGTGCAAAACTTCTTTTGATGAGTATATATATTTTGCCTTTTCTTTAACAATGTGTGTGTGTGTGTGTGTGTGTGTGTGTGTGTGTTAACTTTTTCCATCAAAGATTTTCCAGGAACTGCTCACTGTTAGGAATTTTAAATTTGATACAAAGCTTGGGTAGGATGAGTTGTACTATGTATAAGACAATCAGTCACATAATGCTTATCAGTCCCTTTATTTATGTATCAATTTTTCTTTCTCTCCAATAAAATATTCTGTTACAGATTTCTCAGCTCCTGTTTGAGTTAAATTCCAGCGTATTATGTATATGAAAAAAAGTTCGAATCAAGAAAATGTAAAAATCTGTTTCATATCATATTCGGATTGTCAACTGTCAACTATCTCTTGATGTGTGATGGTGACCGCCGTAGATATGTCAGCTATGCTCACTGTTTGCTAACTTGAATTTTGTGCTGCTACTTTTTAAGTTTGCCTTGTTTGCCTATGTCACAAGGGATTCTGGATTTTCTGTCCCTAATCTGTGACTAGCATGATGTTTTGTGACCAGCCACATAACAATAGGAATGTCAACCTTTCAGTAAACCCGCTGGAACCACTGACATTAATTTAGAAAAAAATGATATCTATACCTATTCAATATGTTTTGCTACCACATTGTTAATTTACATGGTTGGCATTTGAGCCGCGACGCGAGAAAACCGATATTCGGGTTTCCGATCAATCCGACACGTCGTTCTGTACAGTCACAGAAAATAGCTAGAAGCTTGAAATTTCGGATTTAAGAAGAAGAGGGATTGTACTATCCGTGTAGCGAAAACAAAGAATGGTCAACTGCTTGTGCAGTTACTGCACAGCTGATCAGCGCCTTTGTTTCTACAAAGGCAAAAATCCAGTTTTCTCATGACGTGGCTCATACATTTTTTACCACCTTGATAATTTTCATATCATTGACATTTCAAAGTGTTATCGACATTTTCTAAGTGCTGACTTTTTCCATTATTTCCTGTTATATATTGAAATTATAAAAAAAACTACTGTTTTTGTTTGTTAAGATTTATAGGTTGTTATACATTTTGAAAACATGCCCATGCAATATACAGAGATTTTTAGAGCTTTGAAAATTAAAAATTTTCAGCTGAAAAAATTTGATATTTTTCTTATTTTTGCTCAAAACATAGATCGAGGCGGTTCTAACGAGTACCCACAATCTATGTTTCGGAGCAAAAATAAGAAAAATAGGTATACCCCTGCATGCCCCAGTTTTGCTATATAAAAGTGGGGTTCAAGGGGGTATACATTACACGGACATGTTTTCATGATGCATGGATGTTTGTAGCCATAAGTAAACCAGCTTTACACCACAATGAGTATCAAAGGCTCTAATCTGGAATACCAAGAGACGTCCCAAGACGCAAACTGACAGAAAAATGTTGACTGGGGCATTAAACCACGCTATTTACAAACAACCCATTTATCTTACATTTATATATGAGTCACATTATGAGACAACTGACTTTTTTGCATTTGGGAAAGAGCCTTGCCCATTGAGGCTCTGAATAATAGATGAGCTCTTGTGCCTCTAAAGCTTATTTAATACTGACTGACCATCTGATTTTGCAATCATCTTGATATTTGTGAGGCAAATACTTACAGGCAAAAAAGGTCTAGGGGACAATCCTCTAGAGTTATTCCCCTTTATTATTCTGTATGGCGTTTGTGTAAACAACATAGCATAACATAATTTTTTCAGCATTAAGTACATAAACAATGCTTTTAGCCTACAAAACATATAAACAATAGTGAGGACATGTATGCAAATACAAAACTTATATGTTTATGAGGAGCTTAATAAATATATTGCCATTCATTATAACTACTATAAAATACTACTTTGTCTTATGTTCGTGACATGATAGATGAATTTGGCAACATTTAATAAGGATTTTTATTCATATTTGACATCAAAGCATCAATCTATTTAATGTTGACAAACTTCAAATGTTTGGTTTTAGGTATTACGTACGTATACCAATAAATGGACACAGCAATAACCAGAGGACCAATGGTCCTGTAAACGCTCACCTGAGATCTACTGCATATACCAATAAACATGTTTGAATATTATGGGATTTTAACCCCAGTGCAGGGACAGGTGTAGCCCTTGGCCCATTTTCATTTTTCAGAATAATCAATAGTCTGTCCATTTGCCAATTTCCTGCTGGTTTTCCCCTTCAAATGTCATTTTAACAGTTTTCCCCATTCAAATGCATAGGCAATCCATGTAGACCTTGACATAAACTGGGTCAAGGTCATCACAGGGTCATGATTTATATACACATTGTAGTACTTTAGCCATCAACGCTTCAAGCCAAGTTTCATTGAAATCAGTCTATTGGATTCAGAGAAGAAGATTTTTTAAAGGTTTTTACCATATATGGGCATGGCGGCCGTCTTGGTTATGTGACCTAGATTATTTTTAAATATACACATTGTTTCCCCCATCCTATATATGCTTAACATAAAATTTGGCTTAAATTGGCAAAGTGGTTTCAGAGAAGATATTTGAATATTATGGTAATATACATGTATATTGCCCCGAGGTGGGGGCATATGGGCCCTTGGGCCCAATTTATTTCAGAATCATTAATATTCAGTCCTACTACCCATTTCCCGCAAGATTTTCACCTAAAATGACTTTTTAAAAGTTTTCCCTATTCAAATGCATTGGCGACCTATGTTGACCTTGACGTAAAATAGGTCAAAGTCACCACAGGGTCGTGATTTATATTTTCCCCTAGCCATCAATGGTTCATGTCAAGTTTCTTTGAAATCGGTCCACCGGTTCCGGAGAGGAGATTTGAAGGGTTTTTACCTTATATGGGCATAGCGGTCATCTTGGTCATCTTGGTCACATGACCTGAGATGATCGAGCGATTAAGAAACATCGCTCTTAACCGCTCGGCCACGGGGGACAAAAATTGGGAATCTTGTTTGGAATAAGAAAATGGATAGAATATTTATGGTTAATAAGCACTTTTGGTCCCAAGGACTGTCTGTCCCTGCATCGGGGCTAAATCGGTGTATATGTACATAAAATTAAGAAAAAAAAAAATTCTCCTCCAGAACCAAAAGTGACCTGTTCTTGGCATGTAGCATTAGGGCAACAAAGTCTACTAAGTCTGTAAATATAATGATCAAGGGATGACATTTTTCTATTTAACACATCGATTTCGACCGACCTCAGGGCAGGTAAGCGTTTCAGGAACTATTGTCCTTATGCATTAAATGTTGCGTTCCTATTGCGTTTAAGTATGCTCTGTGAGTCCTCGTTTTTGATTCATCATTTTTTTTTATTATGATTAATCCGTTTGTCCTCGATGATTCATTGACAAGTTAGAGATTCACCACAAGGACCGATCAACTAAATATTGTGAACCGCTGCAGAAGCTGAAAGGTGAGGGTATGGTCATGTAAAATCTATTTAAGCGCGCCAGTAATTTTATATAACTGATCGTTCTAAGGCTATACTTCTGTTGTGTTTTATGTTTTGGTGTTGAACTTTTGGGCTGTTTGCACCTTTTGACTATTTTCATATATTTAGTTCAGTTCGGGTAACTGAGTGACCGCCTACTGGACAATAGCTGCTCACTCAGCTTACGATATGTTCCCTTATTATAAATGCCTTATTGTCAATATAGTTTTTATCCGACCTCGGTTTTTGGAGTGTGAATTTCTTTCTGACTGCGCAATATCCTGATCATTGCCTACTTTTACCTTTACATATATATTTCACATGGAGCTAAAGAGCTAAGTCAAAATCAGTGACGACCCAAAACATTCTAAGTTTGAGGCATTAAAATATCTAACTGCTTGCGGACAAATCCAACAGATGCACTGAGCGATGTAACTCTCAAGTTAAACCCCTTGCATTGATTCTTGAAAACAAAAATAAATAAATAAACTTCCAAATGAAAGGAAAATATACAGGTACGAAGTTAAATTTTTAAATGAAACTTTCATTCATTTTCATGAAGACAAAACATGTAAAACAACCACTTTTAATTGAAACATGTATCTAAATAATGGAATTTTGGATCTTGAAAAGATATACCTGTATATGACGTAATTTGCCTTGGATATACAAGAATATTCGTTCCGTTTTCGGCTGCATATGACCTGAAAAAAATGGATGCGGAAGGATGTTCACAGTTAATGTACACTAAACAAACGTACAAGCGCTGCACACATACAAATATATTCTAACACTAATTTTTGCCCCTTATTCAGTCATTTTATCAACATTTCATGACACACAAGAATTTCATTATTTGCCAATTACATGTATTAACGATCGTTTCTGTCCAAGCAAGCAGAGCTGTGCCATATGAGAGGGGCCACAAAAATGACCATGCCATTTTGCGTGTTACTAGATAATACTTGTCTTGGTATCGAATACCCTGTTGAAAGTTGCAAAATTTCAGTAATTCTCTTTGGCTCCATGTTGCCAAATCTAAAGGGTCACTGACGAGACTTTAATAGTCGAAACCGCGGTCTGGCCCATCCCCTTTTTTCATTAATATGAATTTCACTGCTCTTAAAGGATCTCAGTTTTAATTTTTATTTACTGTACTTGTCGTAATGGACACATGACACTAGCCGTGATTGGTATCAAGAGCTGCCGACGGTCATGCACATACAGCGGCATTCAGTTATTAATATACCCCTGCAATATTTAGAAATAAATTGACAACTCTTCTTTTATCAATCGTTACTGGCAAGAAATGGATAATTGGAGGAATTTTTGTTATATATTTTGTTAAGTAGGAGGGTAAATATTTACTTTGTACACAGTATATAAAAATTCCAGATCGTGTGATGCTTTATGCTTATTTGATTACATAATATTTAAAGCACAGATTTTATCACAAAAATAGCTGATATTCAAGTTCCAAAGATTCCGCAAGCAACCATGGTTTGTAATTTTATTTACAATTTATGAAAAAATAACCATTTTTGTACTAAGGCTGAAAATGTGTTGTATTTATGGGCACTATTTACAAAGTTACATCCTGATTTTCATTCATTGTGTATTTTAGAATTCCAAGGCAAAATGATTGTTACAATTTAAACCTAAACACGCCCATGTTAGTTTGCAAGAAACAAATAAGACGTTTGTACGAAGAAACTTTGCTAAAATTGTAACAACCACTTGTTAACAATCTGATTGTTAATCTAGTTTTTTGCCACCTCGGTTTTTGGAGTGGGAATCTTTTTCTGATTGCGCCTTTTCCTGATCGTTGCCTTCTTGTACCTTTTTACCATAATCAAACTAGGCATAAAGCATCACAAGATCTGGAAGTTTTATATACAATGTAAATATTTATCCTCATACTTAACAAAATAAAAAAAAACAAAAAACATTCCTCCATTTATACATTTCTTGCCAGTGACGATTGTTCAAAAGCAAGAAGAGTTGTCAATTTATTTCTAAATATTGCATTGGTATATTAATAACTGCACGCAGCAGTATTCCAAAGTTTGTCCAGATAGTTTACACGTGGTACTGAGTTGATATGGTCATATCCCTGACCCCATAGTTGTTAAAATGCTTGTAGTACTCAGATCGTTGTTAAACGAGGTAATGATATGGCTAACGATCACTTTCTTTAATTTTTTACAATGAGACGAAAAAGTGACAAAACTTTATATTATGTTAGAATTTATGTGTAGCGTTTTCACTTTAATTCAGTATAATTTTGTAATAATAAAGTTCACCAGGATTATGTCCTGAATTAACTTTATAAAGATTGTGTCCCGACTCCCGAATAGAGTTCACGAATATTTCGTCCTGGACTGACTTTATAAAGATTGTATCCCAAATAGAGTTAACCAGGATTATGTCATGAATGGTTTATTTTGACCTGGAATTTCTTCAACTGAACGAATATTTATATTGATACGGAAACATTATATTCATATAATATTCAATCTCTAAACCGGAAACATCAGCATCCCAAAACAGCGTGTTTGTCCATTGCTTCTTGTAAAGAACAGGTTTTGGATTTTAATTTAAAATCTAACAACATACTGTGATGTTTTGAAAGGGCGTATGTAGACAAAGAGGTACAAGTAGGCAATGGTCAGGAAAAGGAGATAATGAAGTCCGAAAAAAGTATACTTAGAAAAACAATTGAGGGATATTAATATTACGTGAAAGTCACACTTCATGATAGTATTGCCCTTTGTGAATCACAGATTAACGAACTCTCGCTTTTCCCCCGGAGGAATTTCAAAGCAGAAATTTTGGCGTGCTCCGCAAGCATCTATACTCATTCAAACAAGTGCATATAAATTTGCTATGTTACAAGGGGTTGCATCCAGTATTCCACAAAATAGTTCACATACGTCTGTGATTCATTGGATTTATGATATATAGTCTGAAGCTATTGCAAAAGTATACGCTATTTTGGGACAGCATTCGTATTGTGATATTATTGCAATGGAGATAAGTAATATCTCTACCAAATAATCAATAAATCTGATAGAGCATTCAACATGCAATTGACCAGAGTGCAGGTGCGAATTCGCGGATCACTGGTTTCAAAACAGTAATGTGCCATATATATATAGCGACCAGTTATTCCAAACGTCGCAGACACTTTTTTCGGTTAGCTGCAACCTATTTTCAGTCTACTGCTTACCTTTACAATCCGGCCATGGAATGGAAAACCATATATGCCCATGTATAATAAATTATTCAAAACAAAAGCGACACAATGCTAGCAACTTATGTTATATGCGCCCAGATAACACACTCCAGCCATAATTACGAGAATATGGCATCAAGGGATTGACGATAGCGATGAAATTTGGTGAAAACTTGAGTACGAGGGCCCTTCGTGAATTTTGCAAACAAACATGTTTGATAAGCAATCGCTGAAAATGGGGTTTATCATATACGACTTTTTAGTGCGTAAGGTTTTGCCATCTGGGACGAAAATGGCAACGATACCTGAACCATTGAAGCGTTACTAAAATTAAACACCGTACAGTTTGACAGCGGAAATTCAAACTATATCCTTCAGTTCTTTTTCTAAGTATATTTTGTTTTATGTTACATTTTACTATATTTGTTTCAGAATTACGCACAAACTATAAGAAAACAATAACCCAATATTGTGTAAGGCACCTACAGCTTTCTGCCTAATTAAAGCACATATGGGAAATGTTATTTGCATCGATAATGTATTGGTGTCCTTAAGGATATTGGATTTATCTCGGATCTAAAATAACCTTCTTTATTGGATCCGAGAATTTATGGACAATTTGAGACTTGGTCGATTATGACATATTTAGGACCGCAACTGCAGACATTCGAACCCTCGGGCATTTTCAAGTATACCTCGTTCAATGTGGTCAATTACTATTGGTCAATTCGAACTTCATTAAACGAGGAACAAATTGAGTAATGTATATCTGAATTAGCCGCTAGGCCGAGTCGAACTCGATTTAAGATCCGAATTGACCAATGTCCAATCGATGTCATGTCCGGATAAATAAATAAATAAATAAATAAATAAATAAATAAATAAATAAATCAACTCATTATCATCATACACCATACACGAGTTTATGACATTTAAATTGCGACAGTGTGCATTTCATTTTAATCTGAATCTTTAATAGAACCGGGTTTAAAGATCAAAATAGATCACAAACAAACATGCTTTCGTTTTACACCTTAAACGTATAAAATGGACGTTTGGTATAGCTGCATCAAAATCGCATTTTATGTGTTTGGTTATTACTCAGTATGCGTTCCAAATTTTTGATAAAACCTTCCAGCACTAATCTATAGAGATAATTTGTCGCATTGTCACATAAATTACACCGTCAGTCAATTTAGTCTAATGCTTGCGGTAATTATACACCGAAAATAAACTTTTCTAGCAAGAAAGATCGACCGCATGATTCTAAGACATAAGTGTACTCGCACTTATATATACTCAACAGAATAAGTTAGGGCCTGCGTGATTGAAATATTTTCCGTACATCGTAATGTGTATACCCACGTTCAATGTCAACCCAAAGAGATCGCGATTGCCTTTTAATTCTTTTGTATCATTCGAATGGTACTGACTACTGACTTCACGCGGGTTGAACCTGGAATAACACACACACACACACACACACACACACACACACACACACACACACACACTAAAAGCCAATCATCATGAATGTGGGATTTTATATTTTTATCTCAATCTTTCATGCAAACAGAATAACCCCAGATGGGACGTCGCGTTCTGCGGCTATACTGTTTGCCTATGTCCCATTAAAAAGACACCAGGCTTATATGAGTTAACTTATTTTCTTTGGTATATTTTACTATATGTAATTATACACGAAAACCAATAAACTTACTGCTTCTTGTTGGAAATACGAGAATGTAAGCAAAAAGATCCGGAAATGATGTTTCTTAACTCATTTAAGCCTGGAACAAAGGCAAATGAAAGGCATAAAACCTAAATATTAAATAAAAATGAAAATCACTCCTGATGCCTATAAAATCAAAGTGGATTCCCCCAAAAGATAGGCATGCCATAGTCTTGATGTACATGTATTTGTAAATCTTTGTGTTATGTATTATTGTGTTCATTTTGATACCATTCTGCTAGTGCTATCCCTTGTCTTGACATCCACATCTTCAGCCAGTCAGAAAGATTTCTATCTTAGAAGCAAGGCAAATAATGAAACTCAATTAATATTAAAACTGTATGAAATTTTTTTATAAAGTAATGATATGGAAACAAGTGGCTCTGTTCGTCAAAAATGGACTAAACTTGAGCAACATTTTCTTTCTCCGCCTTTAACATTTTCTTCTTATTTTATAATTTTGCTTTAACAATTTATTTTCAATCATGGCGCAGGATAAAAGTTAAAGAAAGCAACGATCAGGAAATGTCGCAATCAGAAAGAAATTCCTACTCCAAAAACCGAGGTGGGAAAAAACTAAATTTACAATCAGGTACTTATACTGAGAAAACATATTGTAAGCCGAATGGGCTGCCATTTTCCCAATAGGTGGCCACTCAGCCACCCAAAATTAACCGAAAATTTGAAAACGCACGTAAGGTGCTAAAACACCAAGTCATAAACCAAAAAGAACCACCACAGAAGTATCGCCTTGGAACGATCAGTAATATAAAATTATAAAATCACTGGCGGGCTTAAATCGATTTTACATGGCCATAACCTCATCCTCAGCTTCAGCAGTAGTTCATAACATTTATTTATTTCTTCGGTCCTCGTGGCGAATCTCTTACTAGTCAATGAATCATGAAGTACAAACAAATAAATCATGATAAACATCCTGGTGAATTAAAAACTAAGACTCAACAGATTCAGTAAGCTGCCCGACGATGGAGATCCCTGGGCTCCGAATATATTACTGAAACCCGGAGCAAAAGAAAAACACCAGTTGGACCAGTTCACGGAGAGGTACACGTTAACTAATATTTCGAGTACTCACAAATATTAGGAAATTATAATTATGTATGTACGAACAAATGCGAGGAAAAATACTATTCTAACACACCTCGCCTATATAGCCAATGATAAAAAAAACGTGTTATATTGTGCAACAATTTCACTGGGCGAATAAGCGTGACGTTACTTTGCGCCATTTCGATATCATTAAATTTTGTCACGTCAACTATTCCATCAAGCAACGTTAGACTGTGTAACGTCGTTTTAGCACATAACACAGTAACAATTATAGGTTATTGAACGTTATCGTTTTCCCCATTGAACCAAATGGAAACGTCACCATGTGCAAATTAACAATAATTCACTGTACACAATATAACGCGCGTAAGGTGACGTTTTTGTGACGTCGCACATTAACATTCAGGTCCGCCGAGAATGAGTCCACAAGAAAACATTTTAAAATGTAAGCATTTATTTATTAGTCGTGTTAGAATCGAAATAATTTTACTTCACGGTGAATTATCTTTGATTAACGCGTGATGTTGTCGGGCAGATGCGATATTTAATTCACTCCGGCTGTGCCGTCGTGAATTAATACATCGCAATCTGCCCTCCAGCATCCCGCTTTAATCACGATCATTCACCGTAAAGTAAAATTATTTCTTAAAAATCGTAAAATATTCGGAACGAGTTCATATGGCGAGGACGCACGAGCTTGCGAGTGCGTCTCTGCCATATGAACGAGTTCCGAATATTTTAAAATATTAATTCAATAACCTTTTTATAATATACCCTTTTGATAAGCAATGGAGGGATTTCAAATGCTTATCCCTGGCATCTCCATGCTAGGTCAACCTTTAATTTGGCCACAATTCATGTAAAAAGTATCGTTTCTAACGACTGATCACCATATTACTACACACGGAAAGCTCCGCCTTTCGCGGGAAATGTTAACCGACGTTAACGCGAGAAACGTGATGTTGCACCAAAATTGATGACGTCGACGTGACTTATGGACAACGTTGCGGTCGAAAATTTCATGAAAATGTTAGAAATTTGGAGTGCCAAAGCTGTACTTTTTGTTCAGAATTACAGGTATTTGTTTTTAGATGAAGTTTTGTGTATTTATTGTGCGACGCATTCTATGAGTTTTCTAGTTTTGCCGTTTGCTCAGTTGAAGTCGAAAAGCACAATGGCTGCCAGATTATAGGGATCAACCATGGTTTTCAGTGTTCAAACATCCGATGGATCACGAGGAAGGCGTTTGAACACAAGGCCGCAGGCCGCGTGTTCAAACGCCTTTCGAGTGATCCATCGAATGTTTGAACACTGAAACAAACCATGGTTGATCGCTATTCTTGCATTTCACTCTAATCGACTCTTAAAAATAGCACTAACAACGTAAAAACTCGCCGAAAACCGCGGAGCTTCTTCAACGTCGGCCATTTTGTTTCTACGAAAAACATGACGTCACGTCGCATTGACCAATGACGTCGGCCAAAACCCATGTTCAAACGGCACGTGAATTTCATGATTTGAACATGGGTTTTGCTGTTTGAACACGGCTTTCGACCAATCGAAAACGGCTTCAAACAGCTACGCGCATGGATATCTATGCAAGAATTCCTTTTCAATGGCGACCAACTTGCGAAAGTAGTCCAACCGGGAACGTGCTTCCTCGGACCCGTGCAATAAGACAGAACGTTCCTTGGACCCGTGTAATATGACAGAAAAAGGTACAAGTAGGCAAAGAAACCTTTTCTCCCGAACTTCCCGGAGTTAAAAGAACGCCGGCATTTCGACCGTTTTCCCGGCGTCTGATTGGACACGGTGTGAACGCGGAAATCAAACTCATAAGCCAGAAATAATGGTAATAGTTGGGGAACCAAGGAGAGATTTTGGCTAACCCTTGCACCCGAAAATAATACGGCTAAATTGTACATGGTTGAAAAGGTAATTATATGGGGCATCTGAAACCACTGTATAGAAATCACGATCGACTTGCATAACAACACAGCATGCGTTTTTCTATGGTAGCCCATTAAGTACTTGTGAAAAATAAGATTGATAAACTATCAAATAACTTCTACCAGAATTAAGTAAATCGGCTTAAATTCGGCAGATATAATGAGTAACATCTGTATCAACATTCATATCAAGGATGGTTGTTTGCATGCAGTGGTTGTCGTTTTATAGACATTTGATTGAGCGACCCCCGATTTTGCAGGTTTACCTATACAATTGTTTGCCTCTGAGTCCGTCTAAAATGCATTTATTGCTCGAAAGCGCATTTTATGTTTATTTCTAAATATGTTTAAGTCAGTAATAGCAAAAAGAATTCAGATTGATACGTCTTTGATGTTTTCCCACAAAAATGTACAAAAAGGCACTTTTTAACATAATTTTTGTGTCTTCCAAATTTAATTAGTTTGAACACCGTGCATCGTCAGAATGGTGTTTGTGAGTATTATATAAAATAATCACGTTTCTTTTTAACAAAACTGTGGCATTAATTGAGAGTCAAGTTGTGGAAAAATGTCGTTTGTGTATTACACTTTTTTATTTTTTGCCGTTACTTAACATGAAAAGTCAGAGAGGAGATAAAAACAATTCAGTAAGTTGTATCAATCTCTAAAACATCCTGTTTTGTTTTTTTTGTCTCTATATATACTCAGAGGAAAAAGATAAGTCAGTGAGATCCCGCCCATTGAGGCCTAAAGAAAAACAATGGGCTGCATATGCCTCCAGGCAAAGCTTATATATACTAATGACTGATCATCTGATTACTGGTTAACCGCTCTGGCCTGAGCCTGCCCAGGAAACGTGGTTCAAGTCAAACCACCCATACGTATAAGCCTTTTGTGGCTTAAAGTCCCCAAAATGGAGACAACGTCCCAACATGACCTTAGCTGGGACGCAAAGCATCAATTCAAACAAACATACAACACATCCTGCTTTGTTTTTTTTTTTCTATATACATATATAATTCATATCAACCTCAAGTGGCGTGTTTGCAGTCGATATAATTTATAATATGGTTCTGAAGAAAATTTTAAAGGTTTATCTTGACATGACGTCTTTCTCGGTTACGTGACCTGGACACTGTGTACAATTTCTGGTTTAAGGATGTTCGACATGAATTTCGTCTTTGATTGACGAAGCAGTTTCAAGTTGGTGGTTTTTTTTTTTTTTTTTTTTTTTTTTTTTTTTTTTTTTTTGCATTATAAGGGTGTGGAGGCCATCTTGGGAATGTGACCTGGACTTTATACACATATTGGTTCCGCTTTCCTATTGATGCTCCCTATGAAATTTGGCTTTAATTGGCCAAGCGCTATCAGGGGAAATAATGTTTGAATATTATGGTAATATACATGTATATTGTACCGAGGTGGGGGCAAATGAGCCCCTGGAGTCAAATTTTATATTCAGAATCATTGACATTCAGTCCTACTGCCCATTTCCTGCAAGATGTTCCCTTCAAATGGCATTTTAACAGTTTTCCCCATTTCAATGCTTATCCGACCTAAATTGACCTTGCCGTAAAATAGGTCAAGGTCATCACAGGGCCATGCTTTATATATATTGTAGTGCTTGAGTCATCAATGCTTCATGCCAAATTTATTTGGAATCGGCTCACCGGTTCCGGAGAAGATTTTGAAGGTTTTTTTTTACCGTATATGGACATGGCGGCCATCTTGTTCACGTGACCTGGATTATTTACAGCTGTATATACAAAATGGTTAGAGGCTTCATATAAAATTTGACGAGTTCAATGACGAGTTAGAGTTTTACCACGAGGACCGAACAATTAACTAAAAGTTGTGAATCACTGCAGAAACTGAGGGTGAGGTTAGGATCCTGTAAAACTAGTTTAAAAAAACAAAAACAACAACAAAAAAAAAGCAAAAAAAAAAAAAAAAAAAAAAAACAAGGACTCAACAGACTCAGTAAGCTGTCCGACGATGGAGATCCCTGGGCGCCGAATCCCGTCAGTTGATCGTTCCAAGGCGACACTTCTGTGGTGGTTCTTATTGTGTTATGTCTTGGGTTTGAATTTTCGTGCTTTTAGTACCTTACGTACGTTTTCATTATTTTAGTTAAGTTTGGGTAACTGAGTGGTCGCCTTTTTGGAAAAAAGCTGTTCACTCGGTTTACGATATGTTTTCTTAGTATGAGTACCTGATCATTGTTAATTTTGTTTATCCCCATCTTGGGATTTTGGAGTTGGAATCTCTTTCTGTTTGTTCCATTTCCTGATCATTGCCTTCAATTAGTTTTCATATAAAATATGGCTTTGATTGGCCAAGTGGTTTCGGAGAGAACTTTATAAATGTGGATGGACGCACAGACGCACGCCGGCTCGAGTACCATCCTATAAACTCCCCATGAGCCTTCGGCTCAGGTGAGCTAAAATGATGGACGACGACGGACGAACGACTGATGGGTGATCGAATGTTGGGTATTTGCCTATTCTATAAGCTCAACGTGTGAGCCGGACGGCTCATGTGAGCTATAAACAAAGTTAAAAACGTGAAAATACCTTGAAATAACAGCTCACTAAAGTCTGGATGACAAATGGCTGCCCATACCTTTAAATGCATTTTTAGTTCTCACAAAGTTCTTAGATGATAAGAGCATTGTATTAGGTTCAAAACTAGTGTACAATATTATACGCGTTCTCACATAGCGAGTGTGCATGAACGATAATTATTATAGACACATCAACGGCGTTCCATACAAAATGCACTGTTTTATCGAAATGCAATTCGCAGCGCATTTCTATACAGTGGTTCCATATCAAGCACTGTTCAACCTACCGATATACAAAAATTCAGCCATATCAAAGTCGGGTGCAATTTTTTTGTCATTTTGCAAGATACGCGATTTCGGTTCCCCAACTATAATTCTAACTTAATTTTTGAGGCTCAGGTGGACTTAAGAATGTCAGGTTTTAGTCGTTAATTATTTTAATATTGCCTTCTCATTTTAATAGTGTACTTTGTAACCAGTTACAGAGGCGTTTAAAAGCATTTTTTTTTTCAGCAGCAAAATGTCAAAACAGTCGTTTTTATGAAGACAAAATGTTAAAAAATTTAATATTCCAACAGCTTCAGTGATATTATACGCAGTAAAAAATAATCTGAAATCTGTAACCCGAACTTTCACACTGTTGACCTTGACCGACAAACTTGAAGCAATTGTAGCACCGATAACTGTCCATCAACGATAACTGTCCACCATGGACACTTATCGTTGCAGCCGCAACGATAACTGTCCACAAGCTAAATGGACAGTTATCGTTGAGCATGTAGGTTTATAATTTACTTTCAACGATATCTGTCCATTTTCGTAGAACACCACGATATTAAACCGTTTCGGTTAGTGCATACCTTGACAACCACTTACCGAAAATCATTCATACTTGGGCCATAGGCACCCTGTATGCCAGGCTTTCATTCCAAGGCAATGAATCCCGGGGTGGGGCTTGAGGTTAATATACAGACCACCATAAAATGGCTTTTCTGAGGTCTAATTTTGCAGGTGTCTATGTCTTGACAGCATAAATACTTTGATCATATCATACGTACCCTTCTAGAAGTCCAGATCTTGGCAACTACTTATCAGAGAAGATTTAAACTGGGACCATAGGTACCCTGTTAGGCTGGCTTTCATTCTATGACATCACACCCATATGTCTATGCCCGGGGGTGGGACTAGAGGTTAAAATCTAGAACACCTTCTGTCCTGTGGTATAGTTTTCTAGAAGTCTAGATCTTGGCAATAACTTATCAGAGAGGATTTAAACTTGGACCATAGATAACCCTTAGGGTTGGTTGCCTTTCATTCGAGGCTCCTAGGTCCATGGCGGGGGGTGGGGCAAGAGGTTAAAATCTAGAACATTTTCAAAATTTGGCTGTTTTGCGATATAATTTTCTAGAAGTCATTTTCTTGACAACCGCTTACCAGAAAGCATTCATACTTGTACCACATCTATCCTGTAGGGTTGGTGCATTGGGCTCCTGTGTTCATGCTAGGGGTGGAGTTAGAGGTTAAATCTAAAACACTGTCATAAATTAGCCAAAATTTACATTTTAATTCATATCTTGATAGCTGTAGATCAGAAAGCATTCATACTTGGGCCATTGGTGCACTGTCAACTTAGCTTTTATTACTTGACATCCGACACCAGGGTCCATGCCTGGGTGTGGGGCTAGAGGTTGAAAACTAGAACAGCTTAAAATGTTTTTTTTTTTTTTTCTTTTACACCTTGACACCCAGTTGGTATAAGAACATACTTCTTTCGGATAATAAGTATGTATGACCAGACCCTTAACCCAAAAGTAGTCATAGGTCACAATGACCTAATTTCATGGTCCAGTGATTTTGTCTTATATCTTGACACTCAGTTGGTATAGGAACATGCTTCTTTCAGATAATGAGTAAGTATGAATAGAATTTTGACCTGAAAGTAGTCATAGGTCACAGTGACCAAATCTCATGGTCCACTGATTTTGTCTTATATCTTGACACTTAGTTGGTATTTGAACATGCTTCCTTCAGATAATGAGTGAGTATGACCAGACCTTTGACCTAAAAGTAGTCATATGTCACAGTGACCTAATTTCATGGTCCAGTGATTTTGCCTTATTTTTTGATACTCGGTTGGTATAGGAACATGCTTCTCATAGATTATGAGTGAGTATGACCAGATATTTGACCTGAAAGTTGTCATAGGTCACTGCGACCTAATTGTCTTATATCTTGACACTAAGTTGGTATTTGAACATGCCTCCTTCAGATAATGAGTGAGTATGACCAGACCTTTGACCCAAAAGTAATCATAGGCCACAGTGACCTTATTTCATGGTCCAGTGATTTTTCCTTATTTTTTGACACTCGGTTGGTATAGGAACATGCTTCTCATAGATAATGAGTGAGTATGACCAGATATTTGACCTGAAAGTTGTCATAGGTCACTGCGACCTAATTTCATGGTCCAGTGATTTTGTAATATATCTTGACACTCTGTTGGTACAGGAACATGCTTCTTTCAGAAAATGAGTAAGTAGGTCCAGACCTTTGACACAAAAGTTGCCATAGGTCACAGTGACCAAATCTCATGGTCCACTGGTTTTGTCTTATATCTTGACACTTAGTTGGTTTTAGAACATGCTTCCTTCAGATAATGAGTGAGTGTGACTAGACCTTTGACCTAAAACTAGTCATAGGTCACAGTGACCTAATTTCATGGTCCAGTGATTTTGTCTTATATCTTGACTCTCAGTTTGTAAAGGAACACGCTTCTTTTAGATAATAAGTAAGTATAACCAGACCTTTGACCCAAAAGTAGTCATAGGTCACAATAACATAATTTCATGGCCCAGTGATTTTGTCCTATATCTTAAAACCCAGTCGGTACATGAAAATGCTTCCTTCAGATAATGAACGAGTATGACCAGGCCTTTCACCTTAAAGTAGTCATAGGTCACGGTGACCTAACTTCATGGTCCAGTAATTTTGCTTTATAGCTTGACACTCAGTTGGTATGTAAGCATGCTTCTTTCAGATGAGTGAGTACGACCAGACATTTGACCCAAAAGCAGTCAAGGGACTTTGTGACCTAATTTCATGGTCCATTGATTTTGCCTTATATCTTGATGCTCAGCTGGTATATGAACAGGCTTTTCTCATATAATTTGTGAGTATGACCAGCCTTTTGACCAGAAAGTAATCATTGGTCACTGAGATCAAATTTCATGGTTTAGTGATTTTGCCTTGTATCTTCTACAGCAAGAGATGTGTGATCAAGATTTTACATGGTTATGGGTCGATAGCACCGAATTTTTGACTTCAAAATAGTTATAGCTATATTTCATAGTAAAATGAATTTGCCTTATATCATCATGGCCTTGGGATATCTGTGTGGTGAGTTAGAGTTGGCTCCAGTTTGACAGAACCAAATGCAGTCGAGCTACGCTGTCATGCGACAGCTCTTATTATTTTTGATAGGATTGCGTTTAGAGCATATCGTTTATGAATATCATTTTTCGTATACGAACCAACGGACACACTGCATAAAATGGGTTTGTACTGTATTCGTTTGACCCTAAATGACGTTTGAATCGGGAAATACAGAATTTTCAACAGATATTTTTAATTCATTTGTTTACATGCATGGTTATATTCATCTTTTGTATATTTTATTAGAACTGATGCAATCTTTAACCTGT
The DNA here is from genome assembly GCA_964017185.1 of Rugalucina vietnamica. Lineage (NCBI taxonomy): Eukaryota > Metazoa > Mollusca > Bivalvia > Lucinida > Lucinidae > Rugalucina > Rugalucina vietnamica. The sequence goes on along the minus strand of OZ024874.1, from coordinate 61,538,252 downwards.
TTTATCATATCTTGTGCAGACATCCTGAAAACCTTGCTAAGGCATGAAGTATCCTTTTGTAGTTCTTGACGGCAGGGTCATATTTACTGTGGCTGCAGTATCCGGAGGTAGGTGGCATAGCTATCGGAGGACCTGCTTTAAGGTGTTATCGTCGATGTCTGAGGACGACAGTTTTACTATGTGCACTATAAAGCATCTCACAGCTGTAAACAGACATCGACTACTTTTAAACTTTTAAAACAGAGAACCCGAGTGTTTACAGTTTCATAAAGGAAGAAATAAAATTTGATTAACATATTTTGTTGATATAATACCTACCATTGTCTCAATCTGTAAAAGGCATATCGAGTTTTTTTGCTTATTTCTAACGTTTATTTCAATAGCATACGATACGATACAACCTATCCTATCTTCTCCACAGCAGGACATTTTATATCTGATTGCATGCACTTCATAACAGTTTAGTGTGATCAAGTTTTCGTCCTGATCATGGGTACTTTTACCTGTCGTAAACAGTTATCGTTGACAATGCAACTATAAGTGTCTGTAATGAACAGTTATTGTTGCAAACTCAACCGGGTGTGTCTATCATGTAATGTTTGAATATTTCATTTACTGATTCACACATCCAGATAGTTTAGTGTATCACGAACAGATATTGTTTAAACGTTTTTCACTGATTTGAATGATTTCATCTATGGTGAACAGTTATCGTTGACAGTGCAACCGCTTCTGTCTGTAATGAACACTTATCGTTGCAAAGCCAACCGATTCTGTCCATCATGTACAATAATCTTTGAATGTTTATGTTTAATGACTGAATTAGACAGCCTCTTTTCAAATAGTTGAACGTCTCAGGTGCAGTAATTGTTTGAAGTTTGGCTGTTTTGAATCATTTTACCCGTCGTGAACAGTTATCGTTGACAATGCAACCTTAACTGTCTGTAATGAACAGTTATCGTTGCAAACTCAACCTGTTCTGTCTATCATGTACAATAATATTTAAAAATTGCATTTGCTGATTCACACATCCAGGACAAGGCTTTTCAGATAGTTAAGTGTGTCAGGAACAAATATTGTTTAAACATTTTCACCTTTTTGAATGATTTCATATTTGGTGAACAGTTATCGTTGACAGTGCAACCGCTTATGTCTGTAATGAACACTTATCGTTGCAAAACCACCCGTTTCTGTCCATCATGTACAATAATCTTTGAATGTTTAATGACTGAATTAGACAGCCTCTTTTCAAATAGTTGGGCGTCTCAGGTGCAGAAATTGTTTGATGTTTGGCTGTTTTGAATCATTTTACCCGTCGTGAACAATTATCGTTGACAATGCAACCACATCTGTCTGTAATGAACAGTTATCGTTGCAAACTCAACCGATTCTGTCTATCATGTACAATAATATTTGAAAATTGCATTTACTGATTCACACATCCAGGACAAGGCTTTTCAGATAGATAAGTGTATCAGGAAGAGATATTGTTTAAACATTTTCACCTTTTTGAATGATTTCATCTTTGGTGAACAGTTATCGTTGACAGTGCAACCGCTTCTGTCTGTAATGAACACTTATCGTTGCAAAGCCAACCGATTCTGTCCATCATGTACAATATAGTAGGGTGACTTTCAAGACCTATTTGGGGATGGGGTCACCACAAAAGTACCACATTAAATGGTATATGCCAAAATGTTTGCCATATCCTGAAGTTTCTGAAATAACAAGACTGAAGTGTCCGATTTTGGTGCGGGCTGAGAAATCCAAGATGGCGTCCAAGATGGCGGCCTTTAAAAATTATTAGGGGTCACTTTTTTAAACAATAATAACTTTTGTATATGGAAACTTCTGATTAAGCAATATGTTTGAATATGTTCTAAATGAATAAGGCTTTAAAATCAAACATGTATTGGTGAGCAACAACATCAAGGTCAAGGTCAAACTGACGGTCAAGGTCAATTTTCCCCTAAAATCTACTGTTTCACCTAAGTTTTTTGTTTTTAAAGTTATGAAAATACCTCATTTGCACTACAGAGTCAAATTATACTATGTGCCAATTACTTGGCTGATGTAATATGAAAAAATACTAAAATAAATTAATTCACCTTTGTGAAAATGAGAAAAATACCAACTTCGGTGGTTTAGAAAAAATCGGCAATTTTTTGAAAGCATAAACTTGTATAAGTCACTTGTGCTATTTTGGTTAATGAAACAATGCATATTTATGCAACTACTTTGCCGGTGAATAACTTGATTTATTTCAAAATGCATTTCAGTGCCATAAAGTGCATTTAATTCTTTATAATGTAGGTTTTTTCCATGCCAAGTTACCCCACCCACTTTCAAGCAACAGGTGTAAACAAAATTGGTCGACGGCATGGCACTTTTAGATACTATTATATTGCTGGCGTGAAACATTATATAATTGCTCCAGGTTACACTTTGTCTTTGTGTGTATCTGAATCTTTTTATGCACAGCTGACCATTTTGGTCTGTTCATCCGTATGTCTGTAGCATGTAATTTGCCGAAATCAGTTCTTTTATATATAAAACAATTAATAGTTTCAGCTAGTAATAAATGAAACATTTGGAAGGCAAAACCAGAGTACTAAATGTGCCACATTTTGTACACCAGAAAGGTGTCAGTCCATGTTCCAATCATTATATTTTGGTGCGGCTGAGAAATCCAAGATGGCGTCCAAGATGGTGGTCTTTAAAGATTATGAGGGGTCACTTTTTAAGATATTAACTTTTGATTTACCAATGTTGAGTATGTTCCAAACAAATAAAAGATTCAGGGCGAATTGCTTAGCTGATGTAATATGAAAAAAAAATACTGAAATAAATTGATTCACCTTTGTGAAAATGAGAAAATTACCGACTGAGGTTGTTTAGAAAAATTGGTATTTTTTTTAAACTTGTAGAAGTCACTCGTGCTTTTTGGTTGATAAAAAAATGCATATCTATGACAACACTTTGCCCGTGAATAAATTAATACATTTCCAAATGCATTTGAAGGCCGTAAAAAGCAACAAATTCTCTATAATGTAGGTTTTTCCATGCCTAGTTACCCCACCCACTTTCAAGCAACATGTTGATCGATGGCATGGCACTTTTAGATACTTTTATCTTGCTGGCGTGAAACATTATAACTGATCCAGGTTACTCGTTTTTGTGCGTATCCGAGTGTTTGTATGAACAACTGACCATTTTGGTCTGTTCATCTGTACGTCTGTAGCATGTAATTTGCCAAAATCAGTTCTTTTAAATACAAAACAATTCATTGTTTCATCTAGTTATAAATGAAACATTTGGAAGGCAAAACCAGAAGTACTAAATATGCCACATTTTGTACACCACAAAGGTATTTATCCATGTTCAAAGTATTATATGTATATCAATACGGGTGTATTTTAGTGTGGTTAATTGTAAACTAGTAGGGGAGAAAAATTTTGAATGCTGTTTAAAACTTTGTTTTAGTCAAGTTTGAAGTTATTTCAATTAGCCTGTATTCAGAGACATAAAATATTTCATTTTAAATGTCAAGAACCATGATAAAATAATAGTAGAGACATAAAATGCACAACAAACATAGGGGTAAACCTCCAACAATTCTTTGTGCTTTGGCACATTCATTTTCTAACCAATGTTGAATATATTTTGCCCCATTTGAATTATACTAGTCCTTGTATTGACTACCCTGTTAAAAGATTACAAAATCATAGTAATTCTCTTTGGTTCCATGTTGCCAAATCTTATAGGGTCACTGAAGAGGCTTAAGTAGCCGAAACTGCGGTATGGCCCATACCCTTTCTCAATGATATGTTCACTGCTATTCAAGCATCTCAGTTTTATTTTTATTTGGCCTCCGATTGCCTCAAAGATTTGAAAATGAAATCAAATTATTGCTAGTATAATGTTCTGTTTATCAATATTCAGATATATAAATCATATAACTCTAGCCCCACCCCCGTCTACGACCCAGTGGTCCTATGACAAGAAACCTAAAATGTATGAATTATGAATGCTTTAGGAAGAGTTGTTGTCAAGATATGGACTCTTGTTTGTCCTTGGGGATTCATTGACTAGTTAGAGATTCACTACGAGGACCGAGCAACTAACTAAATGTTGTGAACCACTGCAGAAGCTAATGGTGAGGTAACGGCCATGTAAAACTAGTATAAGCCCGCCAGTTATTTTATACTACTGATCATTCTAAGACGATACTTCTGTTGTGGTTCTTATTGTTTTATGCCTTGGTGTTGTTTTTTTGTGCTGTTTGCACCGTATGTGCGTTTTCATATTTTGAGTTAGGTTTGGGTAACTGACTGGCCACCTATTGGAGAATAGCTGCTCACTCGGCTTATAATATGTTTTCTTTGTATTTAAAATGTACAAGTAGGCAATGATCAGGAAATGGCGTAATCAGAAAATAATTCCCACTCCACAAATCGAGGGGTGGAAAAAACTAAAAATGACACTTAGGTACTTATACCAAGAAAGCACATGGTAAGCAGCTATTCAATAGGCGGACACTCAGTAATCCGAACTTAACTCAAAATATGAAAATGTACATAAGGCTTAAACAGCACAAAATATCGACTCCAAAACACAAAACAATTAGGACCACAACAGAAGTATTGCTTTGGAAAGATTAGTAATATAAATTTATTGGGGGGGGGGGGGGGGCTTATACTGGTTTTACTGGCGCTTAACCTCACCCTCATCTTCTGCAGTGGTTCAAGACATTTATTTAGTTGTTCTGTCCTCGTGGTGAATCTCTAACTAGTCAATGAATCATCAAGGACAAACAAATAAATCATGATATCCACCCTGATGAATCAAAAACGAGGACTCAACAGATTCAGTTAGCTGCCCGACGATGGAGATCCTTGGGTGCCGAATGACTAACTGAAACCCGGAGCAAAAGAAAAAAGAACACTGGTACATAATTATCAATTTAGGTTTCCCCCATACTAGTACCCCCCCCCTCCCCGGGTTTTGGATTGGGATTTTCTTTCTGATTGCACCATTTACTGATCATTGCCTACTTGTACATCTTTGTAAGAGCTACACAGCAGTATAATTATCAATTTTACAATGGTCTTGATTTTAACCTCTAGCCCCACCACTCAGGCATGTGCCTAGTTATCCGTTGCCATGAAATGAAACTCAACCCTTCATGGTACCAACATTCCAACTATGAATATTATCTTATCACTGAATGTCTATATATAGACTTCTAGAAACCATTAACAGCAAAAATTCGTGTTTCTTGGTCTCTGAAGGCACTTAATATCTGAAAATGGTGTCAAATGATGGTTTTGACTTTGTTCTATACGTTTATGTATGTTTATGAATACAAACTTATTGAACAATGTCAAAGCCATCATTTGACACCATTTTCAGCTATCAAGGGCATTCAGAGGTCAAGATACAATATTTTGTGCTTATACCCTATTATTTTTTCCTCGACTGTACTAATGCATAGAACTACTGTAGTCACCTCAGTCTTCCATATTCCCGTACGCGTTCCTGTTCCCGTCATACTTACGTTAAAGTTTTATCGAAAGGTACAAGCAGGCAAAGATCAGGAAAAGGCGCAATCAGAAAGAGACTCCCACTCCAAAAACCGAGGTGGGAAAAAACCAAACTAACAATCAGGCACTTATACCATGAAACATATCGTAAGCCGAATGAGCAGCTATTTCCCAATAGATGGCCACTCAGTTACCTTAACTTAATTAAAAATATGAAAACATACATAAGGCGCCAACAGCACAAAAAATTTTAAACACCAAGACATAAAACAAAAAGAACCACCACAGAAGTATCGCCTTGGAACGATCAGTAACACAAAGTTACTGGCGGGCTTAAACCGGTTTTACAGGATCCTAACATCACCCTCAGCTTCTGCAGTGGTTCATAACATTTAGTAAGTTCTTCGGTCCTCGTGGTGAATCTCTAACTAGTCAATGAATCATCAAGAACAAACAAATAAATCATGATAAACATCCTGATGAATCAAAAACAAGAACTCACAGACCGAGTAAGCTGCCCGACGATGGAGATCCTTGGGCGCCGAATAACCTACTAACTCCGGAGCAAAAGAAAAACACCAGTTGGACCCCGGTGGGCCAAGCAACAGACAAGGAGCTCCGGCCCCAACCAACTAAAATGAATAGCTTTAAGTCGAAGTCTATAAATTAACAGCCTCTGGCTAAAAAGCATAAATCATATGACCCAAAGTAGTAATATTTTGTGAAAGCATAGAAGATAGAGGGAAAAAATGCGGAAAAATGAATGGGGTATACTACTCTTACGTACAAAAGTTCTTGTTTCTAGTCCTCTTGTGATTATAAAGACCTGATGGTGGCATCAAATGGTTGTTTAGACAATTATCTGTTGGCATGCAATCAGGTAAGTTCAACATATGATAAAAACTTTCAGAAATATTATCAAAAACGTTAATACATGTACTTAATGATAAATGGCGAAAAGCTAAAGGGCTTACTTACAAAAGTATTTGTACCTCAACCTCTGGTGGTCCTTAATAGCTGAAAATGATGTCAAATAATTGCCTTGACTAAGGCATATTTGCCGGTATTCAGATATATAAATCATATTATTAAATGTATTGATTTTTATGAATGCAAAAAAAAAAAAAAAAATAAATAAATAAAATAAAGGGAAAAAATGCGAAACAATAAAGGGATATACATACAAATGTCCTTGTGTCATGACCTCAGATGATCATAAAGAGCTGAAAATTATGCAAAATGATATCTAAGACAATTTTCTATTGTTATATGTCCAAATAAATTAATCACGTGATTTCAAGTTTCAAAAATGTTTATGAAACTTAAAAATGTAAAGTAAAAATAAGGAAAAATTAAAGGGATATACTTATGAAAGTTACTGTATCTCGTTTTTAAGGCCCTATAGAGATGTAAACGATATCATTAGATTACATGTAAATTGTATCATAGGATTGCTCAGACACTGCTCTTTTGGTCCAGTTTCAGATATACGCTATATATAAGTCATGTGATTTTAGCTTTCAATAAATTTATGAAATAAGAGCAAAATGCGGAAAAATAAGAAATTGACTCACAAAATAACCTGTTTATTGACTGCTAATTGACCTAAAGTCTCCAAGTGGCTTCCAATTATTGCTAGGACAGTGCACTATTGCTTGTGATATATAATAACATAATATGATTTATAGTTTTATTTAAATAGGAGAAATACTACGAAATTTTGTACAGTGTTTTTTCAAAGGCTCCAACTTATGGTAGTTCAATTAACATTAATATTATATCGAGATATGTTGTAATGAGGTTGCAGATTACTACTGTGAATGGTAATAATTTGTCAAAATATTTATAATACATTTCAAAGAATATATCAAAATATTCTGATTAATACTAAATGCCATGTTACAATCCACTGTATGTAGAGTGGTGGTGGGGTAATTCTGCATGAAATAATGCCTAACATGAAAAAGATCTTGATGTTTTAGTGTAAAATGTGACTGCACTTTATACATTTGCTTACAAACAATATACGATGCATTAGTAATTAACTGTTAAATAAAAATGAAACAATATACATGTATATAGTAAATTGCACAATACTTTTTTATAGGATATATAGCTTTTTGTCATAGCAGTGCCTCAATAACTCTATGAGTTTGACCATCTTGCCAAGAAAAATTCCACAGCAGCCTACTTGATCCTTCATCGGGAAGGTAAATTGGATGAATTACAATAATACTTATCACAACTTATTCATTGCCCTTTGGTAGCATTAACCTTCAAAAAACCTGTTGCACTCTGTTGAAAGATTTCAGGTGCATGTACTATCTGATATCTGGTCCAACCTTTGATCCATCTAAGGTCGAAACCTGACTATATATGAATGTTCCATATAAATGATAAAACTGGATGTTTAATATAAATTATTCACCCTGAATTTACACATATGTGTTACTTTGATGTGAGAAATAATTGATAAATTACAATTATTTGGATTTTAAAGCCTCATGCCTGAGTCAAGATTTTTTACCCATTTTCAACGCCATCTTGGATTTTCCAGCTATTTTTAGAATCTTTAAGTGATGTATTGATTTATAATACAGCATGAAATACTTTGAAGACCACTTTAATGACCATACTTTGAATAAAATGGAATAGAAACTGTCGAAAAAAGGAAAAAATAATGGAAAAAACAACACTTTTTTTCAAATATTACCACATGGTGTTTTAGACGCCATCTTGAAAATCTCCATGGCAACACAACATGATACAATCTTCATGTAAATCCATAAAGCATATATATTGTAGTTTATTTTGATATATAATACATCTTTCTTTTCATGCATACTTTGGTGTTATAACAAAAGAAATGAGAGTGATCAGTTGATTTTTCGCAATATTTTTGGTTTGACCTTGAATTTGACCTTGACCTTGGGACTCAAACCATCTTTAAATCTATCATTGAAAAGTTTGAACATATATTGTAAAAATAAAAGTCATTTGTTTGGTGTATTGAGATGCTTTAAAACAGTATAGGAGGTAATGTACATCAACCTCTTGCATTTATTTCTGGCAGCCATCTTGGACGCCATCTTGGATTTCTCGGCTCGCACCAACATTGGACACTTTATCCTGCCCATTTCATAAACTTCATAGTATGGCGAACATTTTGATATATATTATTAAATGTGGTACTTTTGTGGTCACCTACTCCATGAAATAGGCCACTTTTTTAGTCATAGTCACTCCACTAATAATCTTTGAATGTTTAATGACTTAAGTAGACAGCCACTTTTCAAATAGTTGAGCGTCTCAGGTGCAGTAATTGTTTGAAGTTTGGCTGTTTTGAATCATTTTACCCGTCGTGAACAGTTATCGTTGACAATACAACCATATCTGTCTGTAATGAACAGTTATCGTTGCAAACTCAACCGGTTCTGTCTATCATGTACAATAATTTTTGAATACTGCATTTAGTGATTCACATATCCAGGACAAGGCTTTTCAGATAGTTATGTGTATCACGAACAGATATTGTTTAAACATTTTTCACCGATTTGAATGATTTCATCTATGGTGAACAGTTATTGTTGACAGTGCAACCGCTACTGTCTGTAATGAACACTTATCGTTGCAAAGCCAACCGATTCTGTCCATCATGTATAAAAATCTTTGAATGTTTAATGACTGAATTAGACAGCCTCTTTTCAAAGAGTTGAGCGTTTCAGATGCAGTAATTGTTTGAAGTTTGGCTGTTTTGAATCATTTTACCCGTCGTGAACTGTTGTCGTTGACAATGCAACCATATCTGTCTGTAATGAACAGTTATCGTTGCATACTCAACCGGTTCTGTCTATCATGTACAATAATTTTTAAAAATTGCATTTACTGATTCACACATCCAGGACAAGGCTTTTCATATAGTTAAGTGTGTCAGGTACAAATATTGTTTAAACATTTTAACCTCTTTGAATGATTTCATCTTTGGTGAACAGTTATCGTTGACAGTGCTACTGCTTTTGTCTTTAATGAACACTTATCGTTGCAAAGCCAACCGATTCTGTCCATCATGTATAATAATCTTTGAATGTTTAATGACTGAATTAGACAGCCTCTTTTCAAAAAGTTGAGCGTCTCAGGTGCAGTAATTGTTTGAAGTTTGGCTGTTTTGAATCATTTTACCCGTCGTGAACAGTTATCGTTGACAATGCAACCATATCTGTCTGTAATGAACAGTTATCGTTGCAAACTCAACCGGTTCTGTCTATCATATACAATAATATTTGAATATTGCATTTAGTAATTTAGTGATATTGTTTTAACATTTTTCACCTATTTGAATGATTTCATCTATGATGAACAGTTATCGTTCACAGTGCAACCGATTCTGTCCATCATGTATAATAATCTTTGAATGTTTAATGACTGAATTAGACAGCCTCTTTTCAAATAATTGAGCGTCTCAGGTGCAGTAATTGTTTGAAGTTTGGCTGTTTTGAATCATTTTACCCGTCGTGAACAGTTATCGTTGACAATGCAACCATATCTGTCTGTAATGAACAGTTATCGTTGCATACTCAACCGGTTCTGTCTATCATGTACAATAATATTTGAAAATTGCATTTACTGATTCACACATCCAGGACAAGGCTTTTCAGATAGATAAGTGTATCAGGAAGAGATATTGTTTAAACATTTTCACCTTTTTGAATGATTTCATCTTTGGTGAACAGTTATCGTTGACAGTGCAACCGCATCTGTCTGTTATGAACACTTATCGTTGCAAAGCCAACCGATTCTGTCCATCAGGTACAATAATCTTTGAATGTTTAATGACTGAATTAGACAGTCACTTTTCAAATAGTTGAGCGTCTCAGGTGCAGTAATCGTTTGATGTTTGGTTGTTTTGAATCATTTTATCCATTTTATGCTTTTGTCTTTAATGAACACTTATCGTTGCAAAGCCAACCGATTCTGTCCATCATGTATAATAATCTTTGAATGTTTAATGACTGAATTAAACAGTCACTTTTCAAATAGTTGAGCGTCTCAGGTGCAGTAATTGTTTGATGTTTGGCTGTTTTGAATCATTCAAATAAGTAAAAAATGTTTAAACAGTAACTATTCACGATACACTAATTTCTAAGCAAAGAGGCTGCCTTAATCAGTCATTAAAAGTTTAAAGTTCATTGTACATTGCATTGTCAACAATAATTGTTCACGACAGGTAAAATGATTCAAAACAGCCAACCTTCTACAATAACTGTTCACCACAGATGAAATTATTCAAATCAGAGAAAAATGTTTAAACAACATCTTGTCAACGATAATTGTTCACAATAGGTAAAATGATTCAAAACAGCCAAACTTTAAACAATAACTGTTCCTGAAACACTAAAGTACTTGAAATGATGCCGTATAATTCAGGCATTAAACATTCAAAGATTATTGTACATGATGGAGAGAATAGGTATGGTTTGCAATGGTAAGTCTTCATTACAGACAGGAGCGGTTGCATTGTCAACGATAACTGTTCACCACAGATTAAATCATTCAAATAAGTGGAAAATGAACGTGACCTGACCGAGACTCGAACCCAGGGTCCCTCGCTTACCGTGCGAGTGCTCTAATTACTGAGCTGCCGAGCCACACGGTCAGCCCGTTACATTTTGCCCCTGCTTTATTAGATTCGTCCCGAGTCTTCTCGGAACCATGTCGGAAACTGACGAGACAGTTCCTTTGCTGCTCGCAGCCCGAGGAGGGACCCACACTGGCCACCAAATGTCAAAGGAAAGGAAAAAGAACTTGGCCCGACTGGGACTCGAACCCAGGATCCCGCGCTTACCGTGCGAGTGCTCTAACCCCTGAGCTACCGAGCCACACGGTCAGCCGTTTACAGAAATCGGGTGCTATCGACCCATTATCAAGTTACATCTTGTTCAAATATCTCCTGGTCTAGAAAATATAAAACAAAATCACTGAACGATGAAATATAGGTCACAGTGACCCATATTTATTTTGGGATCAAATGTGGGCTAGTAATAATTGACAATCATAAAGCATCTTTTTCACACATCTCTTGCTGTTAGATATAGAAGGCAAAATCACTGCACCATAGATTGCCAATGATTAATTTCGGGTCAAAAGTCTGGCCATACATGTACATGTACTAACTGAGCATCAAGTAATAAGGCAATATCACAGGACCATGAAATTAGGTCACAAAAACCTAGGACTTTGGGGCCAAAGGTCTGGTCACTCATTATCTGAAAGAAGCATGCTTACATACTAACTGAGTGTCAAGCTATAAGGCAAAATCACTGGACCATGAACTTAGGTCACTGTGACCTATAGTTACTTTCATGTCAAAGATCTGGTAATACTCTTTCACTATCTCACTATTTCATATACCAACTGTGTGTAAAGCTATGACAAAATAACTGGACCATGAAATAAGGTCACTGTGAGCAATGACTATTTTGGGTTAAATATCTGGTCATACTTACTCATTATCTGAAAGAAGCATGTTCCTTTACCATCTGAATATCAAGCTATAATACAAAATCAATAGACCATGAAATTAGGTCTCTGTGACCTATGACTTCTTTCCGATCAAAGGTTTGGTCATACTGACTCATCATCTGAAAGAAGCATCTTCATATACCAACTGAGTGTCAGGATATAATGCAAAATCACTGGACCATGAAATTAGGTCATTGTGACCTATGACTTCTTTCGGGTCAAAGGTCTGGCCATACTCACTCATTATCTGAAAGAAGCATGTTCCTATTCCAACTGAGTGTCAAGATACGAGGCAAAATCACTGGACCGTAAAATTAGGTCACACTGACCTAAAACTACTTTCAGGTCAAAGGTCTAGTCATACTCGCTCATTATCTGTAAGAAGCAAGTTCATATACCAACTGAGTGCCAAGATAAAAGGCAAAATCACTGGTCCATGAAATTAGGTCATTTTGACCTATGGCTACTTTTGGGTCAAAGGTCTGGTCATACTCAATCATTATCTGAAAGAAGTATGTTTTTATATCAACTGAGTTTCAAGGTATAAAAGAAAAACATTTTAGATGTTCTAGTTTTCAACCTCTAGCCCCACCCCAGGCATGGACCTTGAGTAGCGGATGTCATGCAATAAAAGCTAAGTTGACAGTGCACCAATGGCCCAAGTATGAATACTCTCTGATCAACAGCTGTCAAGATATAGACTAAAATGTAAACTTTGGCTAATTTATGAAAGTGTTCTAGATTTTAACCTCTATCCCCATCACCAAGCATGAACCCAGGAGTCTGATGCTAGCGCATGGAAACCAACACGACAGGGTATATGTGGCCCAAGTATGAGCGGTTGTCAAGATATGGACTTCTAGAAAACTATATCGTAGTACAGCCAATTTTTGAAGGTGTTCTAGATTTTAGCCTCTGGCCCCACCCATGGGCCCAGGGGCCGGATGTCATGGAATGAAAGCCAACCCTACAGCTCCAAGTTTGAATCCTGTCTGATAAATAATTGCCAAGATCTGGACTTTTAGAAAACTATGCCACAGTACAGCCACAATCTTTGAAGTGTTCTTGATTTTAACCTTGGGCATGGACCCATAAGACGGATGTCATAGAATGAAAGCCACCTCTATAGGATTCCTATGGTTCAAGTTTGAATCCTCACTGATAATTAGTTGTCAAGATCTGGACTTCTAGAAAACTATACCGCAATACAACCAATTTATAAAGGTTTCCTAGATTTTAACCTCTAGCCCCACTCCCAAGCATGGACCCAGGGACCCGATGTCATGGAATGTAAGCCAACCCTACAGGGTACCTATGGGCCAAGTTTGAAATTTCTCTGATGAATAGTTGCCAAGATCTGGACTTCTAAAATATATACTGCAGTGTGACGCGGACACGGACACGAACAAGAACGGGAACGCGTACGACCGAGGTTACTACAACAGCCCTTTGCACTTCGAGCAGTCGAGCTAAAAACCAACCGTACAGAGGGCATATGATCCAAGTTTAAATCTTGTCTGCTAACTGGTTGTCAAGATATAGACTCCTTGTGTTTTTTTGTTTCTTTTCAAAAATGGACAGTTATCGTTGACACTGCAGGTCATATCAACTACAGTAACGATAAGTGTCCATGGTGGACAGTTATCGTTGAAAAATCAACGATTGTTGTCCAGTGGACAGTTATCGTTGCGGCTGCAACGATAAGTGTCCATGGTGGACAGTTATCGTTGATGGACAGTTATCGGTGCTACAGCAATAATTGTGGTCGACGACATGAGTGAAAGTCACGCTTGTCTCTTATCTGGGTCCGAGAGGTGACGTGCACCAAATTGTGTGATATAGAGGATATTTACTTTTTTGAGGTGAATACCAAATATATTTCATCGAGTGAGTTGAAAAAATAAAAATTTTCACGAGTGCGTAGCACGAGTGAAAATTTAGATGCTTTCAACTCACGAGATGAAATATATTTGGTATTTACCGATAAAAAGTAAATTTTCTTTTTATTTTATACAATACACGAGCATTTTCCTATTCACAAAGCAGGCGGTGAAAAATGCAAAAACCAAAAAATTTTGAAAACACTAATAATTTTGGTACCACCATGATTGTTCCTTACGTTCTAACTAAGAAAATGAATACCTACACTTTATGTTTTCGTTCGTAAATAACGGAGTTATAGGCATTTGGATTTCTGAAGTGAGGCACATTTAATGACGTCAAGTGAATGGAAACGTCAGAAGTAATCCAAACACTACAGTGAAAATATCGGCTGATATCAATAACTAGTGAAAATATCAATATCAATTCTGCAGTGAAAATATCACTTTTATCCATTTTTGATATATCAATATCAATTCTGCAGTGAAAATATCATTTTTATCCATTTTTGATATACATTAATTTCACTGCTAAGTATAAAATAAACCGTTTTATTTTATACTTTACAGTGAAAACCAACGGATATCAAAAACTTGATAAAATTGGTATTTTCATTGATATGAAATTTCACAATTTTACTGAATATCAAATCTCACTGATATCAAAAATCACTAATGACTGATATCAGCCTATATCTTCACTGTAGATTTTGGATTACTTCTGACGTTTCCATTTACTTGACGTCATTAAATGTGTCTCGCTTCAGAAATTCAAACGCCTATAACTCCGTTAGTTTCTTAGTTAGAACGTAAAGAACAATGTGGTACAAAAATTATTTGTGTTTCAAAAATGTTTGGTTTTTGCATTTTCACCGCCTGCCTTGTGAATTGGAAAATGCCCATGTATTGTATAAAATAAAAGGAAAATATGCTTTTTGTCGATGAATACCAAGTATATTTCATCTCGTGAACTGAAAACATAAAAATTTTCACTCACTCGTGAAAATTCTGATGTTTTCAACTCACTTGATGAAATATATCTAAGAAATAGATCAGCTCTAGCAGTGAATTGTTGAGTAATAATTCACTGTTTGGAGGTCAGTTGTAAAGAAGATCAAATCACGAGAGCGTAGTGATTTATTACTCAACCATTCACGCACTTGAGCTGATCTATTTCGATTCTAACACACAATAAACGGAATAATGTTGCTGAAACCGTCGATATCGTTCAGCTTTCCGCCATTGCATTGCAGATATCCCGCCAAATATTTGACTGCAATGCTGGTATTTACAGACACTTATTACGTTTGTTGTGCGCTAAAACGACGTTTCACCGTCTAACGCTACTTTGTGGGATAGCTGACGTCACAAATGCCGCAAAGTAACGTCACGCTTATTTGCCCAGTGAAATTGTTGCACAATATAACACGTTTTTTTTTTTACCATTGGGTATATAGGCGAGGTGTGTTAAAATTGGTATTCACCTCAAAAAGCAAATATCCTCTATGTATCTTGTCAAAACATCAGGAAAACATGTCCATGAAATAAAGTCCCCACTCAACCCCACTTTTATAATATAGTAAAAATGGTGTATTCAGGGGTTTACATTTTTCTAACATAGATTGTAAGTACTTGTTAGAACCACCTAGCCTCGTCGCAAAACTAATAAGAAAATGCATGCATGTATCTGTATTGACCAAAGATGAAATATCCTTACAAAACGTCAACGCCAAGTCATACTCTACACCCTTAAAATGATATTCGCCAATATAAAAGATATCCGTTTGTCAGTGAACAGAACATTTTTCTTGCTGCTGACACACGTCTCTTGTTTGTTTGAAATCTAAACACACATGTTTAAATCTTTGTATGTTTACTTATTTGCAGCTGAGCATTGATTCCTCCCTCGTGATGCGCTTTCGTATATGTAATAGAAACTATGTCATTTTACATCATGCAAATGTGTTAATTGTTAAGGACACTATTGTATGGCACTAAGGTGGTCTCTCTGACCACACTGGCAGCCATGAAAACTGGTTACATGGATGCAAGATATATCTTATAACTCATCCAAAACTTTGCAATAGCTATAGTTTTTCTCTCGTTTTTCCTCGATTTTCGACATTTTTTATTTATATTCATGAATATGCAAATGAGATTATTTTCATTTAGGACCATGAAATCAATAAATTTGTCATATGATATAACGTGTTCGATAACAAAGTGTCACAATGATATGTTGGGCCTGAAACCATGCATTTTTTTTTTTTTTTTCATAGTGCAAACAAGTTTATCTTTGAAGACAAAAAATCTTTGCATTTCTGGGGTCCCAATAAAAGATTTGGCACTCAGTATTGTAAACAATTGAAAAGTAAAAATCATGGTGTAGACCGGTCGTACAAAGCATCAATACCGATTTTGTGCCGTGAAATTATTTGCATTGATGTTTAACGTCCCAGTCAACAACCATGGTCATATCGGGACGCTGTCTCCATTTTATTTTTATACAAAACATGTGGTCCAGAAGTGAAATGTCCTGTTCATAATCTCTAGCTCTGCCTTAGTGCAAGAAAAAAGCAAATGGAAGCTGACTGGCTTGCCGTGTTACCCAGTGCATTGCTATAAGATCACGATAACTGCATATTGATCAGGATTTGTATAATATGAGCCGCATCGTGAGAAAACCGGATTTTTGCCTATGCGAAGCTGATCAGCGCCTTTGTTTTCGCTACACGGATAGTACAATTCCTCTTCTACTTAAATCCGAAATTTCAAGCTTTTAGCTCTTTTCTGTGCTTGTACAGGCCGGTTTGTGTCAGACCTTGTCGGAAACCCCGAAGACCGGTTTTCTTGCGTCGCGGCTCATATCATCTGTATCGTTGTCCATCCACGGATGTAATTTTCATCAACGTGATATGGCAAAATGTCTGAACAGAATTAGTCATTTTGTTTCTCACCTTTTCATTTGAATATGGACCTTCCAAACATAATGTGGACATGTATGGTTGTGAACGTCAGAATAAATTGGCACAATCTGATATTATGCATATACGATGCACATCCATTGGACATTTGCATGAAGAAAAATATTTCGTAAACATAATTTTTGACACAATTACAACTATTTGAACTGAGAATCCTTTTCTTGCTTTGTTTTTGTGTACATGAAGGGGCATTCACAGGCAGATCAACTTCTACCACAGTTTTTGATGGAACGGTTTGATATTATGCCTACGTGATGTACACATATAGGAAATTATAAGTTCGAAAAAATAATATTTGACAAAATAAGAGCTGTGAGATTTTCTTGCCTTTTTACAGGTTAGGGCATTCACAGGCTGACCCACACCAGCCACTGTTTTTGATGGAACAAAATGATATTGAATATGCCTATATGATGTAGACCAATATGACACTTGCGTGAAGAAATTTATTTAGAAGAAGTAACTTGTGGTAAATAGTAACAATGCGGGGATATTTAATAAGCATTGCATAGCGCTACGGTTCTACCCCGTTCGTCACAGCTCATCCCGGTTTACCCTGGTTTATAAAACGGACTCAGGGCTTAGAAAAGTAACGCAGGCTGATCAATGTCAATATGGATTTAAAAGCAACATTAATGAAAACGGAACAAATTACACTACAATCTGCTCGGGAGCGCAAATTGTGTTTACATACAATGTCATCACACAACTTGGTATTATTTAGTAAATAGGTTACTGTATAGGCGACAACTTTGATATTCATATCTGGGCGTGGTCGGCTAGTCCAAGTGGGGAGATTATAGACAAAGGCGAACAGGCAAAATCCTATTTCATTCTGTGAGTTGAATCTTTTAACTGTATATAATTCGGCAAGTAGGTCAATGTATGGGCGTTACCTCATGAATACATTATCGGGTATGGTCTACCTTTGACCTAAAAGCTGAAGGTACATGTATACAATTAAATTCAACTCAAATGTTTTCCGTTAGAAAATAAGAATGAAATACGAGTTTGTCTAATTCACTAGATTATTTAAAATACAGGTAGGTGATTTCTAACGGTAAATATGTGACGGCGGTCCAGGCTGACTGAGTTCGACTTTTAGCAGCAGCTAGATACTGTCTAAATGATTACAAATTCACCAGCAGTGTAACAGAAATGCTAAAAGTCTTAAACTGGCAAACACTTGAAAAAAGAAGAATCCAAAATTCACTTATTCTTTTATATAAAATTAAACAAAATCTAGTTGCTGTAGATCACCATCATCTCACTGAAACGAAAAACCTGAATTTCTTCATACCATATTCCCGGACTCGGTACCATATGAACTCATATTTTCCCAGAACAATTAGGCAATGGAATAGTCTCCCTTACAGTCTAAAGGCCAGTTCCAGCCTGGGTGAATTCATTTCTGGGCTGGCCACTGTTACATTCTAATCATCACATCAGTTTTATGTTTTAACTTTTAGCCTTAGTAAATGTATATCTTTTTAGTTTCATGATCATTCATTTCATCTATGCCTTAACATCACCCATTTTCATCATTTTCATAGCTGTTCCCGACAGCGCCTCCCAGTAATAATCAGAAATTGATTGTTGGGAGTAAGAAATAGAAGTAGAAGTAGAAGAAGTCTATAATCTACCCACTTGAACAGAATGGACTAGCCGACCACGTCCAGATATGAATAGTTGTCGCATACACAGTAACCAATTTGGCCAATTATACCTATAGCTTTCACCTATATTAAAATAGTATATATCTAATAAAGTATTCATGAGGTGCCGCCCATACAGTAACCTATTTGCCGAATAATACACGTCAGCTCTCGGACCCGCATGACTATCATTCATGTCGACCACAATTATTGCTCTTTGTCGGCCAAGGTCAACAGTCTGGAAGTTCAGATTACTGAATCTATTGGAATATTTAACTTTGTAATGTTGCGTTTTGCCTTCATAAAAACGACTTAATTGACAAATTGCAGCTGAAAAATTGCGTTCAGACGCCTCTGTAATTGTTGCCAAGTGCACACATCTACGTCACGATTAAAACAGAGAAGGCAATATTGAAATACTTATCGACAAAAAACAACCTGTAACTTTGTAAGTCCACCTGAGCCTGAACCATAGGTTCTCATTTCAGGTGAGCTTAAAGGATAGGTAGGCACCTGCGTCCGTCGTCGTTTGTCATCCACCATTTTCAAAGATCTTCTTCTGTAAATCCGCTTGACTGATCAAAGTCAAATTTTATAGGAATAATTTATAGGAAGAGGAAACTAATGTATTATTAATTATCCAGGTCACATGACCAAAATGGCTGCCATACGGTTACCCAAATATTGTGAAAACCCCTCAAAATCCTTCTTCGAAACCACCAGACCGATTTCAACGAAACCTGGCGTGTAGCATGGTGCAATAGAGTACTACAATGTGTTTATAAATTATAACCCTGTGACGACATTGACCTAATTTACGACAGGGTCAACTTAAATTCATTTTCATTCTTGAAAAAAACATAAAAGTTGTGAAACAAACAAAAAATGTTGAAGTATGAAGTACTTGGGTCTTTTGGGTCTTTATCTGTTGCGGGTGCTACAATGTTGAATTTAAATCATCGTTGTTCATCGTATATGTAAATTTATATTATACAAGTATGTTGTACATGAATATGTTGTTAGAAAGAGCCTTGTGAAAGATGCTAAACGACCAATGCTTTACGAACCACTCTCTCTAAATAAAAACATTCACTTCACTTCGCTTCATTTGTGATATTTCAAGATATCATTTGATTCAAGTAAGTAAGTAAGTAAATAAGTAAGTAAGTAAGTAAGTAAGTAAGTAAGTAAATTAATTTCTTCCAAAAGTAGCTTCTCAGTATTAATTCTGAAAAACGGACATTCACATGCCGAAACTAAATTAAACTTATACATAAATATCATAAGGTAAAACATAATCCATCTCTTATACCATACAGTCTTTGACATTAAACATCGTTATTAGAAAGCCATACTTTAAATTAGTAATTCACGAAATAATAATAATAATGATAATGATAGTAATTATTATTACCGAAGCCCCCTTTTTAGATCTACATCTTTCTGTTGCAAATGGATTTGTTTCTTCTAAAATTTATGATAAGCGCGATGACTTTGATTTTGATATAGTAAATTTTCCGTTTTTGGATGGTGAAGTTCCTCGTCGTGCTGCTTATGGTGTATACATTTCGGAACTTATTAGGTTTGCTAGAGTCTGCAATCATGTTACAGACTTCAACGCTCGAAATAAATGTTTAACGGCCAAACTTCTCCAACAGGGCTATCGGTATCATAAACTTCGAAAAACCTTTTCTAAATTTTATCGTAGACACTATGAATTGATTTCCAAATACAATGTTGGGTTAAAGACGCTTTTAAATGAGGGCCTTTCGGAACCAGAATTTTATGGTGACTTGGTTTACAAATTTAAGAAACTTATAGGAATTAGTGATTTTTCTTTTCATTTTAGAAAAATCATAACACGTTACAGACGTATAGGTTATAACTTGATTGTTATGCGACAGTCTGCATGCTTAGTTTTTAACCCAATCACGGTTGATAACTATGCTGCCTTCTTTAATTGCACGCCGGTGGGTCGGGCGTCAGACTCTATGATGGCCCCGGCTTAAAGCTATTCATTTTAGTTGGTTGGGGCCGGAGCTTCTTCTCTGTTGCTTGGCCCACCGGGGTCCAACTGATGTTTTTCTTTTGCTCCGGAGTTAGTAAGTTATTCGGCGCCCAGGGATCTCCATCGTCGGGCAGCTTACTGAATCTGTGAGTCCTGGTTTTTGATTCATCAGGATGTTTATCATGATTTATTTGTTTGTTCTTGATGATTCATTGACTAGTTAGAGATTCACCACGAGGACCGAAGAACTAACTAAATGTTATGAACCACTGCAGTAGCTGAGGGTGAGATTATGGCCGTGTAAAATCGATTAAAACCCGCCAGTAACTTTGTGTTACTGATCGGTCCAAGTCGATACTTCTGTGGTGGTTCTTCTTGTTTTGTGTCTTGGTGTTTAAAATATTTTTGTGCTGTTGGCGCCTTATGTATGTTTTCATATTTTAGTTAAGTTATGGTAACTGAGTGGCCACCTATTGGGAAAATAGCTGCTCATTCGGCTTACGAAATGTTTTCATGGTATAAGTACCTGATTGTTAGTTTGGTTTTTTCCCACCCTGGTTTTTGGAGTGGGAATCTTTTTCTGATTGCGCCTTTTCCTGATCTTTGCCTACTTGTACCTCTTAATAATAATAATAATAATAATAATAATAATAATAATAATAATCATTCAACAAATAAGGTATCGTAATGGCAATGGAGGTTATTTTATTGAGATGTACTGTCGCATTTCATCTATTCTAAGCAATGTTTTGTGAAAGATTTGATAGAATCTGAATTCTTTATCCATAAAGGAACACTATTCCATACTAGAACACCAGAATATGAAAGGCTGTTTTTAAATAGATTTATTTTTGGCTTTGGTATGAGGAAATTTCTGTTAGATGTTGATCTTAAATTAAGGATGTTCGCTGCCAATGAAAAAGTATTCAAACTTTTTTTCTAACCACTCTTTTTTGATTCCAAAGTACAACACAAGACATTTGAAAACAAAATCAATATAGGGTAGTGTGCATTTTTTCAAGCTACATGCCTCTGAATGAGACCTCTGAGCACCATGTTTTAAATTTGGTAAAATTAATTTAATTTTTAATTCTTTGAAACATACCTGTCTTGAACAAACATACACCTAGAATGCTTTCAAAAGTCATAATATTTACGTAACGCAGACTATTTGGGACCAAAAACATAGAACAATTTGCAACTTTGAGTGGATGACAAAATTTTACGATTCCTTTTTGGACCCTACCCCCATACTTGAAAAGTTGGAAAAAATCAATATTTTGAAATGTGCCAAATTCATATTTGTTGATTCAAACTTTTTCTTTTATTTTCACACAACATAGAACTTGGTAATATTGTTCGAATAGAAGAAAGAAATATATAGGGTAGTGAGCATATAAGAGAGAACCAACAACTTGAAAATCGCCATTTACAGCCTTTCTTTGGCTGTTTTGTTTCTAAAAGCCCATTTCATAAAACCACCTAAAAATTTAAAACCAGCATACTTAAGACACAAAGACTGACTTAGAAGACCATGTACACATATACTGCCGATAAAATAAACATCAAACTAGTGCAATTAATTTTAAGATGTGTAATATTCAAGTTTAATCTACCCTACCCCCTAAATTTTACTGACAACTAAAATTTTCTCAAAAGTTGCAGAAAATGGGGTGAAAAAATGAAGTTTCTTAGATTGACAATTTTCATGGCTCATTCAATGCATATCATCAATATGTATCCAAATATAAAATATTAGGAAAATATCTGCAACCGTTTACGAGATATTCAAGAAAAGAAAAACCGGAAGTTCCGAAATGTCAAATGTTAGCAGCGAACATCCTTAAATGTGAATTTATTCGGATTACTTCCGCTATCTCTCATTTGGAACAGTTCGTTTAAGTAAATTGGTGCAGAATTGGTAGCTATTTCATACATGATGTTTGCTTTGTGAATAAAGATAGTTTCTTCAAAAGATAAAACATGCAAATAATTACTATCTTCAAGTGTAGTGTAATCTATCCCAAGAATAAGCTTACATGCTCTCCTTTGTAACTTTTCAATTTTGTATGTGTAACAATTGCTAGAATTTCCCCAGACTATGCAACAATATTCAAGATGTGGCTTTGAGATAAGATCTTATTTGAGATAATAACCAAAGGTAAGATGATATCTTTTTAGAAACGTACTGAAAATGATTGTTCCAGACAAAATTTTGATCCACATGAACACCTAGAATTTTCTCATTACTTGAATTTTTTAACTCTAAATTTATTACTAAATGTGATGTTCAAGTCACAATCAATCAAGGAATTTCTTTTTGCCGACTAGCAATTAAAATTATTTTTGTTTTATCGGTATTGATAATCATTCCATTTTCTGAACACCATGTTCGAACAATATTCAACGCATTTTGAAGCTTAGATTCAAGGATAGCCTTGTCAGAAGCAATGTAATATAAAGTTGTATCGTCTGCATATAAGTCAACTGAAAATGGAGTTTTTCAAAGACAGTGGTAGATCAATGATAAAAAGGAGAAATAATAGAGGGCCCAAAATAGACCCCTGCGGAACACCATACACAACATCACCACTACTAGAACTAGAATTGTAAATAACTACTTGTTGGGTTCTGTTGTCAAGATATGATTTAAACCAAGACAAACTAGATTCACTGAATCTATAAATGCGCAACTTGCGTAGTAGTACGGTGCATGAAACTTAATATTGACGATAAAATGAACCCATGAGGGGAAAGGACAAACTTGGTCTCAAATGAAAGCTTATAACCTTTTCTACTGATTCCCGGTTGTCGTCGCTTTCTAAAAGTGGAGCGTCATATTAGAAAAAGGGGAGATAACTCTTTACTATAACTAAGCAAGTTCCGTCAGTTAGTAGTTTCCGTTCGAAAAAGTCATAGAATTATACACGGGACATCGTAAGTTTCCTGGTTATATAACAAAGACATGTATTTCGCGGCGATTGGTTGTTGTTCAGAATCCTTGAATGTCAAGGCGATGTTATTACGTAATGTTACGTAATATACCCATAAAATCGTTGAAAATGAATATTTTCAACTTAATTTGCGCGATTCATATGAATACTTTTGAAACGAATTTTCTTTGGTCTTGTAGACAATTTTTAAAATAAGCTTTTCAGCCATGTATGCTGCGTTTCTGTACAATTTCTATTACTTGAGTTACATCCCTTTAAAGTATCGCATCAAGTATGGACAATATCTCAGCTGTTTCTTGTCCTAGACCACGGATTTTGGTCTCGTTATAAAGCGGAGACATATGCCTGATATTGTATGATAAAGAATGCAAATGATTTAATTTGCATATTCATGAATTTTAATGAAAACACCAGAATCTCAGGGGAAAAAAAACATAAAAACAATAAGTCAGCTAATTTCATACCTAAACTACCATTGTTATTGCACCAATAATACCACTTGACAAAATTATTGATTTCATGTACCTATAAGAAAATTTTATTATTTGTACTTTCGTGAATATTAATTAAAATGACAAAATCAGGAAAACCGAGGGAAATTTTAGCCATTGAAGACTTTAGTGTGGGTAATAGGATCTTAGACCCCTTAGACAAATTTTCATGGCCACTAGTTTGGCCAGAATACCATCAGAATATCAAAACGAATACCATCAGAATATCAAAAATATGTTGTCTTCAACACTGAACACATTTCTATGATGTAAATTTCATAGTTTCTCAACCCACTCCTAATGTGATTGTAAAGAATGGACTTGTACTTAAACAAATACTCATACCCCAGCAACAACTTACTCTAGAATATTATAGTTTATCAATTAGTTATTCACGGACATATAACTTTTTACATGAATACATATTTTAATACATGTATAATCAAATCATTTGCATATTCATGAAATTAATAAAACATGATAAAACCGGTACAATGAGGGGAATAGTTACCAATTCACTTGTACCTAGGCTGTTTATGAACATAGAAGACTGAAAGTGGTATCAAGTGAATGCTATGACAATGGTTGATCACTCTCAAGTCTGATATTTCAGACTTATATTTAATTTTCACTTTCATGAATATTAATGAAAACTGCAAATTGGAGAAAACAAGGAATATCTGCAAAATGATTTGTATCTCAGTAACCAAACACCTAAAGTGTTGAAATTGGTATCAAACGATTGCTATAGCAACATTATATCACTCTTTTCTACAATAGATAAGTCATTTGAATTCTGTTTTAATTAAATCTGTGGAAATTGGAGAAAACCGCAGAAAAATTAAGGAGGTATACATATTTTACCACACCTATCTTGGCTACTAATATATCTGGAGAGCTAAAATTGAAATAAAATGATTGGTAGGACACTGTCCTATTACCAGATTATGATAAATATAAATCGGCAGGCTAATGTATTGTTCAATTGTTAATAAAACTTAGACTGTTGAGAAAAATCACAGAAAAATGATACTAAAAACCTTAGGTTTTTGTTAATGGTACCAAATGATTGCTGGGACATTGTGTTATAACCATGTAATAAAATATGTTTTCAGCTGAAATATTTGTTGTTCGTATGTAAATAAGAAATTTAGATATTAGAGAAACATCACAGAAAAATGATGGGATATACCAATAAAATTGCTTATATCTCACAAGCTACCAAAAGCCTTATAGTGTTGAAAATGATACCAAGTAATTGCTAGGACAATGTGCTTTAATCACGTAATAAGATATCTAAGCTATTTGACTTTCTTAATGTTCGAATATTAACAAAAACATTAGATATAAGAGAAAAATGATGGGGTACACCAACAAAATCACGAATAACTCAGCTACAAAACGCCACAGAGTGTAGAAAATGGTACCGAATGATTGCTAGGTTAGTGTACTATATCCATGTAATAAGATAATTTATAAATCATCTGACTTTTTGTTGTCGAATATTAATCAGAACATGAGATATTGAAGAAAACATCACCAAATTAAAGGGTACTGATAAAATCACTTACCCGGTATATCTCAGCTAGCAAAAGCTATAGAGCGTTGTAAATGGTACCAAAAGATTTCTAATGCAATAAAATGTTGCCCTGCAGTCTGATATATATTGACCATTTTAGATAATGTTTTGTGAACGCTAGATAAAACTTTATAAAAATGTAAACATAACAGAAAAAATAAAGCTGAGCTCCAACAAAACCATTTGTACATTCGCTTTTAACTTATTGATGTTGTAAATCTGGCCATATAGCAATGACCAATATAGTCGTAGGAGTTATTTGATGCATCTTTGAATAATTTGTGGCAATTTGTAACTGATATGCAAGTGATTATCTTGGTATACCCCTTAAATTTTCAGTAAATTTTCACCTATTTTGAGGTTCTCATGAAAATAATATTCATATAATTTATTAATAAAATTAAATGGGTATAATGCATTGTCGTAGTTATCGTTTAAATACAAAGTCTAATTATCTAAGGTTATTACTAGCTAAGATAGGGATGGTTTTATAGATATACTGCCTTAAATATTTCTGCAATATGTCTCCGATTTGTCAAGATTCTATTCATAGTCATGAAACGAAAGGCAAATGACATATATTTTATGGTGCAGGGTGTATAATATTAGATTAAAAATATTTCGACACCAATTTCAGCAGGTTTTGGTTGCTGAGATACAGGCCATTTTATAGGTATACCCATTTAATTTTCTATTTTATTCTCATCAATTTCACTTTTTCATTAATATTCATGAAGTTGAAAATCAAGTGAGGCTTATTAATTAGTATAGTATGTATTTGATACTGCTTTCAATGTTCTTAGTTTATGTACAACCAGGTAAAAGTGTCAAATGCCTGTATTAATATGGTACTAATCTTAGAAATTTAGTAAATTGTTAAGGGAGAAAGAGCAATTTAGTAGGTACACAACGTCCTTAAGAATCATATTATAGGTTGAAAATCATTGAAAACTTGTAAGTATATGTCATTCTAACGTTTCGCTAACAGGGACATACTTTTTGCATTTAGGTGTCCCTCTGAACAATTTTGTATATATGAGGAGTCGTTCTAGGGTAACAAAGTAGATCTTGTATCTATATACCATCCCAATCTCTTTAAGGTCAGATTTTCCATTGCTTTCCTTGATTATTTGAAGTTTTGACAAATATTAATAGGTAAGCAAATGTGACAATCTTATTCAGGCCCATGGTATTTGCAAATGTGTCAAATGATATCGTATCGTACAATAGCAGTGTGCCACAATAATGGTTTGGGTCTGAAATGTTTGGGTTTTAAATGCTGTTCTTTCATTATTGATATCTTTATTGATATTTCATGAATATGCATTAGATTAGTTGCATAATTAACAATTTGATTAAGTTCTAAACGGAGACCAGGTTACTGGTAGATTACTCACAGAGGCGATAATGTTTAAGCATTTTATACTCAAAATACAAAATAAATACAAAATATTGTATTTTAAGTGTTATTGTATAAAATTATCTCCCCTTTTTACGATATGACGGTACACATTACGGATATGACAATAAGAAGTAACAGTAAGGAGGGACAATAAGCTTTAATTTTACATAATTGTCAGCACTCTGTTGTTATTTCTAGTTGGGATGCAAGTCATTTTTGTGAGTCTACTGCTTATATTTTCTGTCTTTTTTCTTCATTTTAATGTTTTCATTAATATTCATGAAGCTAAAATCGCATGATTGTATACCAGACTATTCGGACAAAAGGTCATTTACTGAGCATTCATTAGAACATTTCTTTGAAAACTCTATATCTAACAACAACCCAGGTACATGTGTTTGTGTAGGTATAGCCCCTCAGTTTTTTCATAATTTATATCGTATTTTACTAATATTCATAAATATGCAAATCAGACGGTTTTTCTACAGGTCCAAGGCATTACAAAATTTGTCAAATTGTATCAACGGTGCAGTAAAAATCACCACAATGGTGATTTTGGTCTTATTTAATTTACTTTTTGATTTTGAAGGAGTTTGTCGTCATTTTTATGATTTTATCAATAATCATGAATATGCAAATTAGATAATTTGCATACCTTACCATTTGTTAAAAGAGGTATGTCTAAGCTTTAGAATGAGACCAAGTTTAGTCATCTAAGATATTCAACAGTGGAGATATTGACGATTGAGCATTATGCACTCTTAAAAATATTGCATTTTTAGCTCACCTGAGCCGTCAGGCTCACAAGGTGAGCTTATAGTATACCCATGCTCCGGCGTCCGTCCGTCCGTCGTCCGTCCGTCGTCCGTCGTCCGTCCGTCGTCCGTCCGTCGTCCACCATTTTCAAAGATCTTCTTCTCTGAAACAGCTTGGCCAATCAAAGCCAAATTTTACATGAAGCATCTATGGGAAGGGGGAACCAATGTGTATATAAATAATCCAGGTCACATGACCAAGATGGCCGCCATGCCCATATATGGTAAAAACCCTTCAAAAATCTTCTTCTCCGGAACCACTGGACCGATTTCAACCAAACTTGGCATGAAGCATCGATGACTCAAGTACTACAATGTGTATATAAATCATGACCTTGCGGTGACCTTGACCTATTTTATGGCAAGGTCAACATAGGTCGCCTTTGCATTTGAATGGGAAAAATTGTTAAATTGTCATTTAAAGGAAAAATCTTGCAAAAAATGTGCAGTAGGACTGAATATTAATGATTCTGAAAAAAATTGGGCACCAGGGTCTCATCCGCCCCCACCCCGGGGCAATATACATGTATATTATCATAATATTCAAACATCTTCTTCTCTGAAACCGCTTGGCCAATCAAAGCCAAATTTTACATGAAGCATCTATGGGAAGGGGGAACCAATGTGTATATAAATAATCCAGGTCACATGACCAAGATGGTCGCCATGCCCATATATGGTAAAAACCCTTCAAAAATCTTCTTCTCTGGAACCAGTAGATCGATTTCAACAAAACTTTGCATGAAGTATCGATGACTCAAGTACTACAATGTGTATATAAATCATGACCCTGTGATGACCTTGACCTATTTTACGGCAAGGTCAACATAGGTCGCCAATGCATTTGAATGGGGAAAACTTTTGAAATGTCATTTAAAGTGAAAGTCTTGCAGGAAATGCACAGTAGGACTGAATATTAATGATTCTGATAAAGATTGGTCCCCAGGAGCTCATATGCCCCCACTCCGTGGCATTATACATGTATATTTTCATAATATTCAAACATCTTCTTCTCTGAAACCACTTGGCCAATCAAAGCCAAATTTTATGTGAAACATCTACAGGATGGGGTAATCAATGTGTATATAAATAATCCAGGTCACATGACCAAGATGGCCGCCATGCCCATATATGATGAAAACCCTTCAAAAATCTTCTTCTCCGGAACCGGTGGACTAATTTCAAAGAAACTTGGCATGAAGCATTGATGGCTAAAGTACTACAATATGTATATTAATCATGATCCTGTGATGACCTTGACCTATTTTACGGCAAGGTCAACATAGGTTGCCAATGCATTTGAATGGGGAAAACTGTTAACATGTCATTTAAAGGGAATAAATAAAATAGAAATTGGCAAATGGACAGAATATTGATTGTTCTGAAAACAAATGGCCCAAGGGCATCATCTGCCCCTGCACTGGGGCTGAATACCGTAATATTCAAACATGTTTATTGGCATATGTAGCAGATCTCAGGTGAGCGTTTACAGGACCATTGGTCCTCTGGTATAATATTTTAGTACAGAGTTATCTCCCCATTTTACAATATGACGCTACACTTTCCGGACACGACGACAACCGGCAAATGAAAGAAGAGATGATAAGCTTTAATTTGAGACCAATCTTAACCTTTTCCTACATGGGTGCATTTTTCGTTCGATCTAAGCGTCGTACAGGATTCATGCACCGCACTATAGAAGTAAATCATGGCCAACCAAATCAAAATCTTTCCGGAAATCAATCATAGCATACCCTACTAATTTTCCCTCATTTATTGCTTTTAACCAAGTGTCTGTCATAAAAATGAGAGCCGATTCTGTTGAATGATTTTTGCGAAATCCACTTTCAATGGTTTTATGAAGAAATTTAATGTATGCTCATCTAAATAAATAAAACGTTAGTTTTTTCTCTATCCGTTTTTCAATTATTTTTGAAAGGGTTGGCAAAATTGAAATAGGTCTGTAATTGTTAACATTATCCTTTCCTCCAGTTTTAAAGATCGGGTGATTCAAAAATAACATCAGAAAAGATACTTTTCCGAAAGTTGCCAAAACTGTCGAATTGAGGCAGGCGCGAAGCACTACAATTATTTGCCATCTTTTAGGCGTGTCATGGATTGCATTTAAGATCATGATTCAATGATTCAATGTTTTTTTGTTTTGTTTTTTTTTTACTAAAGATAATTAGCCTTTTTTGTTTGTTTGTTTGTTTGTTTGTTTGTTTTTTTTTGTTTTTTTTTGTTTTGTTTTTTTTTTTTGTTTTTTGAATTGATATGCTTTACGTCCCAGTCAACAGCAATGGTTATGCCGGGACGTCGCCTCCATTTTATGGGACTTCTACCCAACATTAGGATGTCATGACACTCAAAATGTGCTTCATAAATATAACCACCCAAGTAAACCAATAAGTAAGTAAGTGAGTAGTTACTTTATTTAGAGAGGGTAACACGGTTAGCTAAGCCAATCTTCACCGAGGCCCTCAAAACATATATACATACATGCAGATATAAGGCTTATATGTACGGATGGTTTGACTAAACGACTTCCTGGGCAGGCTCAGACTTGATCGTTTCACCAGTAATCAGATGGTCGGTCAGTAGTTTAGAAGCTTTGCCTGGAGGCACAACCAGCCAATCTACTAAACTCAGATCTCCTAGGCCCCAATGGGCGGGGGCCCATATTCCCACCCGACTACCCTCTATTGGCATTTTTATTCCTGATGACTACATAGGAAATGGCATTCATTTGCGCATATTTTGAAAGCCTGTATCTTGAAAAATACAGAAGTTGTGACTGTAATTATGTGCTTTAATGAAAGCCTGACGTCTTGTGCACCAAACAAAATACACTCCGTTTGAAAATTTCATATACGTGCCACAGCCTTAGGTTTGAGGCGGTGGGTAATTTTTGGACAACAAATCTTAATGCAGAAAACCAAGATTTCTGTTCGTATTCATCTAAATACATGCTCATACAATTTTGGCCATAAAAAGAGGCTGCAGATGGCCCTGTTTTCCTATAACCTTTGAGTATTGCCTGTATTACATGCAAGCGTGTCTGATAAATATACCTTTTACATGCATGCTTTTAGATTATTATCGGTTTAGATTCCTTTTCTTGCAAACGTTTTTAAACATATTTGGTCCCATTTGAATTACATATACTAGACCCTGCTGAAAGATACAAAATTGCAGTCTTTGTCTCCATGTTGCCAAATCTATAGGGTCACCGAAGAGGCTTTGTAGCCGAAACTGCAGTATGGCCCATCCCCTTTCTCATTAATATGTTCACTGCTATTAAAGGACATCTTTCTTATTTTTTTATTCATCACAAAACTTAATTGTTTGTGCTTTATACTTACTTACTTACTTACTTGCCTTGTCTTGCCTTGCCTTGCCTTGCCTTGCCTCGCCTCGCCTCGCCTCGCTTCGCTTTACTTTACTGTAAGTTGCGGTACACTGAAAAGGTAGCGAACTGACCGCTTATGATTTACGGATAAAATGCGAACGGAAAAGCGGCGTAGCATCAATTCAATTTTTTCGTATCAAAGAATTGAAGCATCGTAATGGCGCGGTACGGAAACCCTGTGATGATCGTGCGGTCACCGCACGGTTTTTTATGATAATTTTGGGACAAAAATAAAAATAATTGTAGGCCTTTAGGGTGATGTGATCGTACGGCATCCGTACGGCTATCGCAAGGTTATTAAAATCGTGCGGATATCGTGCGGTCATCATACGGACATACCACGGCGTCCGCGGGTTTATCGTGCGGCCGCCCTGTGATTGCTGTGCATTTTTGATGGGATATGATTGCATTTCACCATTAGGAGTCAATAGGCGCAAATGTTGACGTTTTGTCACCGATCATGCCTCTTTGTAAACGATCGTCTGAGCAGACTAATATAAAATTATCTGCATGTTTCCTATGTAAATTCAAAACTATGTCCCGTTAAACAGCAATACCATCAGCAACAATGTTTCGTAATCTGAGTGTGTCTTCAAATGAAGAAAAATCCTAGAATCGTAAGGCTATCGCAGGGAGACCACAAGGGCTCAGTCAGAAATCGTAGGGACTCCCCATGGACATCGCACGGGCTACGTACCATTTCCACTTAAAGTGTGCGGAGATCGTACGATTTCTCTACGATCTCCGAACGGTTCTGACTCAGAACATCGAAGAAAGTCAGAACAAGAAATCGTAAGATACCCGTATGAATTGTAAACACCTACGTCGTAGCCCATGATCACCTACGGTGTCTAAAAATCGTAGGGAAAATCGCAAACCGAAAAATCGTAGGATGATCGGGGCAAACGTAACCTAAATTATCATACAAAAATCGTGCGTTGACCGCACGATCATTGCAGGGTCTTCATACGACGCCCGTACGATGCCCTACGACGTGTCTACGGGCTACGGTCGTAAGAGTTTTAAAAATTGTAAAAGTACATACTAATTCTAAATCGTAGAGGCCACGGAGATCGTAGGAAGTCGTAGAATCGTAGGGACATCGTAGGGTCACCCTGCGGAGACCGCACGAAAATGCAAAAATTGGCATCGTGCGATCATTGCAAGCTAATTGTATGCCAAATGTAACCTAGGCATCAGTCATAAGTCCAAGGGACTCCGTACGATATCCACTTAATGTCTACCGAGACCCTACGACTACCGTACGCCCACATTGCGTTTTGTATCAGAACGTATAGGGACTCCATACGGACATCGCACGGGCTGATTACGATATCCACTTAAAATTGGCGAAGATCTACTACTACCGTACGATCCCCTTGCGTTTTTGTATCAGGCAGATCAAGAAATCGTACGATATCCGTACGAATTGTAAGCACATACGTCGTGGCACACGAGCACCTACGATGTCAAAAAATCGTTAGGAAAATCGCAGACCGAAACATCATACGTAATGTAACCTAGGCATTACCCACATTAAATAGCGAGTAAACGATTTAAACATTTTTACAAAATAGCATGTCACATAAATGTGAGAATCAACAGTTCAGATTTAGCTATTATCATATGACGTCGCTGTTTTCCAGTGGATAACATCATGTCATAAAAATCGTATGGCCACACGTGTATTAACACTTTTGCGGGAATACGTAACGTCATTGACGACGTCCGTAACAACAATGTAAATTTTCATTGAAAATATGTCCACTTCGAAGGCGATAAAATTCAATTTTAAAATTCATATGATAAAACGAATCTTACACGAGTGGTCATTTCATATGAAATTTATTAAACTCGCCGAAGGCTCGTTTAATAAATTTCATATGAAATGACCACTCGTGTAAGATCCTCTATTTATCCGATGAAGACAAATGACGACGTTTCGGACGTTAAAATTGCGTACACCGCAACTTTGGACGTTACGTGTATACACCCGTATAATACACGTGAAACCCTCACTACCCACCCGTATAATACACGTGAAACCCTCACTATTCGCCCGTATAATACACGTGAAGCTTCACTATACACCCGTATGATACACGTGAAACCCTTACTATACACCCGTATAATATACAACCCTCACTATACGTTCGTAGTATACGTGAAACCCTCACTATTCGCCCGTATAATACACGTGAAACTTCACTATACGCCCGTATAATACGCGTGAAGCCCCCACTATACAATGTTACTTTTACGTGACTCTGTGAGAATAAAATGACACAAATGGAATCAAAACGCCCGATTCTGTTTTCAAATTCACGTACTATATTAAATCAGTGGGTTTTATCCATATAATCTCGAGCCATTATTATTGCTATTTTTTGGCTTTATAATACCTCATTTTCCAGTTTTACTTTTTTAAAACGATTATGAGCATCTTTTTTTACAGATATGCGAATAAAAAAGTAATCTTGTTTAAAATTTATGTGAAGCAGCTAACAAAACTATCACTAAATTAATTTTCGCCCATAATTCTTTAAATTATTAATTGAGTCGCCTCGTGAGAAAACCGACAATGTGATTTCCGAACAGGTCCGACACAAACCGTGCTGTACAAGCACAGAAGAGACCTAGAAGCTTGAACTTTCGAATGTAACAAGAAGAGGGATCGTACTATCCATATAGCGAAAACAAGGGCGATGATCAAATTCACGGCTTCGCCTCGGGCAATAGCCTGCCAAGTCGGGGAAAATTGTTTGCAATATTGCAATATATAACTGTACTATATTAATTGTGCGTGCCGAAAACGATGTCGAAAGACCAAGTCAATAGTCCGAGATGCTCAAATAATAAAAAAATCAATCGCCCCTGACAAAGGATAAATTTTTATACAACATCTATTAAATGTGTCGGGTTGGTGTAATGGATAGCGTATTCGCTTAGCACTCAAGAGGTTGCGGGTTCGATACCCAGCTGGTACATATGCTTGTCATGTCGGTGGCAAATATTCATCCTGACGTAATAAAGGCAAACCGCCCATAGGGGTGTAACATTTTTGTTGGTCAGTATATAAAAGTGGCGTATATATATATATATGATAAAAGTGGCGTATATACAGAAGGTGGACAAAAGTATTCGTCACTTTTGAAACTCCATAGACTTCAATGTATTTTCATGTTTACAAGAACAATTATCCTGCCTCTTCTGGTCAACTTATTTTCATGATTTTGGTGCCATTTGAAAGTAAACCAAATAAAGCAATAAATAAAGGTCACTTGATGAAGTTTCGACATTGCATTTTTCTAGTACAAGAGTTTAAAGTTTAAGGAAACTTTAAAAAAGCCATTTTCCCATTGACGTCAATGGTGACGTCGCCCAAAAATTGACAAAAAATATTTCACAACTTTTTAAAAAGTCGTAGCTTAAAAACGCATGCACGGAATTAAATGAAAATGTCTTGTTTATTGCTTCATTTTTTTACCTTTCAAATGACACCAAAAATACAAAAATGCGTTAACCAGGAGAAACAGGGTAATTTTTCTTGCAAACATGAAAATACATTGAAGTCTGTGGAGTTTTACAAACGTGACGAATACTTTTGTCCACCTTCTGTATCATACTATAATTTGAGCAACGTTTGTCTGTTTGTTTGTTCCCCTACTCCTCCCAGGTCCTTGGGCCGATCTTCACCAAACTTGGAGGGAAGGTGGAGGGCGGCCCCCGATATTAGCTTGAGGGGTTCATTTTTTGAAAGGTCAAGGTCATGAAGGTCAAAGGTCAAATTTATGTGTTTTTTTTCTGTATGTTCCCCTACTTCTCCCAGGTCCTTGGGCCGATCTTCACCAAACTTGGTGGGAAAGTTGAGGGCGGCCCCAGATATTAGCTCGAGAGGTTCATTTTTCCAAAGGTCAAGGTCATCGAGGTCAAAGGTCAAATGTCTGTATCTCTGCAGTCCTTTGTCCGATTTGCATGAAACTTGGTGAGTGTATACAGGGCGGCCCCGGATATTATCTCGATGGGTCAATTATTTAAAATGTCAAGGTCATCGAGGTCAAAGGTCAAATTTCTGTATCTCAGCAGTCCTTAGTCCGATTTGCATGAAACTTGCTGAGTGTATACAGGTTGATCCCTGATTAAGATTTATGGGTCCAATTGGGTCAAATGTCATTTACGTTAAAGGTCAAATTTATGGGTTTTTTTTTCTGTTGGTCATGTTCTTTTTTCTGTTTGTTCCCCTACTCCTCCCAGGTCCTTGGGGCGATCTTCACCGAACTTCCGGTTATTAGCTCGAGGGATTCATTTATTAAAGGTCAAGGTCATCGAGGTCAAAGGTCAAATAAGGTCAAGGTCATCAAGGCCAAAGGTCAAATTTATGTTTTTTTTCTGTTTGTTCCCCTACTTCTCCCAGGTCCTTGGGCCGATCTTCACCAAACTTGGTGGGAAGGTTGAGGGCGGCCAAAGATATTAGCTGGAGGGGTTCATTTTTCCAAAGGTCAAGGTTATCGAGGTCAAAGGTCAAATTTCGGTATCTCTGCAGTCCTTGGTCCGATTTGCATGAAACTTGGTGAGTGTATACAAGGCGGCCCCGGATATTAGCTTGATGGGTTAATTATTTTAAAGGTCAAGGTCATCGAGGTCAAAGGTCAAATTTCTGTATCTCAGCAGTCCTTAGTCCGATTTGCATGAAACTTGCTGAGTGTATACAGGTTGATCCCTGATTAAGATTTATGGGTCCAATTGGGTCAAAGGTCATCGAGGTCAAAGGTCAAATTTATGGTTTTTTTCTGATGGTCATGTTTTTTCTGTTTGTTGCCCTACTTTCCCAGGTCCTTGGGCCGATCTTAACCGAACTTCCGGATATTAGCTCGAGGGATTCATTTATTAAAGGTCAAGGTCATCGAGGTCAAAGGTCAAATTTCTATATCTCAACAGTCCTTGGTCCGATTTACATAAAACTTGGTGAGTGTATACAGGTTGATCCCTGATTAAGATTTATGGGTCCAATTGGGTCAAAGGTCATCGAGGTCAAAGGTCAAATTTATGTTTTTTTCTGTTTGTTCCTCCCAGGTCCTTGGGCCAATCTTCACCAAACTTGGTGGGAAGGTTGAGGGAGGCCCTGGATTTTAGCTCGAGGGGTTCATTTCTTAAGGTCAAGGTCATCGAGGTCAAAGGTCAAATTTCTGTAACACGGCAGTCCTTGGTCTGATTTGCATGAAACTTGGTGAGTGTATACGGGTTGATCCCTGATTAAGATCTATGGGTCCAATTGGGTCAAAGGTCAAATTTATGTTGTTTTTCTGTTTGTTCCTCCCAGGTCCTTGGGCCGATCTTCACCAAACTTGGAGGGAAGGTAGACGGCGGCCCCGGATATTAGCTTGAAGGGTTCATTTTTTGAAAGGTCAAGGTCATCGAGGTCAAAGGTCAAATTTGTCATTTTTTTCTCTTTTCCTCTGTGTATGTCTTATTTGAGATTGTGTGTGGGTGTGTATGTGTGTGTCTTATTTGTCTTCATCGCCGCAATCATCTTACTGCTGCGTCGAGACGGGTAAAATTTACTAGTATATAAAAGTTGTGCAAACGAGACCAGTTTAAGATCATTTGTTTACGAATCACGAATGTAATGTCTGTGACACAGAAACATACCAATTAATCTAATGTTTTTCAGGTCCTCTGATCAATTTGTCACTGAGTGAATAGGGAATAGAATAAATGAGCCTTTGCATGAGAAAACCAACAGTCTGTGTTTCAGACCCGGATCAACACAAACAAGCCTGAGCAGCAAAAGAAGACCGATAGAAAATTGAAATTTCGGATTCAAGAAGAGGAATTGAATTGTCCGTGCAGCGAAAACGAAGGCGCTGATCAGCTGTGCAGTTACTGCACAGCTGATCTGCGTCTTTGTTTTCGCACATGCAAAAATCCGGTTTTCTCATGATGCGGCTCAAATGCCAGGCTCCTATTGATCTTTGCCCATTAAAGGATAGTTTTACGCTATTTTGGGAGTCAGTAATACAACGCTAGTGCCATCAAACTCGATCCGGCCTCGTCACACATAAGCGAAAATCCCTCGACGTAAACCTGCGTTTTAAATGCGAAAAAAAGGAATTCTTGCTTGTTTGATTTATTGCTTAAATACGTCACTTTAAACAGCTAATGTCCCGACATGACAGTAGCTGATGACTGGGACGTAAAGCAATAAATCAAAGATTCGCAACTATTCGAAAGATTTTCGCTTATGTGTGACGATGCCTTAAGGTTTAATGTTGTATTTGGGTAAATACGGAGTTTCTGAATACTTTCGAAAGTATCAAAGCCAACCAAAAGCACTAACTGCAAAAACTGGCCATACCAGGCAATCTAGTGAATAATTCATGAAATTGAAAATAGAGAAATATTGTCAGCTTCCGATGCGAGTGTTAGAAGCCACGACGTGAGAAAACCGATCTTCGGGGTTTCCGACCAGGTCCGACATCAACTGGCCTAGGTATTCTCAGAAGAAGTCTAGAAGCTTGAAATTTAGGATTTAGAAGGAAGATGCATCATTATATGAAGTGTATTTACTGAACAACTGATCTGCACCTTTGTTTTTGCTTATGTGTGCTGTTGTTATGCAGCGCCTGGATATAAAATCTTCCTACGACCTGTCTCTTTAAGCTTAACCCATTTTGACGAATGTATTTTCCATTCTTATCATTTGAGCCGCCTCGTGGGAAAACCAACAATGTGGTTTCCGAACAGGTCTGACACAAACTGGCCTGTACAAGCACAGAAGCAGGCTAGAAGCTTGAAATTTCGGATTTAAGAAGAAGAGGAAGTGTACTATCCGTGTAGCGAAAACAAAGGCGCTGATCAGCTTCGCGGTTACCGCGAAGCTGATCTGCGTCTTTGTTTTCGCCTATGCAGATTGTTGGTTTTCCCATGAGGCGGCTCATTTGTGTGAGCCTACTGCCATTATAAGGAATATCAGGGGTGATTTTGAATTTTTATTCCATTTTTCGATGAAATTCCTCTAAGCAAACAGAATAGCCCTAGATATGACGCCGCATTCTGCGGCGTCCCATCTGGGGCTATACTGTTTGCGTTTGTCCAATAAAAAGGACGCCAGGCTTAAATGAGCTTAAAGCAGATTCATCTGGTATTGAAGCCGCTTGATCAGAAAACTTGCCATGTGCGTTTATGCCTTGGTTCACGGGTCATGCCGAAATATAGATGGAGTGATTTAGTTCTAGGAAATAAGTCTCTGACATAAAAATATGATGTGCATTCTCTTAATGCTATAAAGGCGGACACTGATTAGCAATCCGTGCACAGGTTTATCTGAGTCTTTGAATTTCCCGGTTCCGTAATTACAGAAAACACGTTTTCCAAGATAGAGGTTCATTCATAAATAAGCTGTAAAACGTCAGTTGCAGTAGTGTAAGACAAATATCTTCTTCGTGTTGTGCCAGAGTGGATGCGTCAACTTGAAGATAATGATAATTTGTCTCGCATTGGTTTGTTAAATAAACGATACATCTACATAGGAATTTTGGAATTATAAGCCGTTAACGGAAGCCTTTTGATCTGTGATCATCTTTTGGGACAGCAGTTTGGAAACATTTTCAGAGCAAAGATTTTCAGCATTCGTTTAAACCTGTCAATAACGTTCTAAGAACTGGATTAATGCGCAAAGAATTTTAAGGCATTTCAAAAATGCAAGAAGCATCATGACATTGAACGGAACCACCATAACAATGTTTACGTCAACGTTGCTATTGAGAAGTAGTTGTTTATGTGGGAAGTGAAAATTGCACAATCACATGTAATCAGCTGTTATAATACTGTTACACCTCAAGAGGGTTATTATAGATTACTTCGAACTTTGCTTCGTCATAACAACCAGGTCAACGAGAAAACAATATTTCTAATCATAAGAAGCGAGAGGATTGATTTAATTTTATGATACCATGGAAACTTTATCTTGTAAAATAATCATAAACTTGTCCCAAGTGCGTGTATCGTAACAATAAACCCACAGCTCGGGTTTTCACGTTGTCAGAGGATGCTCAATAACAATATGAATGCTATAAACTTGTCCAGTTTGGTGCCATTAAAAATTGCAGTGCCGTTGTTCGGTTACGCTGTTCCACCAGTGGCATTCATGGTACTGTTCGTGAACATTTTATTGGTCATGACGTTGTGTCGACGTCACATGAGATCACCGGTAAATTCTCTTATGGTTGGTATAGCGACAATGAACACGATAGCCATTACTTTGCCAGTGCCTGTGTCAGTTTATTTTTATACTTCTGGAAATGTGTTCCATTACATTCCATTTAGCTGGTGTCGGGCTTATTTCACCACAGTTTTCGTGTTACCCCTTGCCAGTAACATGGCGTCCATCTGGCTCACCGCCGCGTTGGCATGCGTGCGCTGTCTATCCGTATGGCGACCTCTAGCGGCCAGAGCTCTAATCACGTGGTACAGGACAAACTTAGTCGCAGTAGCCATCGTTCTGATTTCTGGGGGCGTTTATTTCCCATCCTTGTTTGAGTACACTTTTCACCCTGTTCCTCTGAATGAAACCAGTTCGATGCGAGAAGACATCGCCATGGTTGGGTGCAAGGTCGAGAAAAGCTTTTCCCATCTATTGAACAAAACCTTTTGTGAAACGCACACTTGGGCACAAATTTTGCTGACATCACTAATTCCGTGGTTCTGTATACTGTTTCCGGATTTCGGACTGTTATGGCGTCTCAAGAAAGCGGAAGTCAAGCGAGAAAAATTGCTCCTGGATGGTGAAAAAGAAACTTTCGTCGACAATGGAAAGGATATCTGTGAGAAACTAGTATCAATCAAGCAACACATGAAATTTAGACAACGACGTCGAAAGCTTACGTGGATGATATTCCTCAACGTTACATTAGTTTGGCTCGTCGAGATACCGTTCGCAGTGGTTTTTACACGTATTTTGGTAAGGAATGATTTTGACCTGATGAGTGGCAATATCGATGCGGTTGGCGTGATTGTTATTTTGATGAAGTATATAACATATCCAATGATTTTCATAATGTACTGCATAATGAGTGAAAGGTTTCGAGAAACGTTTAAAGACGTGGTTTTATGCCGCAAAACCGCAACAAAGCAGCTGTTTGTTGCCTACAGATCCAGTGCCACACAAAGTACTGACAGAAACAGCCCGAATGGGAATTCGACAAACGGACGAGTTTCTAGAAGGGACAGACCAAAAAACGACAGAAGAATGACGCGTTGAAGTATTTTACGTTATATCTGACGTTATACATTTGTGATTTTACCATTTGAGCCGCCTCGTGGGAAAACCAACAATGTGGTTTCCGAACAGGTCCGACACAACCCGGCCTGTACAAGCACAGAAAAGAGCTAGAAGCTTGAAATTTCGGATTTAAGTAGAAGAGGAATTGTACTATCCGTGTAGAGAAAACAAAGGCGCTGATCAGCTTCGCAGTTACTGCGAAGCTGATCTGCGTCTTTGTTTTCATCTATGCAGATTGTTGGTTTTCCCACGTGGCGGCTCATTTTTACCATGTCTG
The DNA here is from genome assembly GCA_964017185.1 of Rugalucina vietnamica. Classification (NCBI taxonomy): domain Eukaryota; kingdom Metazoa; phylum Mollusca; class Bivalvia; order Lucinida; family Lucinidae; genus Rugalucina; species Rugalucina vietnamica. The sequence goes on along the minus strand of OZ024874.1, from coordinate 61,497,456 downwards.
TGAACATGGCGTGTATCACTGTCGGGAAACAAACTCCGTGTAAGCTATCATTTGTGTCCACGACGGTGACGCCACAGGTTAATTTGGCTGTTCGGACTGAACCTAAGTTCGGAAAATGCGTGGTGTTGTTTTGCGTAAGTCATTTTTGAAGTTCTAGACCTATCCTATCATATGCAACAAACATTCTTAATTCAGATTCTGTAGAACCCTTCAATAGCCTTTGTCTAGTCGTTGAGAACACTTCGAGAACTTTGTTGTCACGAAGTGTTCTAAATGTAGACAAATGTCGTATTAAAGAAACCAGTTGCTAATATGAGCCGCCCCATGGGAAAACCAACAATTTGCATAGGCGAAAACAAAGGCGCAGATCAGCTTCGCGGTAACGTTACCGCGAAGCTGATAAGCGGCTTTGTTTTCGCTACTCGGATAGTACAATTCCTCTTCTACTTAAATCCGAAATTTCAAGCTTCTAGCTCTTTTCTGTGCTTCTACAGGCCGGTTTGTGTCCGACCTGTTCGGAAACCACATTGCTGGTTTTCCCACGAGGCGGCTCAGTTAATAACCACACTACGATGCGTATGACAGACTATGTGCAAAACATTCTACTTTAATATGGGCAAAGCAATATGCCATTTCTGAAGTTAGGTGCAGTTCGAACACGATCACTATCGCATGGCGTATACAAAAATGATATCAAACACGGACTTCGTTTCCCGACACCGTAGGCTGTGCCATCTTGTATCCCACTTGACGTTTAAAACAGTTAGATGACTCTAAACAAGGAAATCACAATTTTAAGGTTGTATCGATTGATGAAAATCATCAGCTCAGTTAAATGTTCGTGAGTAGCTTTAATTGTATTGTTATTTTCGTCTCTTTTCATCTCTGTAACGAAGTGCTCTGTTTTCTGGAATTGATCACTGGGTGCTTGCTTAGGGTTGAGACAAAAAAGATTATTTTCTGACTTTTGATATACAAAAGTTTGTTGTTGTTTTTTAAACTGACTTCTGACTCTTTGGCAATATTGTTTTCTGAATTGACCGATGATTTACTCTTCATTTGCCTTCTAAAGATAAAATAAAGTGGTAAAATCTGTCGCCACAAAGTCAGACATAAATCTCTTTTGTATCGAAACGAAGCAAGCACCCTGTGTTGATGGGCGGCTAAAACGTGAAACGTAATTGTGATGTTATATAATTAAAATAGTATCTTTTACAACATCTTGTTAATGCGATTTATTTGAAGTTTGCAAACGTATGCATGCCATAGAATATGACACGTGTGTCAGGCGACTAAGTCGGAAAAGCGCCTAAGTAGGAAAAAGTCGTCTTAGCAGAGGATAAGAATTACGCTTATCGGGGAATAAAGTTTTCTACGCTTATGTAGGAAACGAAAGAAACATGACGGCTTCATACTTATGCAACAATTTCATCGTTATTTTTTTACGTTGTTGCTTTCGTCTATGCGTTAACAACCTGCATGGATTATGACTGACCCGGTCTTAAAGCAAGAAATTGCAGTCGGTTATCATGCCATATATTAAGTCTTGAAAGTGGGCGCCTAAATACGATTGTGTAAAGGCCAGCCATAAAACATAAATGTATTTTGAAAGAGTAATGTTTTGTCTTTCAAAAATTGTAATTTGTGAAGACTTGCAGTTTAAAATGCAAAATAGCACATACTTGAATAAGCTGGGGGTTATGTAATTGGACAAAAAATAGAGATATTTTTCAACTTTGTTAAGTGAAAGTATCTGGAATGGCATTTCTATTAAGGCTCCTGCCTTGCGTATGGTAGTTAAACGGGGTTTTAATTTTTGTTAGAATGGCATGTCTTTACTGAGTTGTACTGGCACTTTAAATCCAATTTGTTAAAAGGAATTAGCTATTCAAAGCTTGTTAAGATATGGTCATATTCCATGCCATTTTTACAGTTTTACTTGTATAAAGCCATGTATCCGTGATACCATTTTTAAGTTTAAACATAAACCAGAGGACCAATGGTCCTGTAAACGCTCACCTGAGACCTGAGATATATACGAATAAACTTGTTTGACTAGAATGGTAATATACATGTTTGTTATATGACTGAAGGAAATCCTGTCTCCTGATTGGTTCATTCAGTATTAATAAATCCTTATATTTCTCTGAAACTAGACCAAACTGATGAAAACCAGATCAAACCAGTTCCTGGAGGTTAATTATTTTGACAGTTTTTCTATATTAACCTCCAAAATCTATATTACGCTCCTGAGTATCCAAAAATAGCACCAGCATGAAATCAACATGGGCTTCATGAAATTGACATGATTTGATGTATGCCTTTAAAACCTGCCAGTTAGCTATAAATAGCTTGAACTCATTTCAGTTCATGAAATCTACATGCTTTGCAGTAACACACAATTACAGGTAAACAAAGCACTAGATAGTGAGGTGTATTTGGTGACAATTAAGAAATTATTTTGTTTATTTTTCATAAGAACCTATGTTGTTGGTACCCATTGGAATTGCCTTGTCATGGTGATTATTATGAGTACCCATACCATAGGTTTTATTAAGAACTAACAAACTTTCAATCATAATCAAATGTTCCTTTTTAACATCTCTTATGATTTTGTTTATTTATTTGTTATAAAATAAACATTAAAACACTTGAAAAGTCATATAACAAAACAGTTATTGACTTCAATTTCAGTAGATATAAGGATTTATCTACCCTCAAAAGTGATATTCACCTCGGCCTCCGGCCTCGGTGAATATCACTTTTTCAGGTAGATAAATCCTTATATCTACCTCATTGAAGTCAATAATTGTATAATATAACCCCAGGGCAGGGGCAGGGCAACCTCTGGAGTCAATTTCTTTAATAAATCATAAAGATTCAGTCATTTGCAAATTTACTGCAAGTTTTGCCCTTCAAATCACATTATAACAAATGCTTAGGCAACCTAAGTTGACCTTGCCATAAAAAAGGTCAAGGTCATCCCAGGGTCATGATTTATATAAACTTTGAAGAGCTCCATTGCTTGATGCCTCATGCCAAGTTTCAAAATTATAGGCCTTCTAGTACTGGAGAAGAAGATTTTTAAGGGTTTTTGCTATTTATAGCCATGGCGGCCATCTTGGTCATGTGACCTTGACCATTTATACAAACTTTCATTCACTCTTCCTAAGAATGTTCCACTTAAAAGTTTGGCTTTGATTAGCCAAGCAGTTTCAGAGAAGATGTTTCAATATTATGGTCATACACATGTATATAGCCCCAGGGCAGGGGCAGACAACCCTCTGGGCCCAAAATATTTTCATAAACATAAATTTTCTGTCCATTTGCTCATTCGTAGCAAGTTTTTTGCTCTTAAATGACATTTTCCTATTTTTTCCCATTCAAATGCATGGGCGGCCTAAGTTGACCTTGCCGTAAAAAAGGTCAAGGTCATCCCAGGGTCATGATTTATATAAATTTTGTAGAACTCCATTGCCTGATGCTTCATGCCAAGTTTCGAAATCATAGGCCTTCTGGTTCTGAAGAAGAAGATTTTTAAGGGTTTTTGCTATTTATAGCCATGGCGGCCATCTTGGTCATGTGACCTTGACCATTTATATATAATTTCATTCACTTTTCCTTAGAATGCTCCACATAAAGTTTGGCTTTGATTGGCCAAGCAGTTTCAGAAAAGAAGATCTTTGAATATCACTGTAATATACATGTATATTGCCCCGGGGTGGGGGCAGACAGACCCCTGGGGTCCAAGTTTTTTTCAGAATCATCAATCTTAAGTCCATTTGCCCATTTCCTGCAAGTTTTTCCCTACAAATGACATTTTAACACTTTTCCCCATTCAAATGCATGGGCGACCTATGTTGACCTTGCCGTAAAATAGGTCAAGGTCATCCCAGGGTCATGATTTATATAAACTTTGTAGAGCTCCAGTCACTGATGCTTCACACCAAGTTTCAAAATCATTGGCCTTCTGGTTCTGGAGAAGAAGATTTTTAAAGTTTTTTTCTATTTATAGCCATGGCAGCCATCTTGGTCATGTGACCTTGACCATTTATATAAACTTTCTTTCCCCCTTCCAAAGGATGCTCCATATGAAGTTTGGCTTTGATTGGCCAAGCGGTTTCAGGAGAGAAGATGTTTCATTATTATGAAAATATACATGTATATAGCCCCGGGGCAGGGACAGACAACACCCCAGGGGCTAAAATTTTCCATTAACATTAATCTTCTGTCCATTTGCCTATTCCCAGTAAGTTTTACCCATTAAATAGCATTTTACCATTTTTTCCCATTCAAATGCATTGGCGACCTAAGTTGACCTTGCCATAAAATAGGTCAAGGTCATCCTAGGGTCATGATTTATATAAACTATGATGGGCCCTCATCCCCGGTGCTACATACTAAGTTTCGTGGAAATCGGCCCACTGGTTCTGGAGAAGAAGATTTTTAAAGGTTTTTGCTATTTATAGCCATGGCGGCCATCTTGGTCATGTGACCTGGACCATTTATATAAACTTTCGTTCCCCCTTCCTAAGGATGCTCCACATGAAGTTTGGCTTTGATTGGCCAAGCGGTTTCAGAGGAGAAGATCTTTGAAATTGTGAACGACGGACGACGACGGACGCCGACGGACGACGGACGACGGACGCCGGAGCATGGGCATACTATAAGCTCACCTGTGAGCCTTCGGCTCAGGTGAGCTAAAAATGGGTACCATTTGCCAGAAAAATGGATGACTTTTTATTCGGAGACTAAAGGAGAATAGTTGAGCGTATTCTTAGAGGACAATGACAGAAGTTTAAGTCAGTTAACCCCCAAATTTTCATAAGTGGGTGGGGTAATTTGACCCCTTATAAATGTGCAAAATATGATGTAAAGTATATCTAACTTGGCTCAAAATGTGACACTGAGTCTATATGTATATTCAGTATAAACTTGACACCTAAAGAATTATTTCTTTGCTCAAAATACGTGTTTGCCTTTAAAAGCAGGCATTTTTCGGGGTTCCGTGTACAGATTTCCACACCTGACATAGATACTTGATAATCGAAATTTAACTTCGGTCATATCCATATTATCAGTTAAATTCAACGCTTATATGTCGTGATAGAAAAATCGAAACATCAATAATTTATGCGTTAGATTTTTGGCCTAAAACCTGTATTTGAGTGCATTTTGCTAGGCCAATGATCAAGTTCTAAAATATAATTCAAGCTGACTGTTTTTGCGTAACTGTTTGGCCTATTGATTTTGAATTATGCATGTTGAAAGCCTACATATAGCTTTTAATGATAACCAGTGTTTGATTGTGGCTAGCATGTCATTTTCTTATTTATAAATATGGTTATTTTGTGCATTTTCAATAGCCGAAACATGGGGCACTTCTAAGGGAGATAATTCCGATACATAATTGTCTACGCGCCAGCGCGTAGACTACTCTAAAGTTTGAGATTGATCTACTTTTAATTAAATTACAAGACAACTCGTACACCTCTCTACAACTGCAACTGCACGTTTGAGTCTAGTGGCTTGACCATCGTGTTAGTAGGATTCCGGGTCGTTTCGCCAAGGACCGTGTAAACACCCAAAACACCCAGCAAACCTCCCTTTGGTTGGTAACATTTGTACCAATGGTGCAGTAGGTATAAAAAATGGGGCAAATTGTTAAATTCGTGGAACTGGTGCATGACTGCATTCTATCTAAGCAACAACAGAATGAAATGAACCGACGGTATTGTGACACTATATGGTCAGGCCTGAAAGCTTTGAGCGCACCCCACCTGCCGTGTAGCCAATTACATTCTATCCAAGCCACAACGGAATGAAATGAACCGACAGTACTGTGACAGTCGATTGTCAGGTATGAATGCTTTGACCGCGCAGCGTTTTATTTCTGTTCAGTCACATGAACCACGATGAAATGGGAGTACGGTCAGATTCTTTGACATTCAAGTTTATATACGCGAAGCGTAGACCAAGCTTTTTGTAAAAGCTTATACTTGTTTATTGCGCAATGTTTGCGCTTGTGTTCGCCTAGGCAAAGGATGACACTTCACAAATATGTTCGCCTAGGCAAAGACACAGTGTATATCCGAGCGTATGCAGAACAGACGGTTACGGAACGGACAGACGTTTACATGAGCACGCGCCTTTTCGCGCCAAAAATGTTTTGTACAGTTTTTCATCCAAAACTGTACGCTTCGAATGCATTGTTATATCGGCCTTGCATGTCCATCTACTATCTTCCAAAACACCATAATTTCCGGCATGGAAGCCTTGTAGTTTAAGCAGAATTTTGTTGCTTAGCAACAAAAACATTACGGAGCGGAACAGTCTACAGATTCGTTTATGTTACGGGGCGGAACAGACGTAGCCTACGAAAAAAACAGACGAATCAGCATACGGAGCGGTCACAGACGGCCATGAATATTACATGAACAACACTGTGATGTCAAATATAACACTTTGCGGCAACCTTCTGTATTGTAGCACTCGAACGTGACCAGATGGAATACACCTGGTGACCTGGATCAGCATCGTACATGTATCAGAATAGCATCGACTATGTTGTGAAAACAAAAAGTTGTTTGGGGGCAAACAGCAGATCAGAGAGAGAGGGGGGGAGAGGTCCCGATAGCTCAGTGGTAAAAGCGCCCGCTTCGGGGGCGAGATGTCGTGGGTTCGCCCAGGCCGCGCCATATCAAATGCGTTAAAATGGTACATGTACCAATGGCTTCCTTGGTGCTCAGCATCACGAGGCAATCACGGCTTTTCTTCTCCTTTAAATATAGTATCACTAATAGTGCATATCTAACAATAAATTCTAAAATAAAAGACTGAAAAAAGTCTGAAAAGGTCCGATAATAAGACTCATGTCTGTTTTAACCGGAGGTCTATATGGAAGGCTGGCATTCGTGCTGAATACGTTAGTAATATAGAGACCCTAGAATTTCGGTCAAAGGAAAAGGTTCCCTGTTTGCATACTCAGTCCTTAAGCAAAGTCATCAATCGAACACCCACCTCCGTACACACCGGCGGGAGTACTCTCCAAAGCATCGGTCATATATTCCAAAGTCTTTCCATATATGAATGATGCGTGAGAATCAGCCAAGACGCCGCAAAAGGGAGCTTGCGGCGGGAGATAAAATCTTTGGCGTGATTTGTAAGCATATATGATTCTGTCATGCATCTTACTTATTTGATTTACTCGCAGTTTATTACTATTTAGCCATGCTTGTGCATATTAACACGATGAAGCATCGGAATATGAACATGATGAAGCATTGAATGAATCCATGTTGTTATGACGTACGCCATAAACATTTATTAAAGTAAGGATTTAGAATTTTAGATGTCATGACAAAAACCTGTCGGGAAATGGCTTCCGCTGCCTGATTACTCATTGAAGTGCTAGTGTCGTCTAGCTGTGACAAGGACACAATACCGACTGTCAGCCACTAGCTAGCTGCGATCCACTGTATACTGGCCGATTGAGATGGCATAGTTGTTCATGACACTGCACCTGGGTTAAAATTGTTTGATTTCTTATTTTATTGTTAGATGATAGAAGTGAAATACTTTTCTGTTTACACAACACTCAATGAAACTGCTAATTCGACACCGACACTGTAATTACTAAATAGAATGTAGTCATGTTCCAAAAATAAACGTTCACTTCTCGACCTTGTCCATGCTTCGTGCTGATTATATCTCCTTGTGTCAAGTGTATGGACACCGATTGGTCTGAGAGCTACAGAAATCATTGTGAGGCGGAATGCTTTGTTACAATTATATTTGCATATTATAATAAGTGGCGGGTGGCATAATCCATTGAACGTGATTGGCCTGTGGTCCGGACTTTAGCAGCCACCGGATGGCATTTCATATGTATTTCTCCCTATGAATGTGGTGAAATATTTGCTAAGCAGGATGGTGAGGAACAGATGGACAGACAGACGCTGGGTCTGTAAAAATTCCGCTGTCTATAGTGAATCAGAAAGCTCGAGTGAGCTAAAACATGTTTGTATCTTACATTTCTACTATACAGCGTCTGTTTCTATCCGTATTCTAAAGCTCGCCTACGTCTGTTCCGTTTCGTATGGAAATGCGTCATTTCGTCTGTTCCGCTCCGTAACAAACGACTGTACCGCCCCGTAACCATGAAATTACCATACGCTTCAGAAAAAAACAAATCTTGGCTATTTTTACTGGAAAACATATAAAATATTTAATGTCTGGTGGTTCAGGACATATTTAACTACATACGGACTAAATCCAAAAGGTTGACAATGGCTTATTTTGCAAGCAATCTCGACACACCGTGAGCCAAAGAAAATACAAAATATGCCATTTTTCACACGTCTTGGGCAGTTATGGCGAACCTCCTGAAAAATCATTGTGCTCTTGAGCACAGACAACTAGACGGGTATGTATGCAACACATCTGCTCTAGTTTGGTCTCAATATTTGCATTAGTCACTTTAAAAGAACGGAAAAACATTTTTGGCGCGAAAAAGCGAGTGCTCCTGTAAACGTCTGTCCGTTCCGTAACCGTCTGTTCTGCATACGCTCGGATATACACTGTGAAAGATGACACTTCACAAATATGTATACATATACACACTTAAATTCACAAATAAAGTCAGGAATCCAATTATTCCTGTAAGTTTCAGGACTTAATTAATGAATGCACCTCGTATTTATTAAATAGACTACAGCTACAATATTTAACATTTTTCTCATTTAGTCGCATTTCCTACATAGTCGCATTTCCCACTTAGGCGCCTGATGGACGTTTTCCCAGCTGAGCAGCACTTTTGTTTTCGCTACACAGATAGAACAATTCCTCTTCTTACTTCTTAAATCCGAAATTCAAGCTTTTAGTCTTAGTCTGCTTTTGTAGCTGTACAGATCGGACCTGGACCTGGTCGGAAACACAGATTGTTGGTTTTCTCATAAGATGCCACCGATACCAAGGTGCATATTAGCAATATTATTTAGTAGTATTGCAATAGACGGAATATTTCCATCGGTATTCCGTTGAACCTCTCCATGGAAGTGGGACGAGGTACCGGTGGAACGGAGTGACAGTTAGCCAGCTGATCTAGTATTGCAATGGTCCAGCGTCCGTACGTCCCGTTCGTCGGCGGCGGCGGCCTCGGATCCAATAAATTCCGGATAGGTAACTACGGTATATTTATGGTATTTATTGGAAATATGTGGTCTCGGCTAGATTGTCAAAGCTGTAATTGATAAAGTTTAAAAGCTGATAATTTAATTATTTGAGCAAATATCCATGATATTTTTTCATAAAGCAAAGAAGAAGAAGAAGAAATATCCGGAACCGTATTTAAAAAAAAAAAAAAAAAAAAAAAAAAAAAAGTGTTTAAGACACCGTTCTTCAAAATAAAACTACCGAGATCTAGATCTACAATTTGAAAAGAATGGCAGGCGTTAATAATTTTAATACATTACGAAAACATGGAACATGCCCATGTAGTGATTTTTAAAGATGTAAAAGATGAAAAATTTCAGTGGAATGTTTTTGATGTTTTTCTTATTTTTGCTCAAAACATAGATTATGGGTACACGTTTGAACCGCCTCGCCGAGACATAGATTATGGGTACACGTTTGAACCGCCTCGCCGAGGCGGTTCTAACGAGTACCCATAATCTTTGTTTTGGAGCAAAAATAAGAAATTATTCCCCTGCACTTGAACCCCAGCTTTACTATATAAAAGTGGGGTTTTAGGAGGTATTTATTACCCGCATGTTTTCCTGATGGTACGAATGATATATCTTAACAAGGCCCCAGCCCTTCCCCAGCGAGGTGGTTCTAACGTGTAACCACAATCAACATTTTGAGCAAAAAAAAAATTAACAGCTCTAAAAATTGCTTTATTCTACATTTGAGCGCGGATCTGGTAAAAGGTGTCTTCGGGCATTCAAGTACATTTTATGCTATTAAAATTTAAAAACCATCTAAATTTGAAATATTTGACATGTTCTGATATCCATTTTATACGGCTTTAATATTGTAACACAATCCAAGACACATACATTTCTTTTGGTCAAACGTTATTTGTATCGTGTATGTTGCCATGGCAACCATTGCGCCATAAGGACTACCCTCATTTTAAAAACCAGGTACGCTCTTTGTATTGCATGTTTTATCAAACAGTTTGTGGATTCGTGCCTATTGTTTAGCCTGTGCAGTAGTATAGATGTTAAACTTCAAGAAATACATAGAGGATATTCAAGTTTTTGGAGTGAATATGAGTTTTATTTCATTGAGTGAAGTGAAAAATTTTTATATTTCATGAGTGCCGAAGGCACGAATGAAATATATAATTTTTCACTTCAAGAGATGAAATAAAAATCATATTCACGACAAAAACTTGAATTTTCTTTTTATTATATTGCAGGTAGTCATTGTAACGTTGCGCGCTAAAGCATATGACGTCAAAATCATAAATGACGTCATTACGTCACGTCATTACGTCGCTATTGTGTGTGAACGTTCATTGCGTCAACAATAGCATAGATTATAAAATTTAGTTATGTATAAATTAGAAATGAAACGGTGGAATCGTAATTTGCGTATTCCCAAATCTTATATTTTCACATGTGAAAATATAACTTTTTTTATATTTTCACATGTGAAAATATAACTTTTTCAAATATTGGTTATATTTAATACATATTTCTCTATATTTCATCACTTGCCATATAATAAATATCTTAATTTTGATTTTTCTGCCATAAGACCCCTTTTATCAGATCTTGGCCCATTTACATTTTCGTAATAAAATTAAGCATTCGCAATATGGCGGTGGGAGTATGCGATAAGTCACGTGCGCTATCTCTTACTCTTCTTGAACAAAACCTCATAAAGCTCTTATCCACCACTTATACGTCTCAACAAGGTTTCTTTTAGTTTCCATGTCCACATAAGTTGTATTGATTCATGTTTCAGGAGCAAAGAAAAGGTTCTAGTCGTAAATAGACTTTTATAGACTCATTTAGGATACACCATTATAATTGACCATTCGATATCCTTACTTAGTGGTATATTACATGCTGTGACGATAATTAACATTCTACGTACGTCTAGCCGGCAATTCATATCATTTTGAGGCTTAATAGCATTTAAAATGATCTTGCTAATAGCTTTAATTATATTATTGACCACAGAACTTGGTTATTTTCCGTCGTTAGCTAGTAAACATGAACACTGAACAGGAATTATGAGCATTATACAGGAATAAACTGGTTTCTTTTAAAAGAATTAGAAGGTCAGCAACTTCGTCTTATTGTGTAATAAAATTGCTAAATTCTAAATTGCAAAAGAACATCAAGACGTTTAATTAACTTTATACTTTTAAAACCATTTTCTATTCATACACTTTTAGGTCTTAATTTTGGCCATATTTCTAAAGACAAACCTCTGAAAGTACCAAAGTCACTAGAGCAAGATTGCTTGTACCATCTCGATGACGCTTTCATCACGATAATATGTCCGCGTTATGTATACCACCTTATTATCCACTTTTATATAGTTAAACTGGGGTGTACAGGAGTATACATTGCTCATGGGGAGCTTATAAGATAGTATTCGAGCCGACGTCCGTGCGTGCGTCCGTTTTCAAAGATCTTCTCAGTTAGTTCTCTGAAATCGCTTGGCAAAGCCAAATTTTATATGAAGCTGCAATCAATAGGAAGGGGGAACCAATGTGTATATAAATAATCCATTTCACATGACCAAGATCGCCGCCATGCCCGTATATGGTAAAACACTTAAAGAACCGTTTAACTGATTTCAACGGCATTGGTGATTCAAGTAATACAATATAGATATAAATCATGACCCTGTGATGACCTTGACTTATTTTACGACAAGGTCAACATAGGTCGCCTATGCATTTGAATGGGGAAATTTGTTGACATGTCCTTTAAAGGAACACTCTTGCATGAAATGGGCAGTAGGACAGAATATTAATGATTCTGAAAAGAATAAAAGACCCCAGGGGCTTATCTGGCCCCACAACAGGGCAATATACATGGTACCATAATATTCAAACATCATCTCCCCTGAAACCGCTTGTTCAAACAAAGCTATATGAAGCATCTATATGAAGGGGAAATCAATGTGTATATAAAAAGACAGGTCGCATGACAAAGATGGCCGCCATGTCCATATATGCTAAAAACTCTTCAAAAAGCTTCTTCTCTGGAACTGGTGAACTGATTGCAACGAAACTTGGCATTTAGCATTCTTGACTATGTACAATGTGTATATAAATCATGACTCTGTGATGACATTGACCTAATTTACGACAAGGTCAACATAGGTCGCCAATGCATTTGAATGTAAAAAAAATTAAAATGTTATTCAAAGGGAAACTCTTGCAGGAAATGGGCAATATGGACTGAATATTTATGAATCTGAAAACAAAAATTCTGTTTTCGTAACTTATTGAAGTCGTGTTCATTCCAACTGATAGTAACGTTGGTTGATTAGAATCCAGGAGGCGTTGGCTCTGTCCCGACATGGCTAAAATGTTGACAGGGATGTTAAAAACAAAATAAACAAAAGCCACAGTGCCGGTATTTCCTTGAATCGCGACGTGGTTTGAATGTCTCTTTCCAGAGCCATAAAATAGTCTTCATCACTGATAACATTTGAGCCGCCTCATGGGAAAACCAACAATCTGCATATGCGAAAACAAAGACGCAGATCAGCTTCGCGGTAACCGCGAAGCTGATCAGCGCCTTTGTTTTCGCTACTCGGATAGTACAATTCCTCTACTTTCTAAATCCAAAATTTCCAGTCTCTAGCTATCTTCTGTGCATGTACAGCCCGGTTTGTGTCACACCTGTTCGGAAACCACATTGTTGGTTTTCCTACGAGGCGGCTCATTAATAAAGGTGTTAGGCCTATAATAATTGGCAAAATAAAGACCATTAATATTTCATTGCGTTTTAGTGTTACTGATTATGAATCAAATTATTACTATAATGTTATTAATCAAGTAATTTCGTATTGGCCCAGTTACAGGTCCGAGGTCTGCTGTATTGGCCCGAGGCGGAGCCGAGGGCCAATACAGCTGGCCGAGGACCTGTAACTGGGCCAATACGAAATTACTTGATTAATGACAATTTTATTAATTAACTTTTCTATCTGAATTGTGCTCTTTGACAAAGTGCGCAACGCAATGGATAAAAATATTAGACACATGCATGTACATGCACAAAAAATATAACAGCCGTCTTGTTCTGAACCACGAGTAGAGGCCTATAAACTACAGAGAATTTTCTGATAAAATCTCGAATGCAGGCCACTGCATGATCCAGTCTCATCGAAACACTGCGAAATTCGTGATAGCGAGTCAACACTTGAAGAGGAAGAAGGCCAATGAACATAATAACAATGTACTTTAACTATTTAGCTAGCCTAAAGTAATAATTAATTAATTAAATAAATAAATAACATTTCATAAGATAAAACAAAGTCAACAAACGCCTTTGAGACTTGGTGAGCCGGAGTAAAATGCCAACATACCTTGTGTTTTCATATAAGATTGACTAGATCTAGATACAAAATAAACCAAGCTTGCCGTCTGAATTCAGTTTTTCCTTTTTATTAGCGATAACTGTTGACGATTATTTCTACTTCTATAAATGCAACTGCAGTGTAAGCTTATGTTATAAATACAACTGCAGTTTTTAAGCGGCGAAACGGAGGAAAACATGGCTGCCATTTTCTTTTGAAAAAGAACATCGAATGACGTCATTTTCATATTGGCCTTGTTTTTCTGTATTGGCCTTGTTTTTCTCGTATTGGCCCAGTTATTCTCGTATTGGCCCAGTTTGTCATCCGTATGATGTGGGCTGATTTGGTCATACAAATACAAATATTAATGTAGTAATTAATAAAAGCCGATACAATCCGTTCATTGACGTTCGGCCAGATAAAAATATCAGAAAACTGTGACAAAATACATGTACAAAGGGGAAACAAAACTTGGTTTCCGACCAGGTCCAAAACAAACCAGGCTGCACAGCCACAGAAGCAGGCTAGATTCTTGAAGTTTATGATTTTATGAGATGAATTGTACTGTCTCTGTGGCTGAACTGCGCCCTTGGTTTCGCATATGCAGACTGTTGGTTTCCTAATGCAGCGGCTCAAATAATATTTTTGATGACTGGCCCAGTCATATTTAATTCTAAATGATTTCATTGTAGGGAAGATAGCTATTCAAATCATTTAAATAAAGTAAAGATGATTTAGCCTATGAAAACATTGAAATACAAACTACATGTATTTATCTTCATTCGCTCTAGAAAATCACAATTTAGCAACGGTATTAGGGCTTGATAACAAATCCTTTTAGTCTTGAAAAGGATATTCTGCAGCATTCATATATAAACCCATCATCAGGATACCATGTCCGTGAAATGTATACGCCCTATACCCCACTTTTATACAGTTAAACTGGGATTTACAGGGGTATATCTATTTTTCTTATTTTTTGTTCAAAACATTGATTGTGGGTACTCGTTAGAACCTCACCCTAATGTGTACATGTATCCACAATCAGTATTTTGAGCAAACATATTGAAAATATCAATTTTTTTTTCCGATGAAAATTTTCATTTTTTTTACATCCCTAAAATTCTCTGCATGGTGCATGGGCAAGTTTTCGTAGTGTTTTCTACATGTTACTGACACGAGCACGACTGTTTCTGCAATGTCTGTCCGTCTTTGCACGTTTCTCGGGTGTAACCAAAGCCTGGAATGTGTCGCTTGAATGTAGTCGAGCTCTCCTGAATACAGGCTTCTGGTGAAGAAAATGCAAGCATGTTAATTATATATAAGCCGCCTCGTGGGAAAACCAACAATGTGGTTTCCGACCAGGTCCGACGCAAACCAACCTGTACAGTTACAGAAAAGAGCTAGAATCTTGAAATTTCGAATTTATGTAGAAGAGGAACTGTACTATCCGAGTAGCGAAAACGAAGGCGCTGATCAGCTTCGCGGTTACCCATACGTTGCTTGAACATACCTACATACGTTGCTTGAACTCTTTGTTCGCTTAAAATGTGGTCCTTTAGGTTGCAAACTTGGAACAGAAAACCAATTTAAGCTACGTGCATTGGTTAGGATTTTACAGCGTTGTATTTAACATTTGGACTGAACATTGCATTATCACCCTATAGATTCACTGTACGACAGAAAAAGAGAGAGGTAGCTGTCTCCAGTGGAGTAGCGCATTTTTCGGACAAAATTTGCGCGATAGTGGTAAGTATTTTGCGTGTTTTCTGGTAATCGGATTTGTTTATTTGCCACTTTTTACCTTTGATTGCTTTTACACATGTATGCGTGTCGTGCTATGGCAAAATTGCCACAATAGATGTTTGTAGGAGCATGAGGAAGGCATTCGTTTTTGATGGCAGTCGAAAAAAAGTCGAAAATCGCAGCATTGTCTCTGCTAGTTTGACAATCGAGCACTTTTGAAAAAATTGAATGAAACCAGAAATATGCGCCTCCTTGGATCTTTCAACATGCCAAATCGCAGTCTGGTGTGATTTGTCTATTTCGAGATTTTTCAGCAATTAGTGACTGTACGGAAGATTAAGAAGAGGTGCGCGACTGGTGCAGTGGAGTAGATGGTGTTTTATTTTTTGTACCCAGTAGTGACTACAGACTGTGTGAAGTATTGAGATCGTTGGTATGGAAATTTGCGCATAACCAGCAGAAATCTGCCTAAATTTCGGACAAAAATTCATTGTGTCAGCCAAAATAACATTTTTTATTCTTCAAAGTTTGTTTGTGCATTAGACAACATTAATTAATGCTAGCAACAATGAGTTAATACTTGAGTCGAGATAATTAATATAATATACAAGGATAAGTTGTTATACGGTTAATATAATAACCTGGAACTTCATTTTGCGACAAATCAATCGACATTTCCAATTCACCGTACAAGTTTTATGACCAGAGACACGCTCTACTAAACGTGCATAAGTTCGTGCGTTTCTAAGGCATACCCACATTTCACAGTTTAGTAAAACAACGTTCTACCCTTGGAAGACAACGGGAGGGGACATTTTAAACTTCACACTTCATACTTCACACTTCACAGTTCAGACTTCAAACTTCATAGTTCATACGCATGGCCAGTAGAGACGTCATATCTCGAATAATGACGTCACTTCACAACTTCACACTTCACAGTTCATACTTCACACTTCACAGTTCAGACTTCAAACGTCACAGTTCATACGCATGGCCAGTATAGACGTCATATCTCGAATAATGACGTCACCTCACAACTCGAGACGTCAGACGAAGCGTGACCTGAAGTCATTTAATGTGCCGTGACTTCGTGGCATGGTCAAAATGACGTCGCCACCGACGTCACACGAAATGTGTGATTGACGACAGTGACGTCATGTGAAGTCACACAAAACGACATGCGACGTCTCACATAACATCATGTGGCGTAACATGTAACGTCATGCAGATTCAATTGTAACGGCAGATGACGTCGCTTTTGACGTCACTTTATGACGCCGCCGTAATAAGTGACGTCACTTGGCGTCAAACAGGTTCGTCACCTGACGTTACAAGCGACGTCGCATGACGTCACACAATAACGTCACCTGACATCACTCGACGTTACCTGACGTCACAAGCGACGTCACCTGACATAATAAGCGCGGTCACCAGACAACACAAGTGCCGTCATCTGGTTCCACAAGTGGCGTCATCTGACGTCACAATTGACGTTATTTGACGTCAAACGTCACGCTGCATGACGTTACAGGTGACGCAATATGACTTTATGTGTGAGGCCGCATGTCGTTCCATGTGACGTCACATGACGTCACTGTTGTCACACACGTATCGCGTGACGTCGCTGTTGGCGTCATTTTGCGCCATGCCACGACGTCACGTCACATCACATGACTTCAGGTCAGGCATTGATACACGTCAACTGACGTTAGATATGTTGACGTCACGTCACGTCACGCATGGTCTGGCGTCTCACGTTATGAGTATGATCTGTGAAGTTTGAAATGTCCACTCCTGTTGTCTTCCAAGGGTAGAATACTGTTTTACAAAACTGTAAAGTGTGATGTATGAAGTGTAAACTGTGAAGTGTGAAGTATGAAGTGTTAAGTAAGTACTGTGAAGTTTGAAATGTCCCCTCCCGTTGTCTTCCAAGGGTAGAATGCTGTTTTACAAAACTGTGAAGTCACCACCGGTCTTTCGTAGCTATTAAATACCATTTGTGCATATTTCTTTCGCCGCGTGGGCATTTATCACTTCAGAATTAATGGAATACATGAACGATTTCTAGTATCACTGGGTACAAAGCAACTTAGTAGATATGATTTACTTCGTACAATGTCTCTACTCCACTGCTACAATCGCGCACCTCTACTAAAATCACTGTACAGTCACTAATTGCTGAAAATCTCGTAATAGACAAATCAAACCAGACTGCGATTTGGCATGTTAAAAGATCCAAGAAAGCGCATACTTCTGCTTTCATTCATTTTCTACAAAAGTGTTCGATTGTCAAACTAGAAGAGACAATGTTGCGATTTTCGACTTTTTTTTCGACTGCCATCAAAAACGAATGCCTTACTCATGCTCCTACTAACATCTTTTGTGGTAATTTTGCCATAGCACGACATGCATGCATGTGTAAAAGCAATCAAAGGTAAAAAGTGCCACATAAACAAATCCGATTACCAGAAAACACGCAAAATACTTACCACTATCGCGCAAATTTTGTCTTAAAAATGCGCTACTCCACTGGAGACAGCTACCTCTCTCTTTTTCTGTCGTACAGTGAATCTATAGGGTGATTATATGTGATTAAAACATTTGACAGCATATTTTAGAAACAAGAGGACCACTGGTCCTGTAAACGCTCACCTGAGAACTGGGATATATAAAATAGGTCAAGGTCATCCCAAGGTCATGATTTATATAAACTTTGTAGAGTTCCTCTCCCTGATGCTTCATGCCAAATTTCAAAATCATAGGCCTTCTGGTTCTGGAGAAGAAGATTTTAAAGGTTTTTTTTTGCTATTTATAGCCATGGCGGCCATCTTGGTCATGTGACCTTGACCATTTATATAAACGTTCATTCTCCCTTCCTAAGAATACTCAACAAGACGTTTGGCTTTGATTGGCCAAATAGTTTCAGAGAAAAAAAAAGATCTTTTAATATTATGGTAATATATACATGTATATTGCCCCCCGGAAGGGGGCAGACCTGCCCCTGGGGTCCTTTTTTTCAGAATCATAAATATTCAGTCCATTTGCCCATTTCCATAAAGTTTTTCCTGTCAAATGACATTTTGACAATTTTCCCCATTCAAATGCATGAGCGACCTATGTTGACCTTGCCGTAAAATTGGTCAAGGTCATCCAAGAGTCATGATTTATATAAACTTTGTAGAGCTCCTCCCCCTGATGCTTCATGCCAGGTTTCACAATCATAGGCCTTTTGGTTCTGGAGAAGAAGATTTTTAAAGGTTTTTGCTATTTATAGCCATGGCAGCCATCTTGGTCATGTGACCTTGACTATTTATATTAAATTTCATTCCCTCACCCTAAGGATACTACATATAAAATTTGGCTTTGATTGGTTGGGCGGTTACTGAGAAAATTAAGTTTAACATTTAATTTGTAAATGACCTTTGGCCAAGGTCAAGGAATGACATTGACCTTTAATACTCACATTACGGTAGGTCTAGATAGCGAAAAGAGGTTTTTTGGCGAAAAGAGGCAAAAAGATGCGAAAAGAGGCAACAACAGGCATTTTACTATTACATAGAGACAAAATATGCGTGTTTTCCATTTTTTTATTTATTCAAATTAAAATATTAATATTGCCTCTTTAAAATACATGATTATAGAGGATAATCTTTATTTGTAGAGTCAGCAAGGTGTCATAAGGCAATATATGCGCGTGCCAGCCAACACCTACCGTATTAATTCACACCTTGAGTAATCTTAAAAAGAGCAATCGCACCTTTTGTCAACATTAAATATTTCAGAAATTCTTATACTTGTATTATGACATGCTGCTACTATTTTGCTCCCTGAAATAACTAATTTGAAGTGCATCATATACGACTCTTTTGGCGTTCAAAAACATCTTTTCGCATCTTTTCCCAAAAGAGCCTCTTTTCGCTATCTAGTCCCACCCCTCACATCACTTCATTAGCTCAACATGTTGTCTGCATCTACCAACTTTCAGGTCACAGGCTACCAAACATCCTGAAAAATTCAATGTTTTCACTTTTTTCCATTGAAAAGCCTATGTAACCAATATTGACCTTGCCGTAAAATAGGTCAAGGTCAACCCAAGGTCATGATTTATATAAACTATGATGGGCCAAAGTCCCCGATGCTACATACCAAGTTTCGTTGAAATTGGTCCACCGGTTCCAGAGAAGAAGAATTTTTATGGTTTTTACCATATATGGGCATGGCGGCCATCTTGGTCATGTGACCTGGACCATTTATATAAACTTTTGTTCCCCCTTCCTAAGGATGCTCCACATGAAGTTTGACTTTGATTGGCCAAGCGGTTTCAGAGAAGAAGATCTTTGAAATTGTGAACGGACGACGGACGACGGACGGACAACGGAGCATGGCCATCCTATAAGCTCACCTTGTGAGCCTTCGGCTCAGGTGAGCTAAAAACGCTGGTTTCAGCCAACCAGAGTGAGTATTCAAAATCAGTTTTCAGTTTCATACTCACAGTGCAAAGGAGAACGTTTTAAGCGAAAAACAAATAGTGGGTGGGGATTAAAAATCGTGTTTTGGGGTAAAACAAACATTGGGGGCGGTGGGGGGGGGGGGGGGTAAAAATCGTGTGAATCACAAATTTCTGAATTTTTTTCTTTCAAAGCGAGTTTTAGACATAAAAGTATGGACATTTCGATTAACAAAACAGTTTTGCAGACCAGTAAGAGGGGATGACTGACAGAACTGGATTAAGTAGCAGTGATACCGTCGATTTATGGGATGGTCCATCGTTTCTGCAAGTCTGTGAGAAGCGCTCATCACAGGCAACGCAAAAGAAAAGACGCAATTGTTTGCACATTGATGGTTCTAGCAAATGTTTGGCTGATGGATTACCAGTATGTTCTGTGAACAAAAATAAAGTTTTGACCCCAATCAAAATTTGAGTAGTATATGTAAATTATATCCACATGTACACGGACTGATCTCCATGATTCGAGGAAAAGATAACTAACAAAACGTCATAAGTGTTCAACAGTCGTGGTTGAACTTACCGTGGTCGTTTGGAGGTGTGGAGGTAGTGACTGGTTGTTGACTGTTCTCTGGAGATATCTCTAATGATATCGCTGAAACAAGCAAATTCAGAGCGGAATTTATGTCCCCCGCCTTAATTGTTTAGTTACACAAATATAATCTGATAATAATGTATATCCAAATCACATGCATTTACTTCGTGTCATCGTGTCAAAAATTAATCTGAGGATTATATTCAAACCACATGCAAATCTTCAAATCATGGTCAGGACATCTGTACAGTTTGAAAAGAATCGGAATAAAACTGAGGGAGGAGTTGTGCACACAAGGTACCCAATGTCCATTCACTTTTATTGTATAAATGCCTAAAAAACGACTAAGTTCAAATTGCGAAAAAGTGTCAAAAATTAACCTGAGGATTATATCCAAAGCACATGCATATCTTCGAAGCATCATGAAGACATCTGTACAGTTTCAAAAGAATCGGAATAAAACTGTAGGAGGAGTCGCGTACACAAGGCATCCACTGTCCATTCACTTTCATTGTCAAAATACCCGAAAAACGACTGAGTTCAAATTGCAAAAAAGTGTCAAAAATAAATCTGAGGATTATATCCAAACCACATGCATATCTTCGAAGCATGGTCAAGACATCTTTCAAGTTTCAAAAGAATCGGAAAAAAACTGTAGGAGGAGTTGCGCACACTAGGTACCCACTGTCTATTCACTTTCATTATCGAAATGTCCGAAAAATGACTAAGTTCAAATTACGAAAAAAGTGTCAAAAATTAATCTGAGGATTATATCCAAACCACATGCACATCTTCAAAGCATGATGATGACATCTGTAATGTTTCAAAAGAATCGGAATAAAACTGTAGGAGGAGTTGCGCACACAAAGTACATACTCATATAGGGGGACGGAAAAACGGATATACGGACATACGGAAGGACGAAAAGCCGAAAACTGTGTCCCTCAGTCCGCTTTTCTTCGAAAAGGCGGGGGACAATTAACATAACGGAGACGGAGAAAATTTTGCATTATTTGCCCAGCTAATGCGAATTAAGACAACATAGCTTAAATTTGCATTATTTGCACAGCTATAGTCTATAGTGCAATCATAAGCAGATAAGGAGTGTTTGTTATGATGTATTGTATTGCATAACTTTGTCGTTATCCTTAACCCCCAATGATGGATACAAAAACAACAGCTCCAAGATACCAAGATACGATGCGGACGCGATCGCCAGGACTAGTCTGCACTGCATGACGATTTTTTCTGGTAGATTGTGTTTCTCCTTCACTTCCAGTGAAATAGCAACAGTTTGCACCTAAACTTTGTTTCTCACTTTCCCATGTACACTTGCTTAAATTACCATTCACATTATGCGAAAACAAAGACACAGTAACTGCGAAGCTGATCAGCACCTTTGTTTTCGCTACACGGATAGTACAATTCCTCTTCTTCCGAAATTTCAAGCTTCTAGCCATCTTCTGTGCTTGCACAGCCCCTGTTCGAAAACCACATTGTTGGTTTTCTCATGACATGGTTTATTTAATTAGGCATGCTATAAGTGGTCATTTTGACCAAGCTCACCGATATCTGTCATTCACAGAATTCGCAAATTCTAAACGGATACTTTCAAAGGACTGATAGAGATACAGCAGTTGTAACCTGTTTATGACAAATGAGTGCTTAATTCGTTAACAAAGATTTTGCAAGTGGCATATTCTTGTATACTCTGTATATTTAGTGAGCTCGGAGGGAGTGTGCTTATAGCGTTAATTAAAATCAACAGTTCACCGGTTCATTTTCGAATGTCCTCGTCATTTAGACAATATTTTGAATCGACATATAGTCTAACATGACTGATATTTTTGGATTTCGTTGGAAACAAGTCACGTTGTTCGTGTACTACGCATTCAATATTTTCCGGCTGTTATTCATTTAAAACATAAGCTGAAATTTGATTCATTTTTCCACTCATTTATGACTGTATGGGGTTTTCTTTTACATAATTTGTAGTTATTTTTGATTTTATAATTTGTTTATTATATTTGTTTAAAACAGTAAATCAACTAGATGCAACGTTCTATCTTGTTTCCTAAGAAATCATATGAACGTGCAATCATGTCTATTCTGAATTACTGATCATTACTACAGTTTGGATTGGAACTGTTATCAAAACTGATTAAGTCTGAATCTGAATCAGAGTAAAGTAAAGGTGTCCGTATTACTCAGCACTCCAACGCCACCCTACCACATCCCCGATAGCTTGCTATGACTCTTACATGTAATTGGTGTAGGTATTATTATGAGGCCTTATCATTATGGACAACTTATCATAAGTCGAATTCGCATGCGCAAAAATACACGCGTGTAAATATACTCCGGTGTGTAAATATACTCCGGTGTGCAAATCATCCTGTGAGTAAATTTAAATTGCGTTCGCATGCGTTTTATCACCAGGAGTATTTTTATATGTAAATTTATCATTTCTGGATTAAAACCTGTTCATTCAAGTTTTCTGTATTTGCAAAACAAGAAGAGGCTGCTTCAAGGTTTCTTGTAGACTTTGGCAGCAGAGGGGAATCATGTAATGGTCAGGGGCATAACCTTAGCAGTTATACAGCTCCCTTTTATCATCCTTTCATATGAATTGCTGTTAAAATGCCCCAAGAATCCTCACCAAGAATGGTGAAGAAAAAGTGTGGCTGTTTGCACTCCATATGATCTAAAATGTGATGAATGGCAATAAACTCTTATTTAGCAACAATGTCCACAGTTTATAATCAGTTATGAACAAAAAATGTGAAAATGTGTTACCTAAAAGCAGAATATTGACTTGAAATAAAAATACTCATGGGTAAATTTTACTTTGCGTTCACGTGGGACAAAATAGTATTTACACGTGTGTATTTGTAAAAATAAAATTTGCATCTGGTCAGACCCAGGAGTAAATTTACCCATATGTAAATATACTACGGTGTGTATTTGCGTTCGCATGCGCCATTTGCTTACCCCGAGTAAAATTTGCACACCGGAGTATATTTACACGCGTGTATTTTTGGCGCATGCGACTTGGACTTTAGTCGAGGAAGAGAGAGCTATATATTCTACCATTCCTGCTTTTCTTATCCTTCGACTGTTTTGGACGTTTCTATGGTGTCTTTTTATTTCGGCGTTCCTCGCACTAATAATGTAGAAAATTTGATTTATGAACCTCAAACTTTAAATCTATATATGTTGGGCAAAACAAGAACTATAAAAGACGAAAATTTAATTACAAATGACAAGGTCTGTTTTAAAAATGTTAACCAGTTGAATGTAAAGAAAGAAAGACATGGATCACTTACGTTTACAAGAATCTTTGGACAAGCTAGATGCCAGCATCCTCAGGTCGTCATACTTAGACAACACAAAGAACGTCCCATCTGCCGATGCAAGCGCCTGTAGGGATGACAAACTCTCGAAATCTTTGATCCCTACCGCAACCATGACAACCACTATCTTCTCCTTTTTGGCCACCAAACCTTGATCACGTGTGTAGATATCGGTCCATTTGCCCCCGCCCCTAACAACCACGGCTATCCTGGAGATTCCATCCCTAGACTCGGATTTAAACTTAAAATTCACATCTTCTAAGCAGTTCTGTTGCCGGATGTCCGACATTTGTGTTAAGGATCGCATTAAACTTGACGTCGAATCTGTAAATGGGACTGAGGAAACGTTGGTTTCTGTGCACACTGATACTGCAACGCGGACAGCGCCCTTTGGAGCTTGGTGTTTACCGAGCAACTTACTGACAAATGTCTTTTGTGACACGAGTTCTGTCTCGTTGACATAGCTAGAACCATCAAGGACAAACAGAATATCAACCATTGGGTTACAACCTATAAATGGAGCATAAAGTATTTATTTTAGTCCTGTTCGTAACAAAACATGTAAATGGTACAGTACGCCATTCGTATGTTTCAGAAGTGGGAATTTATTGACATGGAAATCCTATACCAGGTCAGGCACACACCGATTTGTGACCACGAAATGTTATCATGAGTTTGTTTCGATTGGTAGATATAAGAATAAGAATACAAGAATCAAAATGAGAATGCATCTTTGTGAGGAAAACAACAGGTATATTGGTTACCACACAGTTTTTTTTATTTCATTACAAAAACAGGTCCATTTTCCTAAGTTGAAAAACAAAATAAAAATTTTCAGAAGAAAAAAATTGATACGTTAAAATCGCCTCTATCTTTTGAGTCAAAAATAAGGAAAACATGTATATCCCTGTATATCCTCCCAGTTTTACTTTAAAAGTGGGGTATATGGGGGTATAGTTTATATGGAAATGTTATCCTGATGTCTCCCATGCGAGTTTCGCATGTTTCTTCGTGTTCAAACTCACCTGTATTCTTCGAAGTTTTGGCGCCAAAACTGTATTCAGCAGCTATGATGACAAAGGCGAAGCAAATGGCGATGTAAGCTTTGTTTTCTACCATCTTAGCATTTCACTGCTTCTGAAAACAATAATAAAAATAAAACTGATACCCTTTAAAGAACAGTTAACATCTTAACGAGAAAGAAGATGTGTAATACCATGATTTCGCGGCTACTTAAGTCTCTTAGATTCAAAGAGACATACTGTAATTTTGTAACTTTCAACGGAATAGTCGATACAAAATTAGTAGTATCCAATGGGACCAAATAGAATAATGTAATTATTCAGATGAAGACGTTTATAATTACTTTAATGGTTGCTTATCTCGTGAGACCATTCCTTAAGTGACAGGAGCTTGAAAACTGTTGGTTGTCGAGTATTCATTATTATAAAATAATGTTACTTTAATATCACAATATGTAAACTAGGGTTTCTGATAGCAGACAACAGGCAATTATTAAGATACAGTCGATTTCGAGATTTTGATAAGCCGTTGGTGACCATTATGGGTACTATCTTGGATGTCATCTTGACTTTGTGTTTTAAGTAGATGTACCTAACACTTGAATATGTATGCTTTTGGCTACAGAACATGGCTTAGAGGAACATCGTATTGTGCGGCCATTGTGCAGTCTTATCTAGTAAGGATACGTTTTTTTTTTTTTTTTTTTTTTTTCAACATGATGCCAATTTAACGACATTTCATCACAAATTGCCCTCTATGTTTCAATCTAACTTCAGGGTTAGACTCTCGCATTCAATGCACAGCCACAGAAACGTACCCACGGCTGAACCACATGAGCAATGAAGGATCAAGGTAAGCCACAGACTCGCGATTGTAGACCACAAAAATGTACTTACTCCGTAAAATAAAACATTACGTATCACCAAATACACACAGTATAGGCTTGATTTTCCTAATGACATCTCATTTTTTATTTATTTTTCTTCCCAATTCACACAATGTATATGTAAAACAAAGGCGTGTTTTGTTTACGAAAATCACACAGCGTTAAACAGGCGTTAAAATGTAAATTGACGTCAAATATGTGTCCTAAAATAACAACTTTGTGATAATTGCAAAGAATGAAAATAAAGTTTGAAAATGCAATTATAATTTAACATTCTATTCCTTATTATACCCCCGGCATTTATGCCGACGGGTATATAGTTTTCGCTTTTCCGTTCGTCCGTTCGTATGTTCGTTCGTTCGTTCGTTCGTTAGTTCGTTTCTTCGTTCGTAATTCCAGAACGTTCGTAGACTTTATGTCAAAGTTTTGGTTAAAGTTTCTCTAGAGGTGTATATCTCATGAACCAATGGTCAGAAACTATTCATATTTGGACCATAGGTACCCTATAGGGTTTGCTTTGTTTCCATGAGTTCGGACCCCAGGGTCCATGCCCGGGGGTGGGGCTGGAGGTCAAAATCTAGGTCACCTTTAAAATGTGCTGTTTACAATGTTAATGTTTCTTCTCTTAAGTTCATATCTTAACAAACAATCATAGGAATGTATTCTTATATAGTTCATAGATACCCTTTAGGGTTTGCTTTCATATTCAATGTCACCAAATCCTGGTTACCGTCCCCAGGGGTGGGGCTAGAGGTCAAAATTTAGGGCACATTTTTATATGATATATACCATGATAAACTTTCTGTAAGTCTGTTTTTTTGACTTCCATTAAGTCTTGCCAGAACACATTCATACTTAGACTATAGGTACCATGTAAGATTCAGACTCTAGGGTCTATGTGCCGGGGTGGGGGGGGGGGGAGGGGGGGGGGGGGCTAGAGGTCAAAATTTAGAACTTCTTTAATAATTGTATTTTAAGTACTTTTTTATTTTCTGTACTTTTTTTTACTATCATGTTAAGAAATCATTCATACTTGCCCCAATAGGTACTCTATAAGGTTTGCCTTGTTTCTAATGACATTAGACACTAGGGTACATGCTGGGGGTGGGGCTAGAGGTCAAAATCTAGGACATTTTTTTTTTTATATAAGAATGACATTCTAATTTCATTTCAATCTAGGACTGAGGACCTGACCCAAAATGTCCGCGCTTATGTCCTAGATTGGGTATACACGTCAGCTCTGTATACCGCTCTAAAATAGATATGTCATTCTAAAACTACACTTCCCCATGTTTGTATGTAAAGTACTTTTACTGCTTATTTCTAAAATGTACTTGATGAGGGTGCTGTCTTTCGTTGGTGATGTGAGGTTCAATGTCAGGGGTGAGCATGTGCCGGGTTGTTTAGGTAGGGGGTAGGGAAGGGGGCTTGGTGGTTTCTAAAATGTACTTGATAAGGGTACTGTTTTTCGTTGGTGATGTGAGGTTCAATGTCAGGGGTGAGCATGTGCCGGATTGCTTAGGTAGGGGGTAGGGAAGGGGGCTTGGTGGCTATCAGCCGGGGGTATACGTGCCTCTCAAGGCACTTTTTCTAGTATTATACTGTTTTGAAAATTCAAATAGATGCAAGACGTCTTTTTCAGAATGAAAGTAGACAGTCGTACTGAAGAACAACCTCCATTCCCAGATAGCAAATATCATTGGGCCAACATTGCATATTGATTGGGTAATTGGCCTTTGGTTGCGGTCGCATGTACATGATTGGGCCAACGTTGGTGTAGTAGTGCATTCACATGCAATATTTGCCGACATTGGCCCAATTTTGGCAAATGATCTGTTACTGCAACGGATCATGAAAGTGATTTTCTTTCACAGAAACAAGAGTGGCCGAATATTTGTTAGCCATTGTAATAAACGATGTACTTATACCCAGCAGGCACACTACGTTCGTTGATATTGTGTGCCTGCTGGGATAGAAATAGGATTTATTTTTAGTTTAGTAGTTTAGATGACATTAATGCATAATAGTTTAAGACTTTAAGTTCGCATTGACATGTGTTAACTGAAGTGACCGTGTATAGCAAGGCTCATTCAAAGGGGCCTGAGAAAATAAATAAAAACTTGTCGTGTACACTTTCCGTTGGCCGATGGTTGGCATATCATTGGCCGATTCGTATATGATTAAATACTGACCGGTGTTAATCGATACATTGTCTTTCACTTTTATTCAATAAAGAGACTTAATAAACAGTCTGGTTTCCTCATAGTTTCAATTTATATATCAATCATAAATGATTATTATGATTTATATATGTAAATTAACATCAATGATTTTAAAACCATTATCTTAATTAGCAGTTACTTCCTTGACCAGGCCATTTAAATTTACTGTATACCTATTCTGTAAATATTTAGTAAGCAATGGGAGCAAAATTGAAGTTAACACCTTTTTCACTGTAACACCATAACATTGTGGTATTATTTGCTTCGCTGCTCCAGCCAGAGTACAAGAGTACATCAGTTGTCATAGCAACGAGAAAATTTCTCAGGCATTTGAGAATTATCAACAGGTGTTTCGCATGAATTTTTATAGAAGTCAGTTTTGCATGTTAAGAAACAGACACTCTGAGGTTTAGAAGGTAAGTTTTATAAAATTTATTATTTTGCATTAATTATTAAGCTCATTTCTCCATCTTATTAAAGGCAGATGCGAAAATATAATTGATTTCATATGATATACTTCGTTGTTTTATATACTTCATTGCAACAAAGAGGATTTAGTTTTCACATGTATTTCTTAAACAGATATTCCTTAATGAGCTAAAATACATGCGTTAACTTGAATGTTGCATAAATGAGGTTAGTTTATGTTTTTGTCATAGTGCTGTATTTATTCGTTTGTTTTCAGAAGACCAGATGTCAAAGTAATCCAGTACAGAGAAAACGAAAAATGAAGAGTTTACCTTCTCCAAAGACAAGAGACCAAGCCCGACTGTCACCATGGTGCTGCAGATCAAGAAACTGTACCGAGTGGACATATGCGATAGAAATACATCGTCGATAGCTTGTAATGAGCACATTCAAACAGTGATGGGCCAACAAAATTGCAAAACCTCAGCCATGATTGGCCCAATAACGAACCAATGTTATGGGCCAAAGATGGGCCGATGAGCAAACGCTACGTTGGCCCATTCAAGATTTACAATCATGGGCCAATCGTGCTGCGTCCGATGGGCCAATGAAGGGCCAATGTATACGTGCTATCTGGGTTGAAAAGAAGACAGAAACGTCTTAATTTAACCCATATTTGACGAATGGATTTTCCCATCATCATTTGGGTCAGTCCACTTTCATTTTTAGGGGCGTCAGGAGTGATTTTTAAATTTTATTCAATTTTTCGATGAAAATTCTCTAAGCAAACAGAATAGCCCCAGATGGGATGCTGCGTTCTGCGGCGTCACATCTGGGGCTATTCTGTTTGCCTATGTCCCATAAAGAGGACGCCAGACTTACATGATTTAATAGACTGCAACGGTGACAATGCGCATAAAATCACATTTGCAGACACTGTAGCTTCAAATCTCGTTGAAAGTTTGAAAATAAAATTGAGTCTTCGCACGAGAAAAAAAACAAACTCGGGTTCCTACCAGGTCTGACACAACCCGGCCCTGAACCGTCAAAAAATAGTAGCTTGAAAATTTGGATATAAGTAGAAGAGGAATTGTATTATCCGTGTCGCGAAAATGAAGGCGCTGATCGGCTGTGCATTTACTGCACAGCTAATATGTGCCTTTGCTATCGCATATTTATTTATTTATTTATTTATTTATTTATTTATTTATTTATTTATTTATAACACAATTAGCTGAAGCTATTCTACCTTGCGGTCCTCTTAAAATAACAACATTACTGCAACTATATACATATATACAAGATATGTGTGCAAAGCGAGCGCATAAAACATAAAATATATCCTTTAAAAATATGTGACAGATATAACATGGAACATTTTCTTTAAAAGATAAGGGAATGTTTTACAAACAAGGTAGCACTGTTAAAAGATCATTTAAAATGCTTAGATTTCAAGAACATTTTTAAGTTGTTTTTTAAAAGTTAAAAAAGTTTCTGCTTCTCTGACTGTTTGAGGAAGAGCATTCCATAGCTTCGGGGCCGAGC
The DNA here is from genome assembly GCA_964017185.1 of Rugalucina vietnamica. NCBI lineage: Eukaryota > Metazoa > Mollusca > Bivalvia > Lucinida > Lucinidae > Rugalucina > Rugalucina vietnamica. The sequence goes on along the minus strand of OZ024874.1, from coordinate 61,467,677 downwards.
ATGTGAAAGAGTTATCATAAAGAGTAGTATGTGATCGTGGTATATTCTGAAGATCTTAAATTCAATGAATGAGTTTCAGATAAAGGTTTTAATAAACTTGAAATATTTATCCGGAGTTTATTTATTGAGAGCTCTCGGCTCTGTATGTTAGCACTGCCTTATTATATTTAAGTCTTTTTTCTATTGAAGGCCAGTTGAGATTTTGAAACATATCATCAGATAATGTGTCGAAATCTGCTTTTAGTATTATTCTGGCTGCGCGTTTTTGTAATTTCGATACCCGTTCTATATTATACTTTGAGGCTGTTCCCCAAGTGACGGATCCGTAATGGTATATTATAACCTTGGTAAAATCTTTTTGTACGTCTACTGGTACGTACTCTGCTAATTGTTTTAGAAGCGAAATCTTACTCGAGATGGCTGAGCATAAGTGATCTATGTGAATTGCTCATCAATATGCAAGCCTAATACTTTTTGTGTAGAGACATTTTGTAAACAAATGTCATCTACTTGAATGTCAAATTTACGCGCTTCTATGAGTCGATTCCTAGTGCCTAACATCATGCAGGTGGATTTTTTTTTTTATAATTTATTGGAAGATTATTCTGTTTACTCCAGTGTTTAGCATTACAAAAGTCTCATTGTATTTTATATTCTACGGTATCGACTTCCTTGCCATTAGTATGAGCTGTCGCGTCATCAGCGTAAAGGTCTGATAAGCAAATTTCAAAGTTTAATGGTAAATCGTATATAAATAAAGGAAAAAGAGTAGGACTTAGAATGGAACCCTGAGGTACGCCAGACAGTATTTTTGAAAATTCCGTTAATCCGTTTCGGCCTTGCATAGCCTGTTGGCGGTCATGTAGATAGGAGTCAAACCATTTTAAAGAAGAGTTACTGAAATTATATAGAAAGAGTGCGCCTATTATGTCCCCTTTGTCAATACATTCCATCCACGTATCAATAAGTCTAATTAAAGCCGTTTGGCAACTATGCTTTGGTCTAAATCCAGACTGGGTTCCTAAAGTTTATGTTTATTTAAAACCCCATCAAGTGCTTATTAATATGTCTCTCAAAAATTTTGGATATCGTAGGCCATGCAATAACGAGATAGGTCTGTAATTTGACGGGTCTGTCTTAGACCCACTTTTAAAAATTGGGAATATTTTTGCCTGTTTAACATGTTTAAGTTGGGATGGAAATTGTCCTAAAGTTATACTTTTATTGATAAGTTCAGCAATGGATGGCGATAAGCAGCTACTAGTTCAATACCTGCAAGTTTAATTATCTTAGGTCCAATGCCATCAAACCCAGTAGCTTTTGATGAATCTAGTTCATTGATGTAGTGCAACACTTGACCATGGTTATGTATGGAATAGAGAACTTAGTGCTGGTAGGGACTTTAGAATCAACAAAAGCTTTATAATCATGTTGTTGGTTTCTTATGCGGCTGCGGCATGTTATCATTGATTGAGCTGAGAATAATTCCCAACATTTTTCTGATAAAAAGAACCCCATTCTAAATCAAAGGGAGGTAATAATGTGACAAAATTGTGACTATTTGAGCTGTTATTTCTCGTAGCGGCAGGGGACTTATTCTGAAACTGTTTCGGCTTTATAGTCACCAACCTCTTTCCACCACCGTTTACCATTTCGAAAACTTGCCCATGCAATATACAAAGACTTTTTTCTACTGTAAAATTGAAATTTTCATCAGAAAATTTTTGATACTTTTTCTTATTTTTGCTCAAAACATAAATTGTGGGTACACGTTAGAACCGCCTCGGTAACGAGTACCCACAATCTATGTCTTGGAGCAAAAAATATGAAAAATAGGTATACCCCTGCATACCCATTTTTGCTATATAAAAGTGGGGTTCAAGGGGTTATACATTACAGGGACATGCTCTCATGATGCGTCAAAATACTTTATGCTCCACTGTTCAGATATCTTGTACATGTAGCTACAGCAAAGTTGCAATTTTGCATCAAAATTGCTATCTCATAGTGACCCATAAATACATGTTAGGAGCGGGGCTATAATGTTAAGTCATATATTAAGCTGTTTCTCCAAAATTTTATTTAGAACCCTAGATTTAAATGACCGTAGCCATCTGCCAAGGGACTCTAGTTCATTATGTGGTCATGGCTCTAGTTTCAAAGGAACGCGATTATTTTATTTTGTGTCACTTGAAGTCTGTTTTAAAACAATTCTGATTATCAGTCTACTTCTGGAGCACTATTTACTTCAAACATAGCCCACCAACCCATTAGTGTGGAATACTTGGAATAGTTCAGTCATACATGGAATTGCATGACTTATTTTTATTTTTAAAAGATTTGCTAACGTTACTGTGAGATGTGTGGTATGTAGATTATGTACGTATTATAGCTTGACCATCATAATATGGCCGGGTGTTTGGTAAATATTTTGGTTATCGATGTGTATTTATAAATTTGATGACGTATACGGAATCCTATGCGAGTATTTAGACAACTATTGATCGGTTTATCGGAATTCGTGAAGCGTGGTATTTAACAAATACTATCATATCATTTGAACGTCTGCATTAGAATTTGGTGTAATGGTTAGACCGCAGGACGTAGGATCCGACCATCAGGGGTTCGAATCCCTTTAGATATTTTTCTGAGAGTTTTTCCATTTTTTTATTTTCTTTTTTTATTTTTTCACGCCATTCCCTAATCATCACTCATACTTTCATGCAGTTCGTGTTTTACATGATAATCTAGATTTTTTTTTCGCAATGTAAAATCAGTCGTTGTTTGGCTCACATACGGCAGATACGCTGACGGCGGGTGACGATTGTTCTGGTGACGCGACATTGACCGACGAGGAGACTGTTTCCGCATAAGTTCAAAACTATGATTTAATGTGTGATATGTCATGAAATAACCTAAAAGATGCAGACAATGCGGTGCAAATAAGCATTAATATGGATACCTACTAAAGTTTCTATGTCCATAAAAGATATACTTGGAAATTCAAATATACTTTGTTTAGTCCCATAAAAATATGATATGATCTGCAAGGAGAATAAATTAATTAAAATATCGGAAAATATAACACCATAAAAGATAAAGAAAGAAAAAAAAAATGAAGATAAAGAAGAGCACTCTATAATATTATAAAAATGTCTTTGATGGGATTCGAAACCGGGTTGTCTCTTAAAGTCAAAAATACTGAGCCAATTCCTTTCTCTAATTTTATTAAGAACAACATGTCAATACATTACCGTAAATAATCGGTGAATTGTTTGGAAAACACCTATCTATAAAAGCTATATGTTGACAAATAATATAACCATAACACCGCCAATTTTTCGTGGTCAAGCTATAGTTAAGAATGCGCACTTAGTATACGAGGAGCAGTTAAAGTGGCTTTATTCCGAGTTTAAAACAAAAACATTGTTAAATTTGACCTGGAAATTGTTCTTACGTGTATCCTCTTTAAAAATGAGTGCATTTTTTTTTCTTAAAATTTGCCTTGAAGACGCTCAGAAGAATAACTTGCAAATTGATATTGCACTTTTTGCATATTTGGTCTAAGACATTTTTTGATTTTCTCCCTTTAAAGGTCATTGTATACTGAAAAGTGGGAACACGTGGGGTTTTAAGGGTGGTCGGGTAGGAATATGAGCCCCCGCCCATAAAGAAATAGATGGGATGCTTTTGCCTCCAGGCAAAGCTTATATGCTGCTGACTGTTAACCGCTCTGACCTGCTCAGGAAAAGGGGTTAAAGTCAAACTATTCATACATATAAGCCTTTAATGCTGGCTTATTTTGGGTGGTTATATCTGAACCACTTTTTGGATGTCATGACAACCTAATTTTGGATAAAAGTACCATAAAATGGAGCTACCTGGGACGATAAACATCAATTCAAACAAACAAACAATAAAAATTATTCTACCACGAAGCATCGATTGGCATTCAAACCATAGACAACCATATAACTCCCATTTTCCAGTCTGTTGTAAAACTTTACGAGAATATAAACACATTAGAGAGCGTGATATTGCAAATATCTGGTAATTTAATACCTTGTAATTATCTTGTAAGACCAAGCTCAGGGACATGCAAGACCACTTAGAAAGAAAGTGGCAGAAGAAATTCAGTCTTTTGTGGACAGAAAATACATGAAGAAATTTCACGATACACTGAAAATCATTTATGTCTCAAATAGTTCTGGAGCCATCACATTGCTCAGTGCAGATGAAGCACTGTCCTCACAGATAACGATGCACAATCGTCCATCAAGTAGTAATGATAAGGCTATCGACAGACCTCCACAGATAGAGTACAATGTGAATTGTCATGGAAACAAGAAAAGCATTTAATTAACTGCAATCTGGCAAAGCTTTAAATGCAGATACAATTTCTGCCGTTCCCTATAATGTTGGGGCAGGAAGGGGGGGGGGGGGGCTACCCATGGCAGGGAAGCATGGCCCCCGACCTAAAGCTATTTATTTTAGCTGGGTGTTGTCTGTTGCTTGGGGCACCAGGGTTCAACTGGTGTTTTTCGTTTGCTCCAGAATTTCAGTGATGTTGTTTGGCTTTCCATAGATCTTCAATTGCAGGACAGCATATTGTATCCGTGAGTCCTCGTTTTTGATTCATCACGATGTCTATCGTATTTTATTTATGGGGTTATATACACGCATATTACCATTCTAGTCAAACAAGTTTATTGGTATATATCTCAGGTCTAAGGTGAGCGTTTACAGGACCATTGGTCCTCTGGTTGGTCAAGCATTCTCAGAGGAGAAGAAAGTACATGACCATAAACATGGACTACTCCCCGTAAGGTGTAGAGCTCTAGACCCTGATGCTACATGCTAAGATTCAACATACTAGGAATTCGGTTCTGAATTTTTTTTTAAAGGTTTTTGCTGGCGGCCATCTTGGTAATGTGACCTGGACAATTTATATAACTTTTAATTTTCAAGTCCTGAGGATGCTCCACATGAAGTTTGGATTTGATTGGCCTAGCTGTTTTAGAGAAGATGTTTGAATATTGTGGACAGCAAGGGAGACAATGCCAGAGAATGCCCATCCTATAAGCTCTCCATGAGACTATGGCTCAGGTGAGCTAAAAATCATGTTTCAGTACAAGTTTCCAGACACAGAAGTATAAACTATTTTCATTGAACTTATTATATGAGCCACCTCGTGGGAAAACAACGTGGTTTCCGAACAGGTCCGACATAAACCGACCTGTGCAGTCACAGAAAAGAGCCAGAATCTTGAATTTTCGGATTTAAGTAGAAGAGGAACTGTACTATCCGAGTAGCGAAAACAAAGGTGCTGATCAGCTTCGCCGTTACTGCGAAGCTGATCTGCGCCTTTGTTTTCGCATATGCAGATTGTTGGTTTTCCCATGTGGCGGTTCATATCATTAAAAACAACTCAGAACTGTATTATATCATTTTAATGAAACAAATACTAAATTATTTGATAAGGAAATGACAAATTTAATAGTAAGAAATATATCACATTACATTTGCAAAACAACTGATAGAAAGATAATGGTTGAGCTGATACTTTGATGAAACAATTGTGACAAACCAAGAAAATGGCCTCTATAAAAACTGGACTCCCATTGTGTCAGTTTCAGTCAGTCTGATCAAACATTTTGAACAATTTGAGCCCCCTCGTGGGAAAACCAACAATGTGGTTTCCGAACAGGTCCGACACAAACCGGCCTGTACAAGCACAGAAGAGAGTTAGAAGCTTGAAATTTCGGATGTAAGTAGAAGAGGAATTGTACTATCTGAGTAGCGAAACCAAAGGCGCTGATCAGCTTCGCGGTTACCGCGAAGCTGATCTGCGCCTTTGGTTTCGCATATGCAGATTGTTGGTTTTCCCATGAGGCAGCTCATTTATCTGAAATATAAATGATGCACACTAAAATGAAATTCCTGCAATGTGTACTTTAATACATGGATCAGGCTTTCCATTCATTAACATTTGCTAGGTCCCGTGGGAAGTGTTGAAAACCGAGGGCGAAGCCAGAGATTTTCAACACTACCCAGAGAAACCTAGGATATGTTAACGAATGATAAAATCATGTCTGATCGCTATTATTGCAATGCATAAATTGCGCAAAAGCAAAAGAAATAATGGCACAATATATCTTCATTAGCCTCATCACATTTTCATACACATAAAAGCATTCATTCTTAAGCTTGTTCTGGAACTATTACAGTTCTCATTATAAGCATGTGCTTTGGGAAGCAAGGTAGCAGGGTGGTTAGCGCACTGGCTTCTTGTGCTAGAGGTCCCGGGTTCGATCCCCGTCGGCGGCGAGGAAAATTTGTTGGTCCAAACACGCTTCCCTTCGTGTCATTTGCACGAATGACATGATACAGTGCACCGTCCTTCGAATCGGGATGTTAACTGGAGGCCCCCTGTGCAGGGACTGTCATTCCCTGTGCAGGTAAAAGATCCCTACACAGGTTCTATCCTCATGCATATAGGCTCATCCTGCAAACACACCGGAGTGTACAATGTACACCTCCCAAGAATAATCAGAAATTGATTGATGGGAGTAACAAGAAAACAAACCAGAGGACCAATGGTCCTGTAAACGCTCACCTGAGATCTGTTGTACGTATATAACAATAAACATGTTTGCATATTATGGAAAAAAGCCCCAGTAAAGGGGCAGATGATTCACTGGTGTCCATTATTTTTCTTCATAATAATCAATATCCTGTCCATTTGCCAATTTCCTGCAAGTCTTTCCCTTCAACCGACAAATAACAGTTATCCCCATTCAAAGGCATAGGCAACCTACGTTGACCTTGTCGTAAAATAGGTCAAGGTCATCACAGGGTCATGATTTATATATACATTGTAGTACTTAAGCCATTGATGTTTCATGCCAAGTTTTGTTGAAATCGGTCCACCGGTTCCAGAGAAGAAGATTTTGGAAGGGTTTTTACCATATATGGGCATGGCGGCCATCTTGGTCATGTGACCTGGATCATTTATATATACATTGGTTCCCTCATTCTATAAATGCTTCACATAAAATTTGGCTTTGATTGGCCAAGTGGTTTCAGAGAAGAAGATGTTTTAATATTTTGGTAATATACATGTATATTGCCCCGGGGTGGGGGCATATGAGCCCCTTGGGTCCATTTTTTTTCAGAATCATTAATATTCAGTCAAACTACCCATTCCTGCAAGATTTTCACCTCAAATTACTTTTTAAAAGTTTTCCCCATTCAAATGCATAGGCGACCTATGTTGACCTTGCCATAAAAAAGGTCAAGGTCATCACAGGGTCATGATTTATATACACATTGTAGTACTTGAGCCATCAATGCTCCATGCCAAGTTTCTTTGAAATCAGTGTACCAGTTCCGGAGAAGATTTTGGAAGGGTTTTTACCATATATGGGCATGGCGGCCATCTTGGTCATGTGACCTGGATTATTTATATACACATTGGTTCCCCCTTCCCATAGATGCTTCATGTAAAATTTGGCTTTGATTGGCCAAGCGGTTTCAGAGAAGAAGATGTTTGAATATTATGATAATATACATGTATATTGCCCCGGGGTGGGGGCGGATGAGCCCCTGGTGCCCAATTTTTTTCAGAGTCATTAATATTCAGTCCTACTGCTCATTTTCTGCAAGATTTTTCCTTTAAATGACAATTTAACAATTTTTCCCATTCAAATGCAAAGGCGACCTATGTTGACCTTGCCGTAAAATAGGTCAAGGTCACCGCAAGGTCATGATTTATATATACATTGTAGTACTTGAGTCATCGATGCTTCATGCCAAGTTTGGTTGAAATCGGTCCAGTGGTTCCGGAGAAGAAGATTTTTGAAGGGTTTTTACCATATATGGGCATGGCGGCCATCTTGGTCATGTGACCTGGATTATTTATATACACATTGGTTCCCCCTCCCCATAGATGCTTCATGTAAAATTTGGCTTTGATTGGCCAAGCTGTTTCAGAGAAGAAGATCTTTGAAAATGGTGGACGACGGACGGACGGACGGACGACGGACGGACGACGGACGGACGACGGAGCATGGGTATACTATAAGCTCACCTTGTGAGCCTGACGGCTCAGGTGAGCTAACAAAACAAACAAGTGTACATGGTACTGAGCATAAACCAGAGGACCAATGGTCCTGTAAACACTCACCTGAGTCTGCTGCATATACCAATAAACATGTTTGAATATTATGGTATTTAACCCCAGTGCAGGGGCAGATGAAGCCCTTGGGCCGTTTTCTTTTTTCAGAATAATCAATATTCTTTCCATTTGCCAATTTCTTGCTGGCTTTTCCCTTCAAATGCCATTTTAACAGTTTTTCCCATTCAAATGCATGGGCAACCCATGTTGACCTTGCCATAAACTTGGTCAAGGTCATCACAGGGTCATGATTTATATATACATGTACATTGTAGTACTATAGCCATGGTTGCTTCATGCCAAGTTTCATTAAAATCAATCTATTGGTTTCAGAGAAGAAGATATTTGAAGGGTTTTTACCATATATGGGCATGGCGGCCATCTTGGTCATGTGACCTAGATTATTAATATATACATTGGTTCCCCCATCCTATAGATGCTTCACATAAAATTTGGCTTCAATTGGCCAAGTGGTTTTAGAGGAGAAGATGTTTGAATATTATTGACTTCAATTTCGGTAGATATAAGGATTTATCTACCTGAAAAAGTGATATTCACCGAGGCCGGAGGCCGAGGTGAATATCACTTTTGAGGGTAGATAAATCCTTATATCTACCGAAATTGAAGTCAATAACTGTTTTGTTATATGACTTTTCAAGTGTTTTAATGTTTATCTTATAACAAATAAACAAACAAAATCATATCAGATGTGACAATGAGGAACAATTGATTATGCTTGAAAGATAATTTTGTTAGTTCTTAATAAAACATATGTTATGGGTACTCCTAAGAATCACCATGATGAGGCAATTGCAATGGGTACCAACAACATAGGCTCTTATGAAAAATAAACAAAATTATCCCTTAATTATAACCAAATACACCTCATTATCTAGTGCTTTGTTTACCTGTAATAGTGTGCTACTGCAAAGCATGTAGATTTCATGAACTGAAATGAGTTCATAATTATTTATAGCTGACTGGCAGGTTTTAAACACATACATCAAATCATGTCAATTTCAAGAAGCCCATGTTGATTTCATGCTGGTGCTATTTTTGGGTACTCAGGAGCGTAATATAGACTTTGGAGGTTAATATAGAAAACCTGTCAAAATAATTAACTTCCAGGAACTGGTTTGATCTGGTTTTCATCAGTTTGGTCTGGTTTCAGCGAAATATAAGGATTTATTAATACCGAATGAGCCAATCAGGAGACAGGAATTCCTTCAGTCATATAACAAACATGTATATTGCCCCGGGGTATGGGAATATGAGCCCTAAGGTCCATTTTTTTCAGAATCATTAATATTTAGTCCTACTACCCATTTCCTGCAAGATTTTCACCTCAAATGACTTTTTAAAAGTTTTCCCCATTCCAATGCATTGGCAACCTATGTTGACCTTGTCGTAAAATAGGTCAAGGCCACCACAGGGTCATGATTTATATACACATTGTAGTACTTCAGCCATTGGTGCTTCATGCCAAGTTTCTTTGAAATCGATCCACCAGATTCGGAGAAGATTTTTGAAGGGTTTTTACCATATATGGGCATGGCAGCCATCTTGGTCATGTGAACTAGATAATTTATATACACATTAATTCCCCCATTCCATAGATGCTTCACATAAAATTTGGCTTGGATTTGCCAAGCGGTTTCAGAGGAGAAGATGTTTGAATATTATGGTAATATACATGTATATTGCCCCGGGATGGGGGCAGATGAGCCCCTGGGGTCCATTTTTTTTCAGAATCATTAATATTCAGTCCTACTGCCCATTTCCTGCAAGACTTTCACTTTAAATGACATTTTAAAAGTTTTCCCTATTCAAATGCATTGGCGACCTATGTTGACCTTGCCGTAAACAAGGTCAAGGTCATCACAGGGTCATGATTTATATACACATTGTAGTACTTGAGCCATCGATGCTTCATGCCAAGTTTCTTTGAATTCGATCCACCGGTTCTGGAGAAGAAGATTTTTGAAGGGTTTTTACCATATATGGGCATTGCGGCCATATTGGTCATGTGACCTGGATTATTTATATACACATTGATAACCCCTTCCTATTGATGCTTCACATAAAATTTGGCTTTGATTGGCCAACTGTTCACTTTAAATGACTTTAAATGACATTTTAAAAGTTTTCCCCATTCAAATGCATTGGCGACCTATGTTGACCTTGCCGTAAAATAGGTCAATTTCATCACAGGGTCATGATTTATATAAACATTGTAGTGCTTGAGCCATCAATGCTTTATGCCAAGTTTCGTTGAAATCAGTCCACCGGTTCTGGAGAAGAAGATTTTTGAAGGGTTTTTACCATATATGGGCATGGCGGCCATCTTGATCATGTGACCTGGATTTCTTATATACACATTGGTTCCCCCTTCCTATAGATGCTTCATGTAAAATTTGGCTTTGGTTGGCCAAGCGGTTTCAGAGAAGAAGATCTTTGAAATTGTGGACGGACGACGGACGGACGGACGACGTACGAGGGACGGACGGACGGACGCCGAATCATGGCCATCCTATAAGCTCACCTTGTGAGCCTAACGGCTCAGGTGAGCTAATAAAACCTATGTATTCACAATATGTGTACATGCAAATTGCCCGATTAATGCATGACTCTTCGTTAAATACATGCCTGCTAGTATCGTGTGACACAGATATTTATGCGATAATAGAGGGATCAAGCATGAGTTCCCATGTGCATAAATAAAAGCAGTATATTAACAGTCAGGACACACAAATTGCGTGATTAATACATGCCTTTTGTCTCCATAAATACACCCCTGTCAATATCGTGTGACATGGGTATTTATGCAATGATAACTACCTAATACAGGGTGCATGAATGTTTTTCAACCTCATAAATGAGACAAATCATCCAGGGCCCACATTAATAAAATCATTTACACACAAATCCTTGTTGTAAATGTGCCACATAAATATTGTTAGAGATATGATATAGGACATCTTGGCATGACCATAGCTGTTGACTCGGACATAAAGCATCAACATAAACAAACAAACAAAAATTTAGGATGTTTCTTTACTAAAAATATGAAAATAGGCCCAGAACAGGCAATGACCGTTAGAACTTAAAGTTGATGAAAATAATGATTCAATACTGATGCATAAACATACATAAGTAAATTATAAAGCATACATCAATTACTACAAATTCATTTGAAATGACATATATTATGACAAAACATAAGAGACTCATATGAACTATATATTAAATCCATTTGTAACAAACGAACTTTCCTATCATAATCATTTGTGTGAGTCCACTTTCAACTTTAGGGACACCAGGAGAGGGAGGAGGGTATTTTTTTTATTTTATTTTTTGATGAATTTTTCCTTATCAGACAGAGCAGTCCAAGACCGGATGCTCCATACTGCAGCATCAAATCTGGGGCTTTACTGATTGCCTATCTCCCACAAAGAGGACATTAGGCATGTGTGTGTGTGTGTTTTATGTTGTTTGTCTCTTTTCATTATTTTGATTTGATAGTCATCCTGAATGCACTACAGATTTTTATTTTTTTCATTCATTTTCTATAATACTGTAAATTCGGAAATTTTTGCGTGACTTTTATTTCGCAAATTTTCTATTTCTGAATTATTAGCGAGTTCTTGAATTCACGAGTGAGAATCCATGTATTCTATAAAGTTTATAGTGACTCTTTATAAGCGAGAACTTTGAATTCGCGAGGCAACCAATTTGCGAATATTAGCGAAAATTAAGTTCTCGCGAATATTTCCGAATCTACAGTAATCCTTTGGTACTGTAATCAGCACAGACCAGATAAATTTTATCATGATACCGACAAATAAGCATGGCTGATGCTGACTTACATTAAGAAAACATGCCCATGCAAAATACAAATATACAGAGAAGTTTTTGGGCTTTCAAATTTAAATTTTTCAGATGAAAGTTTTTTATATTTTATTTTTAAATTTTGGCTCAAAACATAGATTGTGGGTACTCAAATTGAGTACTCATCCGAGTACCCACAATCTATGTAGTGCAACAAATATAAGAAAAATTGTATACCCCTCTAAACCCTAGTTTTACAATATACATGTAAAAGTGTGGTATACATTTTACGGACATGTTTCCTGATGGATGCAAAACAAACATCATGAAAACATGTCCGTGTAATGTATACCCCCTTGAACCCCACTTTTATATAGCAAAACTGGGGTTTGCAGGAGTATACACGTTAGAGGCGGTTCTAACGAGTACCCACAATCTAAGTTTTGGAGCAAAAATAAGAAAAATATCAAAAATTTTCAGCTGAAAATTTTCAATTTTTTAAACTTAAAAAATCTCTGTATTTTGCATGGGCATGTTTTCATAATGATAACTTTTAGTATCCACATTTTCTTCTACATGATCTTCTCATGGACATTTTCAGAAGAATATTTATGCTCATGTGCAATAAATAATGATCAACAAAAAGTTGACTTTGGTCATGTTTTTCAGTGTAAGTTTACACTATATTGAAGTTACAAGTACTGTTTTTCAATAAATTGCATCCAGGACACTGGTGAATTATTTCATTTTCAAGAAAAGATCAATCCCTATTCTTCTAAAGAAAACTGGGAGGCAGGTTTTTGTGTGACATGGCTCATATAAGTCAAATGACATTTCCAGGTTAGTTGTGCCGTAATGAAAAGAATGACAAAGTGCCTTGCAAAGTTTTGAGACAGAAAAAAACATGCATGATAGAACATTGTGATACATAATGGATAAATGTTGATTTCAAAGTGCAAACAATTACTTTAAACAATTATGCACCATATTAACTCTCCTTCTTTAAACCCTGTAAATGTAAATGTCATATACACTATTTTTTACAAACCATTTGAGCCGCCTCATGGGAAAACCAACAATTTGCATATGCGAAAACAAAGGCACAGATCAGCTTCGCGGTAACCGCGAAGCTGATCAGCGCCTTTGTTTTCGCTACTCGGATAGTACAATTCTTCTTCTACTTAAATCCAAAATTTCAAGTTTCTAGCTCTTTTCTGTGCTTGTACAGGCCGGTTTGTGTCGGACCTGTTCAAAAAACCACATTGTTGGTTTTCCCACGAGGTGGCTCATTTAACAGGACTATGCATATTTCCATTATGTGAACATCTCCATTTGAGCCCCCTCATGGGAAAACCAACAATGTGGTTTCCGACCAGGTCCGACACAAACCGACCTGTACAATCACAGAAGCAGGCTAGAGACTGGAGATTTTGGATTTAAGTAGAAGAGGAACTGTAGTATCCGAGTAGCGAAAACAAAGGCGCTGATCAGCTTCGCGGTTACCGCGAAGCTGATCTGCGCCTTTGTTTTCGCCTATGCAGATTGTTGGTTTTCCCATGTGGCGGCTCATTTGTTCTGATGTTTTGATTGCATTTTTAGCATTAATTACACTTATTCTGTTTATTTGTATTGAGGTTTAATGTCCCAGTCAACAATTTTTCAGTCATGTTGGGATGGAGCCAACGCTTCCTGGGATTTAATCAGTACTCTGGGAAGTTAATGTGTCTTACTCAAGGACACAACACAGTGTCGCCAAAGGGGGGTCCAACCCAGGACCTCTTGACTTGGAGTCTGATGCTCTACCACTATGCCAGCGCGCTCCCCTTAGTAAAATTGTGCATTTTGAGTATCTGTTATGATCATCCTATCAAGTCATTTCTGACAGATACCAATATACGATTTAATGTAAAAATATTAAAAATTGTCAATTTTATACCAACCCCTGATTTGCCCCATTTTCAACATTATGTTAGGCATAATTCTTGGGTAGCTTTCGTACAAAGATGTTTCCATGACACTTACTCTAAAAGATAAAGTCATTGGTATTACCGTATTCATTCTAATTAGCGCACAGTGTGCTTTACCTTTTCGAAATAATAAAAAGTTAATGTAGCTAAATATCGTTCTAATAAGCACACACTAGGAACGAAAACAACACATAAGCCGCTTAAATAACCATGTTAAGAATACTTATGATGATGGCATTTAACTGTTCCAATCATTGCAAAATAATGATTGATCATCAAAGGCTAAATTTTAATATGGATGATACGGTATCAATGTGTGACATTGGCATAAAAACCAATATGCTAATCAAGCAGTGTGTGCTTATGCACATGATTTTCAGAAACAACCAGGGTGTGCACTTATTGGAGCATGTGCGCTAATTAAAATGAATATGGTAAGTATTAACCAGAGGACCAATGGTCCTGTAAACGCTCACCTGAAACCCGAGATATATACCAATAAACTTGTTTGACTAGAATGGTAATATACATGTATATAACCCCAGGGCCGGGTCAGAGCAACCCCTGGAGTCAATTTCTTTTTGAAAACATAAAACTTCAGTCCATTTGCCAATTTACTGCAAGTTTTGCCCTTGAAATGACATTTTAACAATTTTCCCCATTCAAATGCATGGGCGACCTAAGTTGACCTTGCCGTAAAATAGGTCAAGGTCATCCAAGGGTCACGATTTATATAAACTTTGTAGAGCTCCATTGCCTGATGCTTCATGCCAAGTTTCAAAATCATAGGCCTTCTGGTTCTGGAGAAAAAGATTTTTAAAGGTTTTTGCTATTTATAGCCATGGCAGCCATCTTGGTCATGTGACCTTGACCATTTATATATACTTTCATTCCCATTTCCTAACAATGCTCCTCATAAAGTTTGGCTTTGATTGGCCAAGCAGTTTCAGAGAAGAAGATCTTTGAATATCACTGTAATATACATGTATATTGCCCCAGGGTGGGGGCAGACAGACCCCTGGGGTCCAATTTTTTTCAGAATCATCAATCTTAAGTCCATCTGCCCATTTCCTGCAAGTTTTTCCCTCCAAATGACATTTTAACACTTTTCCCCCTATGTTGACCTTGCCGTAAAATAGGTCAAGGTCATCCCAGGGTCATGATTTATATAAACTTTGTAGAGCTCTAGTCACTGATGCTTCACACCAAGTTTCAAACTCATTGGCCTTCTGGTTCTGGAGAAGAAGATTTTTAAAGGTTTTTTTCTATTTATAGCCATGGCGAACATCTTGGTCATGTGACCTTGACCATTTATATAAACTTTCTCTCCCCCCTTCCCAAGGATGAAGTTTGGCTTTGATTGGCCAAGCTGTTTAAGGGGAGAAGATGTTTCATTATTATGGAAATATACATGTATATAGCCCCGGGGCAGGGGCAGACAACTCCCCAGGGGCTAAAATTTTCCATTAACATTAATCTTCTGTCCATTTGCCTATTCCCAGTAAGTTTTACCCATTAAATAGCATTTTACCATTTTTTCCCATTCAAATGCATTGGCAACCTTAGTTCACCTTGCCATAAAATAGGTCATTTACTGTCAAGGTCATCCTAGGGTCATGATTTATATACACTATGATGGGCCCGCGTCCCCGATGCTACATGCCAAGTTTCGTGGAAATCGGCCCACTGGTTCTGGAGAAGAACATTTTTAAAGGTTTTTGCTATTTATAGCCATGGTGGCCATCTTGGTCATGTGACCTGGACCATTTATATAAACTTTTGTTCCCCCTTCCTAAGGATGCTCCACATGAAGTTTGGCTTTGATTGGCCAAGCGGTTTCAGAGGAGAAGATCTTTGAAATTGTGAACGACGGACGACGGACGGACGGACGATGGACGGACGCCCGAGCATGGGTATACTATAAGCTCACCTGTGAGCCTTTGGCTCAGGTGAGCTAAAAAACCTCAATGAGGCGGTTGTGTACTCATGATCTATATTGTTTTCAGCCAAAACAAAATCACACCTGTTTTGATAATCATTTTCATTTACAAAATGAAGTGTCAACATAATTGCATTGGTATTTCATCGTAATGTATCTTGTAACTGCCACTTATCACAATCCCTGTGTCTGAATAGATATATGTATATAAACCAGGGGCCAGCCAGGTATCACAATTTTCCTCCCTCATTCTTACGAAAGGCCCTTGAATTGCACATTCCAAGAAAATCTATATTATGGTACAGCATGCCACAAGATGTGAGCGTATAAACCCTGGCACTTCAACATGTCTGTACACGGTCATAACGCACACAGCTACCTGAGTCACATCATGAGAAAACCGGATTTTTGCATATGCGAAAACAAAGGTGCAGACCAGCTTCAGTTAAGTAACTGTGAAGCTGATCAGCGCCTTTGGTTTCGCTACATGAATAGTACAATTCCACAATTTCTAGACTCTAGCCATCTTCTGTGCTTGTACAGCTTAGTTTGTGTCAGACCTGTTTCAAAGCACATGGTTGGTTTTCTCAAGACGTGGCTCATTTCTGTACATAGTCATAACCCACACAGCTAGCTATCACAGTTCACCTCCATCATTTTCATCAAAGGGGACATAATACCTTGGACCATTCACCTGCAAATGATAAACACATCAGGAAAACATGTCAGCGTAATATTAAACCCCACTTTTATGTAGTAAAACCTGGGTGTACAGAGGTATAGAAATATTTCTTGCCCACCAGATAGAGAAATCCTACGTCTTACCCCATTTGAGAAATAGAGAAATCCTACGTTTTACCCCATGTGAGAAATTCTTATCTCACCCTCGTTATCTCACCCCGGTCGCACCCTGCGTTCAAATGTTCTTTTTTAACACTGGTTGTATAGGACGTCACGTAATTTTGTCGCTAAGCTCACACGTCACAATGACATCAAAACGTTTTAATAAATCAAAATGGCGGACGCCGCGATTTTATCATTTTTCTAGGTAAATAGTATAAAAATCAATCTTAGCTGCATTAAGGTGAGCAAGAAAAAGAATCCATCATTCGTTCAGGTATGGATAGACAAATCTGTCCCTCGGGTCACAATGTGACCCTCGGGACAGATTTGTCTATCCATACCTGACACTCATGTAAGATTCTTATAATCTTATTTTTGCTCTAATACATAGATTGTAGGTACTTGTTAGAACGGTCTTGTCATTTCAACATTTTCAGCTGAAATATTTCAGTTTTTACAGCTTCAGAAAACTATATTTTCAAAGGGCAGGTTTTTGTAATGAAGAAATACTTCTGACAATGATAATAGCAGAAAACTTGCTAATATTCGCGAGAACTTAATTTTCGCTAATATTCGTGAATTGGTTGCCTCGTAAATTCAAAGTTCTCGCTAATAAAGAGTCACTATAAACTTTATAGAATACATGTACACTGACACTCACTCACGAATTCAAGAATTCGAGAATTCGCTAAAAATTCGGAAATAGAAAATTCGCGAAATAAAAGTCACGCGAAAATTTCTGAATTTACAGTATGTCTATCCTTGGAAAATCAGGGTATGTATTACTTTAAGGTCATTGTTCATTAAAAAAATGTTTTATGTTACTAGTATTTCCAAAAAGGCTCCATATCAAATTTGGCTTCAACGGCCAAGTACTTTCAGAGAAGATCTTTAAAATTGTGAACAAATAGACGATCGAGGACTGTAATATCATAAGCTCGCCTCATCACCCTTCAGCTCTTGCTTTGAGTTTATAAAACTTCTTTCATCCTCAGCTCAGCTGAGCATGAAATTTAAGCTGCTAATAAATACCAAAATAACCCAAATATATTGAAATTGGAGGTCTAGAATGCCAAAGCCTGTAATTTATCATGCTAATAAATATTAAAATGCAAACAATTGTTTGATTTAAACATTTGTGAGCAGGATAAATTTTAGTCTCAGCTGAGCTGAGCATGAAAAATTTTGTATAACCTCGGATCCAGGTGAGCTAAAAATGGATGCAACATATACCTGTACATCATGGTCTAAGACAAATGGTGGTATATCTAGCTGATCAGGGTTAATTCTTGCATACAGAAACTGTACTCCCTTCAATGTGTGGACTTTCTGTTTGATATCAGAGGCTGTGAATGTTGTAAAGAACCATGTGGCTAGCTGTTAAACAGAAAACAAAGGTGGATAACCATTTTTTGAGAATTGAAAAAATATGGTATGGGTTTCTTCTGGCATACAGAACCTGGACTCCTTTCAGGTGGTCCCATTGGTTAGATCATCCTCTTTGGGAATGGTAGGTCATACGTTCATTTACTGGCCTTGTGATAACAAAGTAGTTAAGTCAGATCGGTCAGATTCTGTCAATTCGTTCTCAAGATATTGAGCGGAAACGAAATTCTGACGTCAATCAAGGGCCGTAACTCCGTCAAAATTTTGCGAAAAATGACGGGTAACAATCCCAAGCTAGATCTTGTCAATGATGATGTGCATACAAAATTTGGTCGGATTCTGTCAATTCGTTCTCAAGATATTGAGCGGAAACGAAATTCTGACGTCAATCAAGGGCAGTAACTCTGTCAAAATTTTGCAAAAAATGATGGTCAATAATCCCAAGCTAGATCTTGTCAATGTTAATGTACATACAAAATTTGGTCAGATTCTGTAAACTGGTTCTCAAGATATTGAGTGAAAATGAAATTTTGACGGAATAACGGAATAACGGAAGGACAGAATGACGGAAGGACGGAACGACGGAAGGACATGGTGAATCCAGTATAGCCCCACTTTTTCAAAGCGGGGCTATAATAATACAGTATCTTTTTTTTTTGCATTTCAAGATGCACAAAAAAATACATGTATTCATATCCTACAGTATTGCATGAAAAATAGACAGGGTCAGAGTGCAGACCTTCATACTGATATTCAGAACTTATTCAAATTGTTTATCTTTGACCTTAGTCAGAGGTCAGTTTGAATGTTTACTGGGTGTGAAATGAAGAACATACCTTTGACCACCAAGTAGGATGAACAATATAAAATGACTTCAAATTCTTCTTGTATCTGAAATAGAAGATTTGTTTGTTAAATCTAGTGACTCCTTTTATATCTATTTGAAAAACAATCAGGCAAGTTTCCCAGGAAAGTGTTTTTAGATTGCAAACTCATTCAAATTCCAGTGTAAATTAAACAATGTTGAAAGTCAAGAATATTATTTGAGATAGTTATCAAGATAATTTTAAGCTTAAGTTGCTTGTGTATGAGTACCAAAAATACTATTTTTAGTATAAACAATTACAAATTTTTACTGCTTTTAGACAATCCACTTACTTATATTCCAGTGCCAAGTATACTGTTTTTAGGAAGTTCATGGGAGGTAGATTGACTCCAGTGGTGTTTGTATGAAAATACACTACAACATAATCTCGATCTACGATAGGATCCAGTAGTCGTATCAGATATAACAGGGCCTGAAAGGGATTTAAAAAAGCTGAAATATCAACGTGTAAAGAGATTCTCCTATTGCATATAGCAGCTGTGTGATAACCACTCAGCTGATTGGTGCTTTGGTTTTGTGACATAGGCAATATAATTCATCTATTTTTTTTAAATATTTTGTGGCTGCCAGCTTCGCCCAAAATCTTAGACGTACTTGCTTCTTGGTACCAAAGCCTGTGTAAAATCATGCAATCCTTTGGTAAGGTTTGAGGGTAAAATTAACTAAAGGTGTGTATGAAATGGTGCTTAAAATAATTACAACCTCATAACGCACCTCACAATAATGCAGTTTTCAATATAACATGGCCATGTCATGGCTCCCAAATTGATTATTTTGCTATATGTCTATAATAAATAACCTCCTTACAACATGGTTCACTTATAACATGGTCCGTTTCTTTGGACCCCAAAGATAGCGCTATAATGAGGTTGGCCTGCATATGACAAAATGTTTACCACTGATTTGACATATGAGCCGCCTCGTGAGAAAACCAACATTCTGCATATGCGAAAACAAAGGCGCAGATCAGCTTCGCTACACGGATAGTACACTACCTCTTCTTCTTAAATCTAGCCTGCTTCTGTGACTGTACAGCCTGATTTGTGTCGGACCTGTTCGGAAATCACATTGTTGGTTTTCCCACTAGGCGGCACATACCTTTTCCAAATCTACAGCTGCTGCAGAGAAATTTTTGCCGACCACAACTATAACAGGTCGGCCTAACCTATCTTGACCTGTCTGGTATATACACCGCATTGACGAAATCTCGCTGAGATCTTCTGTCTTAGCTCGCCGTAATAAACGCTCATATCTGTAAACAGTATGTTCGACAAACTGTAACCCAACTTTTTTCCCAGCTGTTTATTTTTGCATTTTGTTTACTTTTGCATTTTTGTCATCAGGGACATTTTCAGGGATGGCAAAATCAACAAAAAAAGATTTTCTTGATTTTCTGTAGCGTACATGTTTTATTTAAACTTTGCTGAAAGGTGTGAATAATTCTACTGTTCAATGATTTGTTAGAGGATAATTATTGCATTGGAGAAGAAAGTTATCTCTCTATTCAAGCCAACATTTTCACAGCGATTTACTTTCATGAATTTACGTCCCTTGCAAATATCGCGAAAATAAACCACTTGCGAAAATAAATTGGTTTACAGTATTGAACTTTACAGAACTATTCAGCATAGATTCAAATGAGACTGGGGCTTCTCTAGAATTTCTTGAAAGTAACAACAGCTTGTTTGTTTGAATTGCATTACAACAATGTCAACCACCACATTATGCATTCATTATTACATCAGGAAAACATGTCCGTGCAATGAATACCCCCTTAAACCCTACTTTTATATAGCAAAACTGGGGTATGCAGGGGTATACCTATTTTTCTTATTTTTGCTCCAAAACTTAGATTGTGGGTACTCGTTAGAACCGCCTCAGCGAGGCGGTTCTAACGTGTACCTACAATCTATGTTTTGAGCAAAAATAAGAAAAATATCAACATTTTTCTGATGAAATTTTCAATTTTTACTGCTGAAAAAAAATCTCTGTATATTTCATGGGCAAGCTTTCGTAATGAACCTCCAAATGTGGTGGTTTTTATCTTTGAATTTGCTATAAAACCCACTACTAATACCTAGGTTGTATGGGTTGACAAACAAACAAACAAAATATATTTTCATTTAGATCTTTATCATATGATGTCGCTGTTAATCTGTAAATAATGTTGCTTAATAAATATGTTATGACCACACATGTATTAACACTTTTGCGGGAATTAGTAACATCGTTGATGACATTTGTGACAACAATATAAATTCAACCTTGAAGGTGATCAAATCTTACTTTAAAGGCCATATGATAACAGCAATCTTACACTTGTGGTCATTTCATATATTTGTGATTATTTCATATGAAATGACCACTCTTGTAAGATCCCTTATCTAGGATCTTGTGAACTGATTTTTCATGCCAGAGACCGATAAAAAACAACCTTGATGGAATGTAAGAGTAACACTCATTACGAAAACATGCCCATGTAATATACAGATTTTTCTTAAGTTGTAAAAATTGTAAAAATTCTGTAGAAAATTTTTGATATTTTTCTTAATTTTGCTCAAAACATAGATTGTGGGTACACGTTAGAACCGCCTCGCCGAGGCAGTTCTAACGAGTACCCACAATCAATGTTTTGGAGCAATAATAAGAAAAATAGGTATACCCCTGCATACCCCAGTTTTGCTATTTAAAAGTGGGGTTCAATGGGGTTTACATTACACGGACATGTTTTACTGATGTGTGTTTAAACTGTTTTATGACTTTAGCCAGATAGAACAATGTGTGCATTTGCAATTTGCAAACAGGGCGAGTAAAGAAAACAAAACATTAAATCAGTCTCACCTCTTTTTCTGTTCATGTAATCGTTGTTCTGCTGTGGTCCTTTTCATTACGACCTTCCGGCTGTCTGGATTTTCCTCCATCTGAGCAAAAGCATGTTGACCTACCGTACCGTTGATTGATTTACCAAACACGTCATTCAGGTCGGTAGTTTTCTCTAACTCTGATTCTGAAGGCTCTGGAAATGAAGACATTTGACCATGCAATGCCAGAAAACTGAATGTTTGCCTATTTGAAAACAAAGACGTAGCTCGGCTGTGCACAAGCTGATCAGTGTATTTGTTTTCGCTTCTGTATAGTACACTTCCTCTTCTTCTTAAATCTGATTATTTCCATGCTCATGTCTTCTGCCATGACTGTACAGGCCAGTTTGTGTCAGACCTGGTCAGAAACCCCAAATACCGAATTTTGTAACGGCTCATTTATTCAAAACTTCTGGTTTTTGGATATACATTTTTTACAGCCACCGTTTATGAGAGCTGAAAAAAATGCAATTTCAAACCATACTTCCCCAAACTAAAAGCAAAAGAAAACGAATTTGACTGATATTTGTTATGCAGACACGATCTTGGTTAAAAGTCACATACACCAGAGGACCAATGGTCCTGTAAACGCTCACCTGAGTCTGCTGCATATACCAATAAACATGTTTGAATATTATGGTATTTAACCCCAGTGCAGGGGCAGATGAAGCCCTTGGGCCATTTTCTTTTTTCAGAATAATCAATATTCTGTCCATTTGCCAATTTCATGCTGGCTTTTCCCTTCAAATGACATTTTAACAGTTTTTCCCATTCAAATGCATGGGCAACCCATGTTGACCTTGCCATAAACTTGGTCAAGGTCATCACAGGGTCATGATTTATATATACATTGTAGTACTATAGCCATGGATGCTTCACGCCAAGTTTCATTGAAGTCAATCAATTGGTTTCAGAGAAGAAGATATTTGAAGGGTTTTTACCATATATGGGCATGGCGGCCATCTTGGTCATGTGACCTACATTATTAATATATACATTGGTTCCCCCATCCTATAGATGCTTCACATAAAATTTGGCTTCAATTGGCCAAGTGGTTTTAGAGGAGAAGATGTTTGAATATTATGGTAATATACATGTATATTGCCCCGGGGTGTGGGCATATGAGCCCTTAGGTCCATTTTTTTTCAGAATCATTAATATTTAGTCCTACTACCCATTTCCTGCAAGATTTTCACCTCAAATGACTTTTTAAAAGTTTTCCCCATTCCAATGCATTGGCGACCTATGTTGACCTTGTCCTAAAATAGGTCAAGGTCACCACAGGGTCATAATTTATATACACATTGTAGTACTTCAGCCATTGGTGCTTCATGCAAAGTTTCTTTGAAATCGGTCCACCAGATTCGGAGAAGAAGATTTTTGAAGGGTTTTTACCTTATATGGGCATGGCAGCCATCTTGGTCATGTGAACTAGATAATTTATATATACATTAATTCCCCCATTCCATAGATGCTTCACATAAAATTTGGCTTTGATTCGCCATGCGGTTTCAGAGGAGAAGATGTTTGAATATTATGGTAATATACATGTATATTGCCCCGGGGTGGGGGCAAATGAGCCCCTGGGGTCCATTTTTTTTCAGAATCATTAATATTCAGTCCTACTGCCCATTTCCTGCAAGACTTTCACTTTAAATGACATTTTAAAAGTTTTCCCTATTCAAATGCATTGGCGACCTATGTTGACCTTGCCGTAAAAAAAAGGTCAAGGTCATCACAGGGTCATGATTTATATACACATTGTAGTACTTGAGCCATCGATGCTTCATGCCAAGTTTCTTTGAAATCGATCCACCGGTTCTGAAGAAGAAGATTTTTGAAGGGTTTTAACCATATATGGGCATTGCGGCCATCTTGGTCATGTGACCAGGATTATTTATATATACATTGATAACCCCTTCCTATTGATGCTTCACATAAAATTTGGCTTTGATTGGCCAAGCAGTTTCAGAGGAGATGATGTTTGAATATTATGGTAATATACATGTATATTGCCCCGGGGTGGGGGCATATGAGCCCCTGGGGTCCATTTTTTTTTCAGAATCATTAATATTCAGTCCTACTGCCCATTTCCTGCAAGACTTTCACTTTAAATGACATTTTAAAAGTTTTCCCCATTCAAATGCATTGGCAACCTATGTTGACCTTGCCGTAAAATAGGTCAAGGTCATCACAGGGTCATGATTTATATACACATTGTAGTGCTTGAGCCATCAATGATGCTTCATGCCAAGTTTCGTTGAAATCAGTCCACTGGTTCCGGAGAAGAAGATTTTTGAAGGGTTTTTACCATATATGGGCATGGCGGCCATCTTGGTCATGTGACCTGGATTATTTATATATACATTGGTTCCCCCTTCCCATAGATGCTTCATGTAAAATTTGGCTTTGATTGGCCAAGCAGTTTCAGAGAAGAAGATGTTTGAATATTATGATAATATACATGTATATTGCCCTGGGGTGGGGGCGGATGAGCCCCTGGTGCCCAATTTTTTTCAGAATCATTAATATTCAGTCCTACTGCTCATTTTCTGCAAGATTTTTCCTTTAAATGACAATTTAACAATTTTTCCCATTCAAATGCAAAGGCGACCTATGTTGACCTTGCGGTAAAATAGGTCAAGGTCACCGCAAGGTCATGATTTATATATACATTGTAGTACTTGAGTCATCAATGCTTCATGCCAAGTTTGGTTGAAATCGGTCCAGTGGTTCCGGAGAAGAAGATTTTTGAAGGGTTTTTACCATATATGGGCATGGCGGCCATCTTGGTCATGTGACCTGGATTTCTTATATACACATTGGTTCCCCCTTCCCATAGATGCTTCATGTAAAATTTGGCTTTGATTGGCCAAGCTGTTTCAGAGAAGAAGATCTTTGAAAATGGTGGACGACGGACGGACGGACGACGGACGGACGGACGAACAACGGAGCATGGGTATACTATAAGCTCACCTTGTGAGCCTGACGGCTCAGGTGAGCTAAAAATACTGGAAGGGCCAGGGGATTAAACAACTATTCATGGAAATATTCTCATGTTTGCCTGATGAAGGCCAAGGGCCGAAAATTCAAACAAGAGTGAAAAATTATCATAGTGGTTATTCATGGAAAGTTGCTTCATCATTATAGCATGATTCTGGTTTGATTTGATTTAACAACTTTTCCGTCATGTTGGGACAGAGCCACCGTCTGTATGTTAACCAGTGCTCTTTCGCAAACACATTACATGGAGCAGATAGATTTTCACCCCAGGATCTCTTTATCAGCACTGCTTGTATTTCACTTCTAGGCCACCATGCTCTCATATTTTGCCATGGTTACTTAAAATGCAGCTCATATAATCATTACCTCTATGAAGAAAAGGTTTATCCATAATTCTGATCTGCCTGTCTGCTATGACAGGCTCCCCCAGTTCATTGCCAACATCTTTGGGTAATCTATTTATAGAATCCTCTTCTTCCTGTGGACTCCGGGGAAAATACAAGGGGAGTAACTTGTTGTAGGCTTCCTGTGATGAAAAACAGAAATAATGAATGTAAAACATGAAAACAATAACTCTTCATAGGTGATGCCCAAACTTCATGAACTACCCCTGACAACCTATGTAACACTCGTATGGACAATTTAAATGAAGTAGGCTTTCAAAATAAACCAAGTACATGTATTGTTATGGCAATGATGCCTGTTTTGCCTTAATGTCATTGTGTACCCATAAACTCATAGGTTGCTTTCATGTTTTAAAATTTACATATGTACTTGCCTTCAAATTTTAGTCCAAAATCACATCAGGAAAACTTGTCCGTGAAAAGTATACCCCCTCATACCCCACTTTTATAAAGTAAAACTTGGATTTACCAGGGCATTTAATTTTTTCCTATTTTTGATTCAAAACATAAATAGAACCGCCTTGACGAGGCAGTTCTAACATGTACCCACAATCTTTGTTTTGAGCAAATACAAAGAAAAATATCAAAAAATTTCAACTGAATGTTTTTCATTTTTAAAGATTCAGAAAAATCTGTATATCACATGGGCAAGTTTCCATACCACAGGTCTACTTTACTTACATATGTCTCATTTTCACACACAAAGACAATGGCTTCAAAATCACTGGCATATTTCTCTAGGAATCTTCTAACAGTTCCTGAAATTGTGGCATCATTACGATATATGTCTGTATAATGTGTACCCCCTTATACCCCACTTTCATATAGTAAAACTGGAGTATGTTGGGGTATACCTATTTTTCTTATTTTTGCTCCAAAACATAGTTTGTGGGTACTTGAAGCAGTTCTAATGTGTACCCACAATGTTTTGAGCAAAAATTTTATAAGTATCAAAATTTTTCGGATAAAATTTTTTATAGTTCAATGAAACCATGTATATTGTATGGGCCAGTTTTCGTAATGATTACCCAAGAAACCCTTGGCAATAATTTTTTCGTAAGTCAAACCTCTATTTGAAATTTTGCAAGATTACAACGCATTATACAACAAATCACACACTTGAGCTGATCTATTTCAATTCTAACACATAATAAATGGAATAAAAGTTGCTGCAACCCTCCATATTGTTCAGCTTTCCGCCATTCATTGTAGATATCCCGCTGAAAGTTTGACTGTAATGTGGATATTTACTTCACTTGTTATGTGCTTAAACGACCTTATGTCATCTAACGTCAAGATTACACTGCTTGATGAGATACCTGATGTCACAAATGACATTGAAAGGTTGCAAAGTAACATCACACTAATTCGCCCATTATTCATCCTTTTTTAAACATTGACTATATAGGTGACTATATATACAATATAGTATATTGTTTTTGTGTTGTTGTTTTTTAACTACAACTACATACTGATGGCTATATGAGCTCCATCTTCAGGCGGATATCCCCTCCCCACGGAGTGTATACAACACAGACCCAGGGTACGAACTGCATTCTCCCTAAAATGAAAAACTTAAGACAATAATACATCAAAATACAAAGTATTAAGTCAAAGTACATACAAATTATGAGAACCAAACTGTTTCTTTTGCAATGCCCTACACATGACCAAGTTCTGCGGTTATGCAAATACAGAATGAATCAAACTGGTCAACTTGAAAATAAATAAGGCACCACTATGGCCCTCTCACAATGGGAACTCTGTGGACTGTACTGAGCATGGCCAAAAACCAAAACTTCAGTCACAACATGAGCCACATCACAAGAACCACTTTTCTGACTATGCGAAAACATAGACGCAGGTCAGCCGGGCAGTAACTGCACAGCTAATCAGCGCCTTTGTTCTCACTATGCAGATAGTACAATTCCTCTTCTACTTACATACAAAATTTCAACCTTCTAGCCTTCTTCAATGAATGTACAGGCTGATTTGTGTCGGACCTGGTCAGAAACCCTGAAGATCAGTATCCTCACGTCATGGCTCATTTAATAACCGTTCACCTTAGATTTCTTTAGAAGACGTTGGCTGAATGGCACGCTGACGATGACAGTGCCGAACACATACCTGGCAAGCTGCAAGACATTTCTGTAACTGCTATATAGCGCCCCCTCTGCTGCAGTGACATACTTGACGTTGTATCGTGGACCTACTGTGTGTATCACATGTCGACAAACCAGGTTAAACCCTTCTGTTATCTTGGCCTCACCAGTTTTGCATACTGAAACAAATACAGGGCCTGAGGTTATAAAACTTTTTTCATGCTCAACTCAGCTGAGCATGAAATTTAAATTGCTCATAATTACTGAAATAACCAAAATTGGATAAAGCCTGTAATTTATCATGCTTATAAACGTTAAAATGCCCACAATTGTTGGCATTTTATCATTAATTTTATGAGCAGAATAAATTTTAGTCTCAACTGAGCTGAGCATGAAAAAGGTTTTATAACCTCAGGGCCAAGTCAACCTCATTATAACCCTATCTTTGGATTTCATAAAAAGACTGTGTTCTAAATGCAGACTGTGTTCTAAATGCAGACTGTTTTCTAAATGCAGACTGTGTTCTAAATGCAGACTGTTTTCTAAATGCAGACTGTGTTCTAAATGAAGCTGTATTATATTGAGGTTATGTACTATACTAGACACAGCAAAATAATCCATTTGGAATGCTTCTAAGCCCTGACATGACCATATTTAATTGAAAACTGCATCATAGTTAGGCATGTTATAATAATGTTGAAGTTGAATGTAGAACTAACAGATATTTTAAGGCAGGTGTTTGTGCTGTTCTACATAAAACATAAATTGCAGACATTACTGAACAAGTTAATAGCAAATTTTACTGATTACTGCTTTACATAATGACTGAACAAGTTGGCAAACTTTGCAGTCCAAAATTGAGCCGCCTCATGGGAAAACCAACAATCTGCATAGGCGAAAACAAAGACGCAGATCAGCTTCGCGGTAACCGCGAAGCCGATCAGCGCCTTTGTTTTCGCTACTCGGATAGTACAATTCCTCTTCTACTTAAATCCAAAATTTCAAGCCTCTAGCTCTTTTCTGTGCTTGTACAGGCCGGTTTGTGTCGGACCTGTTCGGAAACCACATTGTTGGTTTTCCCATGAGGCGGCTCAATTTACTGATCACTGCTTTCTGTCCACAACTCTTATTGATTACTCATTTTTCAGCCAATTTTTGCTGTTACTGATTTCACAGATACTCCATTACAATTATATATTATAATTAAGACTGCCCTCAAAATCTGTAATACAATATTCTAACATGACGTTATCGACTTTCCCATTAAACCTAATGGAAATGTCACCGTTTGCAAATTAACAATAATTCACTGTAAACAAAATTACGCGTGTAAGGTGGTGTTTTTGTGACGACGCACATAAACATTCATGTCTGCCGAGAATGACTCCACTGGAAAACATTTTGAAATGTAAGCATTTGTTTATTTGTCATGTAAGAATCAAAATAATTTTACTCTACGGTGAATTATCTTTGATTAACGCGTGATGTTGGCGGGCAGATGCAATATTTAATTCACTCCGGCTGCACCGTCGTGAATTAATACATCGCAATCTGCCTTCCAACATCTCGCATTAATCACGATAATGCACCATAAAGTAAAATTATTTCTTAAATAAATAAACATCTGAATCTAATTACTACTCACTCTTTATGTTATTTCTGATTTCTTCGACCAGTTTTGGCCCAGCTTTGCTATAAATTTTCTCTGAAACTATGGATTTTTCTGACAGCCTCTCATTGGTGGAATGAACAATAGCATGGACCCCTAGCTCTGTAATATCACCAGTCCTACAAAACAAAACATAAACTGAGCAAAAACTATTTTTTATTTTTGTTTCGACTGAGTACTCTGGTAAGACACAAGGCAGTTTTAGAAGCCCTGGAAACATGGGTGATGAACATGGGAACTAGCTCCAAAAAGAGGTAGCGAAATTTTGTTCCAATGGCAATTTTGAGATTGCTCCAAAGATTGGAATAAAGTAGACCATTGTTTTTTTATGAAGATTTTGGAAGTGTTAGTGAAAACAGGAAAAATATTGCAATGCTTTTCCATGTAGAGATAATCTCTCAGTACATATGGTGCAAAAAATTGGTTGAAACCGAATTAACTTGTGCTATATTCACTTTGTGAAAGCCCCAAATTATGTTAGAATCAGTAATAAGGAGGAAATACTTTCGGTTTCAACCGTCATTTCTGGTCCTGATCATGCACAAATTATCTTTGTACAGACCAGCATTGTGATAATCATCCTTCATTAAATACGTCGATTGTATTCACAAAATCACTGAGACCTATTTCTGGTCACCTTTGGAACAACAAACATTATAAATTATTAAGAATATATCATGTATAGTATTTGTGGACAGAATAAAAGTTATCCTGAGGCTCATACTGAACAGAAGAACAGATTTTTCCTTTTTGTCTTTAAAAAAAAAGTTATATTTAGCTTCTATTACTTGCATTTTAGTTTTCATTCCGGCTTTTTAATAAATTCGGCTTTACATTTACTGTATTACATGTAAATACTCTGCATTTACATCAGACACCTTCAATAAATCACAATTTTACTCTGCAACAGATGAATTATTTCATTCCCCATGCATGCTTTTAACATACAAAAAATGCTGGGTTTTTAATGAAAGAAAAAACAAACTACCAACTAACCAAAGTATGATCTTGCTATTCAGGTCATTCCTCCAGACAAATGGCGACCGCTCTGACTCGGGTTTATCACTCTCCGTTCTGTCTTCCTGAACCAACGGCAAGTGTGTGAAGTTCCACCGTGTCAGGTTTTCTACATGGACAACCGTATCCCTGGCCCCAAGGGGGTCAGGCAGTCCTTCATTAACAGACTCCATGATGAACAATGTTTTCTCTACATCTCATTGGGACTTCCAGGAGATAGATTCTTCAGTATTTTAAACTGTGTCCTATTTCTTTGATCTCTGCTGCTCAACTTCTCTGCAAATATACCACCTATCCCATTTTATTATGTTAAATGTTCTAGCAAAAACCAAAAGTTCCTGTGTAGATTTATAACAATTAACATGTTTCTAATATATACCATACAATTCTGTAGTTACCTATCTGGTGCTTTTTGGGTATGGACCGTACGGTGTTAGACCTTTTGTGTAATATTGTATTTAATAACCCTTCCCCACAAACCCTGGACTCTTGAAATGTGATTTTCTTTCCTGAACAACACAGATGGAATGGATTCTACAGAAGGTGGACAAAAGTATTTGTCACTTTAGGAAACTCCATAGACTTCAATGTATTTTCGTGTTTGCAAGAGAAAAAATATCCTGCCTCTTCTGTTCAACATATCTAAATGCTTTTGGTGTCATTTGAAAGTGAAATGAATAAAGCAATAAACTGAAGATATTTTGATGAAGTTTTGACGGAATCAAGACAATTCACCGACAAGACAACTCACCGAGTGACCGACACGGTTTTTTGAGACAATTCACCGACAGATTTTGAGACATTTCACCGACACTTCTGAAGACAATTCACCGATTCTTCTGTTCATATTTAATGACTTGTAACAGTAAACTGATGATAAGCATTGGTAATCATGAGCAATTAAGGATAATTACTAGCATGAGACCGATTATTAATTACAGATTCCTGATTTTGAGACAAGTCACCGACACATCTTAAGACAACTAGAAATGCGTGTTTGTAAAACACTATGCCCCCAACTGTATACTTGTCCCTAAACTGGCAGCTTGTAAGATTCATTTATTTCATTTGAATGAAGTGAAATTTGATTTCCTAAAGAAGCTGTTCGGGTGCCTCTGTTTTTGACCTCGATCCAGAAACAGAATGAAAGCTTTTTGTAGACAAGTTATAAATGGAGTAAAAATTTCGAAATGGAGTTATTTTATCAAAATTTGACAGAAAGTCCTAAAAAGTAAATCAGGTGATCTTCTTTTCAACCCCAACCAGTATACCAAATATGATGGCTTTATCTTAAATACTTTTTGAGATATCTTGCACACAAGATTTTCAAATTTTGTTTTAAAAGGGGCATAACTCCAAAAAGGCGCGTAACTTGGACATGAAAAAAAAATACAGGTCAACTTTTTTTTCATGAGGAATTTGTATATGAAATTTCAAAACCCTAATGTTCTCCATTCAAAAGTTTCAAATTTCACCGAAAAAAGGAAAAATTAATCAAAATGTCAACATTCCGTTTTTTTTTTTTCAAAATTTGACAAAAAGTTCTCAAAAGTTAATCAGGTCATCTACTCATCAGCCCCAACCAGTATACCAAATATGAAGGCTCTAGCTCAAATACTTTTTGAGATATCTTGCACACAAGATTTTCAAATTTTGTTTTCAAAGGGACATAACTCAGAAAAATGGCATAACTTGGACATGAAAAAAAATATGGGTCAACTATTTTTTCATGAAGAATCTTTATATGAAATTTCAAAACCCTAGCATTCACTGTACAAAAGTTTCAAATTTCACCGAAAAGTGGAAAAATCAATCAAAATTTCAAAATTCCGTATTTTTGTCAAAATTTAACAGAAAGTTCTCAAAAGTTAATCAGGTCATCTACTCATCAGCCCCAACCAGTATACTAAATATGAAGGCTCTAGCTCAAATACTTTTTGAGATATCTTGCACACAAGATTTTCAAATTTTGTTTTCAAAGGGACATAACTCAGAAAAGGGGCATAACTTGGACATGAAAAAAAATATGGGTCAACTATTTTTTCATGAAGAATCTTAATATGAAATTTCAAAACCCTAGCATTCACTGTTCAAAAGTTTCAAATTTCACCGAAAAGTGGAAAAATCAATCAAAATTTTAAAATTCCGTATTTTTGTCAAAATTTAACAGAAAGTTCTCAAAAGTTAATCAGGTCATCTACTCATCAGCCCCAACCAGTATACCAAATATGAAGGCTCTAGCTCAAATACTTTTTGAGATATCTTGCACACAAGATTTTCAAATTTTGTTTTCAAAGGGACATAACTCAGAAAAGGGGCATAACTTGGACATGAAAAAAAATATGGGTCAACTATTTTTTCATGAAGAATCTTTATATGAAATTTCAAAACCCTAGCATTCACTGTTCAAAAGTTTCAAATTTCACCGAAAAGTGGAAAAATCAATCAAAATTTCAAAATTCCGTATTTTTGTCAAAATTTAACAGAAAGTTCTCAAAAGTTAATCAGGTCATCTACTCATCAGCCCCAAACAGTATACCAATTATGAAGGCTCTAGCTTAAATACTTTTTGAGATATCTTGCACACAAGATTTTCAAATTTTGTTTTCCAAGGGAAATAACTCAGAAAAGGGGCATAACTCGGACAAGAAAAAAAATACGGGTCAACTATTTTTTCATGAGGAATACTCACATAAAATTTCAAATCCCTAACATTCACCATTCAAAAGTTAACAGACGTACACACGCACACACAGACAGACAGACAGACAGACAGACAAGCCGAAAGCAATATGCCCTTCCAACTTTTTCAAAAGTTGGGGGCATAATTACAGATTTGATTAATATGAGGTGACTTGAAGGAACCTTAGTGTCCCTTACATGTAACTATATAAATGGCTACACTTGTAAATACAATCTTAAATCTGACGGAGAATTGCCAACTGCCATTAAATTCCTATATGAAAGTCTTTCAAAATTTTGTTTCTAAATACTTATAAATATTTTAAATCTTAAAACTGTCGGTGAATTATCTTTGAAATCTTAAATCTGCCAGTAAATGGTCTTAAAAGTACCTTTCAATATTTAAAAATGATGGACTGGCCTCTAAAATCTTAAAACTGTCGGTGAATTGTCTTAAATATGTCCTCCAAAATTTTAATATTATGATGAATTGTCTATAAAAATTCAAATCTGGTAACGAAATACTCTTTAAAGTTAAATTTGCCGGTCGACCGTCTTAAATTTTCTATCAAATCTTAATTTTATCTGTCGGTGAATCGTCTTAATATTGCTTTCAATAATGAGGAATGTATGATCGCCAATCAAGATCATCAGTTACAAGTCATTAACTTTGAATGAAAGTGTCAGTGAATTGTCTTCAGAAGTGTCGGTAAATTGTCTCAAAATCTGTCGGTGAATGTCTCAAAAACCGTGTCGGTGAGTTGTCTTGTAGGTGAGTTGTCTTGTTCCCGTTTTGACATTTAGCTTTCATTTATCATGTTAGTACAGCAATTTGAAACTTCAGTAAATTTTGGAAAAGTCACTTTCCGATTGATGTCAGTGGGGATGTTGCCCAAAAATTGTAAAAAAAAAATTCTCAGATTTTTTAAAAAATTTGCAGCTTTAAAACATATGCATGAAATTAAACGAAGATACCTTGTTTATTGTTTTATTTATTTAGCTTTCAAATGACACTAAAAACATGAAAATATCTCAACCAGGAGAGACAGGATATTTTTTCTTGCTTACATGAAAATACATGGAAGTCTGTGGAGTTTTTCAAATGGGATGAATACTTTTGTCCACCTTCTGTATATGCGCAATACTGATAGACTGAAAATTATTGTATTGCTTCAAGTTGTTCAGCCATATCTAGACAAGACAAAATTGAGAGTGAAGCAAACAATTTGTGGCGTTTAAAAATGGTGTCCAACAAAACATTCTGATAGCGTATAACAATCAATGAAATGCGTCTAAAACCAGTGCGACTGGTTCATCCAAAGACTGAAAGTTGAAACTGAAAGCAGAATAGGGAAACAGAAAAATATTCACCATTTTGTAGTCATGTGACTTTTCTTAGTGTGCCTAAAACAGAAAATAACAGAAAAACAGGGGTCTGCGACTATTTGTACAGCTGTCGTGCAGATAATACACCATGACACGTCCGCATGGTATTACTGGTACTCGATTCTGCACTGAATTTCAATATGAATTTCTGCTATAACATAATTCTTTTGATCATTTTAGGGTATTATTCTATAAAGGTATGGATTTGTACATTAGATATATGCCTTTAATATGGGATTATGCTATGTTAACGTGAGATCCTGACATTGGGTACACAATGCAGAATCAGATCAGATGGCTGCCTGACACATGTCTATTGCATAGATGTAGTTTTATAAATTTTCAAAAAAAATTATAAGAGCTAGTAAATGTATATTCTTGATGTATGATGAGACTGGGCATTAATAGCTATACTAAGTGGTTAATCAGGTATACAGGATTTGTCTCCCTTAGATTAGTTTCTCATAAAAATGTATCAATGGTGCTTTTTTTTTTTTTTTTTTTTTTTTTTTTTTTTTCTCAAAAGCATGAAACAGAGTGGATTTAGATACTACTACTACATGTATAGGACATAGGATAGTATCTGATAGCTGTTGATTGACACCATAGATTTGGGAATTGGGAATTAGGTTGAACAGTTACACCTGTTACTCGATAAAACATAAATCATCTGATCATGTAGCTATAGCAGCTTCTACACTTATGTCTAGCTTTGAAATTTTTTCTTAGTTATATGATCTTATATTGGCCACAGCGTTGGAAAATGTCCCTTAAGACAAAAACTCTGACAGTTATAGAAATCATCCCCATTTGACTAAAAAAAATGTTCTTGAGTCTTAAAGTTCTATTTGACTGGATTATCTAAGTTGTTTCACGATATATGACAAATTTACTACATGAAACCTCATCACGACAATGTCTGAATGAGGTACATGATGCATAAAGTATTATAAGTAACCTTTTTTTTTTTTTTTTTTTTTTTTTTTTTTTTTTTTTTTTTCCATAGATGGGTTGGGTTGAAGTTCAAATATAAATCATTTTCAATTTTCAATTTTCAAACTACATAATTAAATATGATACAGGTTGATTTAAAAGAACATTTAACACGCTGCCTATGCGCCACTTTTTTCCGTCTTTACATGTTGTATTTCATGTGTAGTTATAGTATTTTGCATTGTTCTAAGTCGTTGACAATTTGTAGTTGGAATGTAAATGGTATTTTTCGGAATATCAATGGTATTCGCACCTGCAAATTAGATAATCCTCTATTCTGCCAAAAACTCAATTCAGATATTGTAATTTTAACAGAAACTCATGCTTGTTCTAATGATGTTTTGAATTTGAGTGGGTATTTTTGTGTCTCAAATTGTAGGTCAGCAACCCCAAGTAGACTTAGGGGTGGAATAGCTATTTTTGTCAAAAATGACCTTAGAACAGGTGTTAAGATTATCAATAACTCTCATCATGATATGATATGGATAAAACTCAATAAGTGCTTTTTCAGTTTTGAGCAAGATTTGTATTTATGTGGCATTTACATTTCTCCGTTATCCTCTAGTTATACTAGAAGAGTTGATGCTGATAAAATAATTTTTGACAAACTTGAATCTGACATAGCAAAATATAGCCAACATGGTGCTGTGATGATCATGGGGGACACAAACGCCCATATAAACAGTGGTGATCTTGACTTTATAAGCAATGAAACAACAGACAATTTGGACGACTTCACCCCTTCAAATTATTCTATTGATAATGTTCACAGATTAAGAAACACTTTTTCTTCTCAAACTACAAATGAGTATGGCAAAAATATTTTAGATATTTGTATATCATCTCAATTAAGAATATTGAATGGCAGAACAATTGGAGATACTAGAGGAAAAGCCACTTTTCATGGTTTCAATGGCTCTTCAATAGATGATTATTGTATTTGCAGTGCTAGTATGTTGAAAGATGTTTCATATTTTTATGTTAGTGATTTTGATATTTCTTTCTCTGACCACTGTTCTATTTTGGTCAAAATCCAATCATATTATTGTCACCAACCCACAAATAAGCTCAGACTTCCTCCCAAGAATGTTGTTTGGGATGATCTTAAGAAACAGTCTTTTATTAATAACATTGCATGTATTGATAAAATCGCTTTCTCACAAACCCTGTCAAACATTTCAAATGATCAAAACCTATCTAAAAAGGAAAAAGTGAATCAAATGGTCAGTAAGTTTACATCAGTTTTAAACTGTGCTGCTTTGACGAAATGTAATACAGCCAGAAACATAAAGAAAAACAAGAAGAGACACAAAGCAAAACAGCCTTGGTTTGATAATGAATGCACTTCAAAATATAAGCATTTGAAATATTTATGTAAACAATTTGCAAAAAATACATGGGATAGACATCTGCGTGAAAAAATCTACTATGAAAGAAAAATGTATAAGAAACTGGTAAGGAATAAACACAGAATATACAAATCTAAGGTTTTACATGATCTACTTCAAAATGAAAAAAAGAACCCCAAAGAGTTTTGGTCTACAGTTAATAATTTGATGGGAAAGAGTAAAACTGACCCATCTGAAGATATAGCACCTGATACATGGATAAACCATTTTAAATCTTTGTTTAATATAGATTATGCAACTAATTTTGATCCCAATTTGAATACTACCCAGTTTCAGTCTTTGGACAATGCAATCTTAAATAAAGCAATCTCTGCTGATGAAGTTAAAAAAGCAATAAGGGAATTAAAGAATGGAAAGGCATGTGGATGCGATGCAATTTCTAATGAGATGTTGAAATTATCGTCTCAGTTTTTCATTAATGACTATGTCTTTATGATGAGCTATATTCTTCATACAGGGTCTTATCCAGATGTTTGGAGAGAAAATATTATTAAACCAGTTTATAAAGGGGGAGGCACTTATGACCCCTCCAATTACAGAGGAATAGCTATCTCAAGCTGTTTTAGCAAATTATTTAGTAAAATTCTGTTTAATAGACTTGATTGTTATATTGAAACAAATAATATTCTTGGTCCTGAGCAGATTGGCTTTAGGAAACAATGCCGAACAAGTGATCATGTTTTAACGTTAAAAACCCTAATTGATAAAGCCTTTAAGTCAAAACGATATCTTTATTCATGTTTTATAGATCTAAGCAAGGCCTTTGATACGATTAATAGAGAAGCATTGTTCTATAAATTAGCTCAATATAATATTACTGGTCCTTTTTACAATATTATTAAGGATATGTACATGTCTTTGTTTTGTTCAGTTAAAATGGGAAACTTTCTAAGTGAGAGTTTTGCTACAAAGACTGGTGTAAAACAAGGCTGCATTTTAAGCCCAAGTCTTTTCTCGTTATATCTAAATGATCTCTTGACTTTGTTTGATGGGGATTGCGATCAGGTTCAAATAGGCGATATAGTTACCTCATGTTTATTATATGCAGATGATATAGTTCTCTTGTCAAATAGTAGTGCAGGTTTACAAGACGCTCTTGATAAACTAAGTATTTTTTGTAATAAATGGAACTTAAAAGTTAACATTTCTAAGACTAAGGTCATTATATTTAATAAATCGGGCAAGACAATAAAAGGCAATGTGTTCAAATTTGATGGAAACTTAATAGAGATTGTAAATGAATATAAATATCTTGGAATTATTTTTAAGCCTTCTGGATCTTTTACTGATGCAATTAACTACCTTTGTAAAAAGGCTCTAAAAGCTTCATTTTTTATTAGAAAAGCCATTGGTTCAGATAAAATGAATACTCTATTGTTTTTAAAGCTTTATGAACAATGTGTGAAACCAATTTTGCTTTACTGTAGTGAGGTATGGGCTGGTGAGAGACTCCTTAGTCATGTGGGGCCTCTAGAACATAGATATGATACTTTAAATACTGAAAGAATTCAACTTAAATTTTGTAAATTTGTCCTAGGCGTTCACAAATCAGCAT
Organism: Rugalucina vietnamica; assembly: GCA_964017185.1. NCBI lineage: Eukaryota > Metazoa > Mollusca > Bivalvia > Lucinida > Lucinidae > Rugalucina > Rugalucina vietnamica. The sequence continues at coordinate 61,429,571 of OZ024874.1, read as the reverse complement.
CCAATTATGCAGCTAGAGCTGAACTCGGTTTATTTCCTACAGCTATATATTGTCTAAGATCAAGCATTTCATTTTGGTTGCATATTGTTGAGTCAGATAATAATAAATTAGTAAGCAAAGCGTATAACGATAGTTCTCAATTTATTAAAGGATTTGGGAGTAATATTAAAACCGTCTTGAATAAATTAAATTTTACACATGTTTGGGATAATCAGGGCACCTTTTCTAAGTCCAGGTTGATAAATGCTATAACTCTAAAGCTAAAAGAATCATATACAGCTTTTTGGAAAAGTAAATTATTTGATGACAGTGAAAATCCCATTAATGGGAACAAGCTCAGAACATATCGAAAATTTAAGACTGATTATTCTATAGAAAAGTATTTGTTATCAAGTGATAATTCTAAAGAAGAAATCTCTACATTTTGTAAGATAAGGTTGAGTGCTCATAAACTATTCATTGAAGAGGGACGTTATAAAAGGGGAGGTAATAATAGGATCCCCCTTAATGAAAGAATTTGTAAACTATGTCAGAATGATGTTGAAGACGAAGAACATTTTATTTTTGACTGCAGTAAATTGGAACATATTAGAAAGCATTTCTTTCATCGTCTTGCCAGTATCAGCCCATCTTTTATACATATGTCCAGAATTGAAAGGTTGAAATTTATCTTAGGAAATAATGAATATGACTTAAATGTAATTTGTCTCACTTATTTGCATGATATGTATACTGAAAGAACAAATTTGCTGAGAGAATTAGGTTCTTGTTGATGAAGATGTTTGAGTGCAAATTTTGACATTGTATTATGTTAACTTTAACATACGAGTCTCGACACTGGAGGGCCTGATTTTTGCATAGGTGAAAACAGGTGTGCGGATCAGCTTTTGCAGTAACTGCTCAGCTGATTGGCATCTTTGTTTTCGCTACATGGATAGTACAATCTCTCTACTTGCTAAATACAAAATTTTGAGCCTCTGGTTATGTTCTGTGGCTGCACAGCCCAGTTTGTGATCGGCTTCAGCATATAATAATTATATTCTGTTCATTCAGATTATTGTGAATTCACTTATCTATTGTTAGGGATATTTGTATTTGTATGTATGGTGACAATCCTGTCCTTGGATTTTATGCCAATAAATTATTTGATTTGATTTGATTTGATTTGATTTTGATTTGATTTGATTATTTATTTGATTTGGTACTCTGTTTATCACCAACAGCCTACGTGGATCGTTGACCAGTCAATCCTGAATCTGAATGGTTTACCGGTCTGAATCTGAATCTGAATAAATTACTGGTGACACGCCAAATGACATTATTTCACCAGGGGGTTCGGATAGGGGAGAAATTAGTCCCTTGAACGCACGAGTGAAGCGAACTTGGACACACAGTCATCAGACATTTCAGCAGAGGAGATAAGTGAATCAGGGAGGTCATTCCAGTCCCTGATAGTCTGTGGAAAGAAACTACTTTTGTACGCTTCTTTGCTAGCTGAAGGTATCTGAAAGGCCAAAGAGTGTTGATTTCTACAACGCCTAAACCAGGGGGTAGGGTGCGCCTGAGGATAATTACCGCGGATCCGAGATAATTAGGGAGATCATTCCAGCCAGTCCTTTGTGCAGAGAGAGAGAGAGAGAGAGAGAGAGAGAGAGAGAGAGAATGAATGAATGAATGAATGAATGAATGAATGAATGAATGAATCCCTTGGCCCTCAGCCATTGACATAGTATTTTTCCAGTGCGCCTTTTTTCTGAATATTTTTCTGTTTCCCTTTCAGTTTAGTTTTAAACAACTCTCTGGCATCGTCTCTTTTGATGTCAAAGAGAAAGTATTTTCTGTTTCAGCAACTTGAAAGAAATCTACTGAAATTGTGAGAATTGCAATGCCCGCAAGATCATAGTTTTAGCCAATTGTATAGTCTGTGCGTCTATCATTAATTTTTGCAACAAAACTTAAGTAAGCCTACCTGTTTTAGTCAAATCTTAAACAGCTTACTCACTCTTGGAGAGTGAGTAAAGTGTGTGCTGGACATATGAAATATCACAACACGCTGAAAATGTTTGACGCATAGAGCTTATTATTTTTTTTTTTTTTTTTTTTTTTTTTTTTTTTTTTTTTTTCAAACTTACAAACTTATGCTTCAAACGTGTTCAGAGTATGCTTTCCGCATACGAAAATGGCACCGGCTTGACTCGAGACGTATTTCTGAAATAATAAAACCATTTACATTATTTCCAGTCCGTGAAATAAATCTACTTTATTCACAAACTAAAATTACTTTATGTGTAGTGTATCCTTTTTTATAATTTACGACACTGGAAGATTTCATAATTATCTTGGCGATTGATCCGGTCGGCAGGCTACTCTTTCGTGAGAAAAAGTCAATATTGGAACTGAACCTTTCCCGCATCTTTGCTCATTCGGTCGAGGGTATAACTCGGTCATTTTCGCTATACTTAATCACTTTTAGAGGCTTATAACGTCATAATTTGCCAGACATATTACTGGGTTGAGTGGGTTCATACCTTGAGTTGATGACATGATAACGATCTAAAGATATTTTCAAAGCTTTCAAGAAAAAAAAATGTTTTCATATCTTCTGCTTTGAATTCGTCATACCTAGCCGATTTTAACACGCGATGGACACACGATTATGAAAAGTTTCAATTTCGGCAGGGATCGTGAAAAACATCGGGCCATTCGTGAGTGCATCCGTTGGTATTCGTTATGCAGGCGTCATACCTAGCCGATTTTAACACGCGATGGACACACGATTATGAAAAAATTCAATTTCGGCGGGGATCGTGAAGACATCGGGCCATTCGTGAGTACATCGTTACCCATCGTATGTCCATCGGGAGACTTTTTAAGCCATCGGCATCACCATCGCGAGCGGCACCAAAATCTTTGACATGCCAAAAAATACAGGAAGGACACACGATGGTTCAATTTCGTGTTGAATTCGCGAATGCATCGTGGCATTCGCAAAGCCATCGTGAGGCCATCATATGACATCGGGACTACATCGTACATCTGTCGTGTGGTCATCGGCACCATCGGCTAAGTTTTGCTACACGAAGGCAATACGATGGAGATGCGATGCTGCCCGATTGTGTTACGAAGGCAACACGACATCGTATAGCCCTCGCAACGCCATCGTATAAGCATCGTATCTAACAAAAATTAGAACACGATGGCATCCCGATGGAAACACGATATTAACCCAAACTGTATTTTCTGCGTTTCCAAGGTAGCGTTGACATACAAAAATCAGCATTCACTTACACGCGGCCTTTTTCTCAGAAAATCTTAAGTTCAGTACTGTTGATTCTATTCTGACAAAATTCATGGTGTATTTAGAAGACAAGACAAACAGGAAGAAGAAGACTGCAGCACTGCTTCTTTACACGCAACTGGAACATGATAAAATTATCTTGCAGGAGCAACACCATCTCTACAGGTATTTGGTTTGCTCATTATTATGTTGTCTTTCAAGCAGCACCTTGTTTTCTTTCTAGTAGAGCAGTACCCACTGTGCACAGTTTTCGACAAACGAGTCTTTTATCTACATCTACTATAAACTCAAGAACAGTTTTGTGTCAGTTTCATGCGAAAGATAGATTGAAATACAACCAAACTGTCACCGAGAAATTTGAACAGTGTTGTCATGAAAGTAACTGACAATACAGTCATGGTAGTAATTTTTACCGTGGACGTCAACAATGAAATCATACAAATGAAATACGATGTACCTTCTCAAATGAGACCATGTTTGCACGCGAATGAAAAGGTCTCGTTCAATGTCCCGCCTACAATATAGGCACCGTGTATTTTATGGATTGGAGTTTTTGAGTGGAGTCATGGACTGGAGTGGAACCTTGGATGGAGCTGACAGGCGCAATCTTCTTCCCACGCCCTCTTACTGGTTTCGGTGGCATTTCCAATTTTATTTTGTGAAGAAAGAAATTGACAAAGCTGATGTTTTCTCAACATCACTTTTTAGTCTCATTAATTTATTTTTACATAACATCGGGAAGTGTCATGCCTTCGGGACACTTTCGGGAATACATTTTACACCTCACGATGGCTTCATGATGGCTTCACGATATCGTCAAGTCTTCGCATACCATTCGCATCAACATCGTATGAAAAACTACCACTTCGTGTATCGTTCATGACTGCATCGGGTATAATCGTGTGTCCATCGTGTGTCCATCGGTAGGCTTCGTACATGCTCTGAATCTGAATAGTTTACTGGTGACACGCCAAATGACATTATTTCACCAGGGGGTTCGGATGGGGGGAAATTAGTCCCTTGAACGCACGAGTGAAGCGAACTTGGACACACAGTCATCAGACATTTCAGCAGAGGAGACAAGTGAATCAGGGAGGTCATTCCAGTCCCTGATAGTCTGTGGAAAGAAACTACTTTTGTACGCTTCTTTGCTAGCTGAAGGTATCTGAAAAGCCAAAGAGTGTTGATTTCTACAACGCCTATTCTTTGGGATAAGGTCATCTGTGGGTATTCTGGCTTTACCCTTTAGACCTTTGTATAGCAATATAAGTCTACTATCCTTCCTCCTTTTCTTAAGAGATTCCCATTTCAGTTGACCTAAAATGCCAGTCATGCTCCCAGTTTCAAAAACATAATTTCCCGTCACAAACCTTGCCGCACGATTTTGGACCTTTTCCAGTTCTTCCTGGAGGCCATGAGTGTGAGGGTCCCAAACTGAGCTTCCATATTCCAAGACCGGCCGCACAAGTCCTTTATAAGCTGCTTCTTTCACATCTGGGGGACAAGAATACAAATTTCTCCTCAAGAATCCGAGAGTTCTGTTAGCCTTTGTACAAACATTGGAAATATGAGTATTCCATTTCAAATCATTTGTGATAGTTACACCCAGGTATTTTATGCTTTCAACGTTTTCCAGTAAAGTGCCCTCAAGGGTGTAGTTAGCCTGTATCTTACTAGACCGTTTATTTGTCAGCTGCATCATGTTGCATTTGACGGGTTGAAATCTCATTCCCCATTTTCTAGCCCAACTGCCTAGGCGATCAATGTCTCTTTGAAGTTTCAATGTATCCTCTTCATTCTTGATTTCACGATAGCAAACACAATCATCAGCAAAGAGTCTTATTTCAGACTCGATGTCTGCTGAGATGTCATTTATATACAAGGAAAACAGCAAGGGGCCGAGAACGGTGCCCTGAGGGACACCCGACACAACTGGAGCCCAATCCGATTTAATACCATTAACCACTACCCTTTGTTGTCTGAAACACAGGAAAGCATTTATCCAATTCAGTGTTGTTCCACCTATTCCATAGCTGAACAATTTGCTTTTAAGGAGTTCATGGGGAGGAGTATCGAAAGCCTTTTCAAAATCGAGTATAAAAGTGTCGACCTGGCCTTTTTTGTCTAAGATTTTGGCCCAGTCATTTATCACTGTAGTCAACTGAGTTTCACAGCTATGCCATTTCCTAAATGCGTGTTGCCTGTCCGACAGGAGTTCATGTTCATCAAGATGGGCCATAATATTTGAGCATACAATGTGTTCAAGAAGCTTACAAGGAATGCATGTCAAAGAAACAGGGCGGTAATTGCGGGCAAGTGACCTGTCGCCCTTCTTAAACAGGGGGCAAATATTAGCAAGAGACCATTCTTTAGGAATTTCACCTGTATCAATTGACTGCTGGAAGAGATGGGCGAATACCGGCCCTAATTCCATAGCCAGTTCCTTTAGGACTCTGGGATGAAGCTCATCAGGCCCTAAGGCTTTAAACGGGTTTAGACTTTTGAGAAGTTTGGTCACCCCTTCCTTTGTGACCACAATATCATGCATGAATGGGGCAGATCTATCCATAAGAGGGACCTGTTTGTATTCACTTTTAGTGAAAACATCCGAGAACTGACCATTAAATTCTTCCGCCTTCTCAAATTCAGATTGAGCTATTCCACTTCCATTTCTCTTTTTCAACGGGGGAATACCTTGGGTATCTTTTTTCTGACTGTTTATGTACCTGTAAAAATCTCTAGGATTAGCCTTAACATCTCCTACCAAGTTGTTCACATAAAGATCATGCTGCTTCCTGATATCAGCTTTGATCTCTTTCCGTAAAGATTCAAATTTAGATCTAAATTTTGCACTACCAGTCTTTTTAGCTTTTGCATGAGTTGCATTTTTTCTGCGAATCTTCCTTCTTATTTCAGGTGTTATCCAAGGGACAGAGGAAACTGAGCGACTAGTTTTTGAGGGGATATGTTTATCTGCCGATTCCTGAATAAACGATGTAATGAGATTGAAATTTTCCTGGACCGACCGAGTATCTGAGTAACCGTTGAAGTATCTTTCCTTTGCAAATTTAAGTGTTTCTGCTCTCATAGATTCATAATCACCTTTCTGATAACGATAAACTTTTCTCCTAGGTTTCTTTATAGGGGGGATAGCAATTTTCAATGTGCCAGAAACAATGTCATGATCACTGAGCTTATCCGGGGAATGAATGTCTACAAACTGACCAGGAAGAGAGGTCAAAATTAAGTCCAAAGTATTTCTTTCTCTGGTGGGGAAATTGACTAATTGTTCCAAACCATGGTCATTCATGATATCTATCAAAATCTGACCCTCCGTCTGACTCAATGATGACCCAGATTTGCTGAGTCTGTCCGGCCATACAATATCTCTAAAGTTAAAATCACCTAAAACATGAATTAAGGGGGGTTTGTTGCCTTTATTAATATTTTTGATTTTGTCAAGCTGTTCTCTAAATAAATTGTCAAACTTTTCCAGTGAATTCAATAAGTCATTTCCATTGTCCGATACTGGTAAATGACCATCGACAGGTGGTCGATACCAGCTAGCCACAAAGTGAGTTTTTTTATTTACAAAAAGTTTGACCCAAACTGACTCTGAGTCATTGTCCAATTCTGTGAGGGGCATGTGTGGGATGTCCTTGTGTACAAGAAGCATAACACCACCACCATGTAAGGTTCTATCCTTTCTGTACACGCTGTATGGAAAAGATTCCGGAAATAATTCAGACGTTAATATGGAATAGTCAATTTTTGTTTCCTGAATCGCCAAAATCTGCGATTGATGAAAATCAATGAAGGCCAACAACTCAAGTTTTTTTCCTCTTATACTGTTTATGTTGATACTGGAAAATTTCAGACCACTAATAAAACTGTTTTTGCTATTCAAGGTTTCAGTGGACTTGTTTTCATGACCTCTTGCAAGTAGGTCAAACCTATTTTCACTTTCCAAGTTAAACTGTTCATTGAAAAAAGAGTCTGAGAAATTGAAAAAGTCACATTTTGGGCAAATCCATGTACAGTTTGAGTTTTGCATCATTTCATACTCTGAGTCTGACATAAAAGAACAGTTATTGTGCACCCACATTTCACATTTGTCACACTGGACAGCCTTATGGGAATTCAAAACAGCACCACTGCATAGGCTGCACTCAGCTTTGCAGTTTGAACAATACCAAGACTCATTACCCGACTCAATCTTTTGTAACTCAACGGGACCAAGATTTACGCAAGACGCATGGAAGCGTTTCTCGCAATCTTCACATTTAACTGCTTTCTCGGCCGCCTTACAATACTTCTTGCACGTGCGGCACTGGAACCTGGGGCCTGGGTTCATTTCTATATCTCCAGCCAAAATAATAAGAATCAACAAGTTTGTTCCCTTTGAAGGATTGAAACTGCGTAATCCTTCGGAGCCTCTTCGGTTACCAATTTTCCTTGTGAGAGCCCAGCTCTGAGCAATTCCACCAACTGATTTACCAAATCCTATACTACAGTCCTGGTTCGCATCTAAAATATCTCCTGATGTTGTCCACTTCCAAACACAGAGCCCGAAGACCAACAACAAAGCCAACCTGAGGAGCAGCGGACAAGACTTCGGTGTATGGAAACAACATACCAGCTCTTTTCCACCCCGACAAGTCAACCGCCCCACAGTTGGACCGACAAAACCTGAAGCCATGAGTTCCAATTCAAATGATTAAACAAAAAGACCTTCAATCACTATATGAAAAAAAGTGGGTGGGGGGAGGTCAAACCAGAAAAACTATTCAGATTCTTTAAATTTTATGACAGATCGTTGCAGCCCTGCTAGAGCCGTTCAATGTCACTGTCAATGAAGCTTGAACAAATTCTGGTCAAAAAGCTTGTCAGCTCTCAGGCCAAAAAGTTTCAAGTTGCTTCGGCTCAACATTGGCTTTTTACCAAAGTCGTGACGAAAATCGCGCGAAATTGAAAATTTCATATTCGTGTGACCATCGTGTGTCAAAATCGGCTAGGTATGACTTGGTAAAACCTTGAACGGAATTTGTCTACCAATGGTACCATTTTTACCATTGGAAAAAACTACGAACGCACGCATTATTCCACCATTTTATCTACCATTGGTACCAATGGTACCATTGGCAGCAGAAACCCGTTCAGGGTTTTCTGGTTACCATTGGTAAAAATGGTACCAACAGTACCATTGGTAGATTTGCAGATTTTGCCATTGGGAGAACCCCGAACGTAGCCACCAGAAATCAATTAACACGCTTGATTGATCAAAGTTTTGGCAACAATAATCCCAGGTAATTATTCATCTTTTATATGCTAACAATTCCATATTGAAGACTTCATTCAGCAGTAATCTACATAAGGTATTGAATCAGACAAATTTTATTAGGAATATTTTAGTTTGAGAAGCGTTCGAAGGTTTTTGTGTTAATTGGCTTTTGCACTCATTTTCGGTTGGTACCAGATTTCGACAAATTATTTGGTTTTCTTTTCAGGGTACTTTACAGTTTTGTTTTTATATTCATTTCAAGATTTAGTTGTAAAATAATTAATATTTTCATTTATACTTATCTTGATTAAAGAGAAACAAACAGCAGTTTTATATGGACCGTGGAAGGTGCAAGCACTCTTTGGTAAAAAATCTGCAGATCTGCATTGATCAATGTTTGTATAGTTTGCTTTTGTTATTTGGTTAGGTGACTGACCTCATCTGAAAATGACCAGACAGTTGGCTACATGCTTTAGTACTGTACAGCTCCAAATTTGTTCACATGCATAGAGCAATGAAATTATTATATTTATAAGCAGTGAGGCTTGTGGATGAGGTGGTGGCTTGTGTTACAAATTACTGGTGCATAGCAATACCTTTAGAACAATTAATTAGCCCAAGTCTTCTCTAGCTGCAAACCCATAATGGGTCAATAGCCGCCAGTTGAAACTAATAGAAGGCTATTTTTAGATCAGGGAAGTTTTGGATTACTAACAATTTGAACTAGTCCTCTTGTTTCAGAGGTTTTAATTTGAGCCGCCTCGTGGGAAAACCAACAATGTGGTTTCCGAACAGGTCTGACACAAACTGGCCTGGGCAGTCATAGAAGCAGGCTAGAAGCTTGAAATTTTGGATTTAAGTAGAAGAGGGATTGCACTATCCGAGTAGCGAAAACAAAGGCGCTGATCAGCTTCGCGGTTACCGCCTATGCAGATTGTTGGTTTTCCCATGGGGCGGCTCATTTGTTTCAGTCAGGTCTGATAGAGGTAGACTGATGGTAAAGTAGAGTCTACAGCTCAAGGATGGGAGGCCAGCACAGCCGCACAGATATCTCTCCCCTACCTAGGGGAAAGACAGTGCTGATAACAGGAGGAAATACAGGTTAGCGGGAGCCCAAAAATTCATTGATAAATTATGTCTTTAAAAAGACAAACTATTAATCAACATTAGAAAGGGCATCAATGTGGCAATGTGGCAATTAACCTTGTAGTTTTATCTCTGTAAGTTGCTGCTCAAATTAAAGATTATTTGCTGCTTTTCACCATAGACTATGTATCTCTACTACATTAGCATCGATTTTCATTTCTGCTGAAAAAAAACCCAAACATTTTCCATTTTGAAAAGCCAAGACTGAAGCTGAACATTGCCCGTAAACCAGCAATAAGCATTTTGTCATGGATACCATTACATGTACATTGCATCTTGATTGTTTTTAGCCCGCCTGCACGAAGTGCACAGAGCTATTGTTGTCACCTCGGTCGTCCGTGTTTACGTTTACGTGTGCGTCCGCGTCACACTTTCGGTTAAAGTTTTTAAAATTGTTATATCTTGATAGTCACTGACCAGAAATCATTCATATTTGGGACATTGCTGCATATGAGGGTCCTCTGTGATTTAGTGTGAAGGGACCCGTGGGGTCGTGCCTGGGGGCGGGGCTAGAGGTCAATATCTAGAACACCTTTGTACAATGCTCAGATGCTGTGTTAGTTTCTCATCAACTGTAAAGCCTAGAACTGTCAAACCTTACATAAGGCTTCTCCTCGATGTCCCGACTCGGCACCCATATTGACCTACTGACCTTGACCTATATTTCATGCTCCAGTGACTTTGTCATTTTTGAAGCCAACCCTTAATATCTCATCAACTATAAAGCCTACAACCATCAAACCTTGCATATGGCTTCTCCTCGATGTCCCGACTCAGCACCTACATTGACCTACTGACCTTGACTTATATTTCATGCTCCAGTGACTTTGTCATTTTTAAGCCAACCCTTAATATCTCTTCAACTATAAAGCCTACGACCATCAAACCTTGCATATGGCTTCTCCTCGATGTCCCGGCTTTGCACCCACAATGATCTAGTGACCTTGACCTATATTTCATGCTCCAGTGACTTTGTCATTTTTGAAGCCAACTCTTAATATCTTATCAACTATAAAGCCTACAACCATTAAACCTTGCATATGACTTCTCCTCGATGTCCCGACTCGGCTCCCACATTCACCTAGTGACCTTGACCTATATTTCATGCTCTAGTGACATTGTCATTTTTGAAGCCAACTCTTAATATCTCATCAACTATAAAGTCTACAACCATCAAACCTTGCATATGGCTTCTCCTCGATGTCCCGACTCGGCACCCACATTGACCTACTGACCTTGACCTATATTTCATGCTCCAGTGACTTTTGTCATTTTTTAAGCCAACACTTAATATCTCATCAACTATAAAGCCTACAACTATCAAACCTTGCATATGGCTTCTCCTCGATGTCTCGACTTTGCACCCACATTGATCTAGTGACCTTGACCTATATTTCGTGCTCTAGTGACTTTTTCATTAAAGTTTTTAGAAGTCTATATCTCTTGAACATGTTGATGGATCAAGTTGATACTTTGCATGTTGGTAGATATTGGTCTGAAGTTTTATGCAATACCATCATGACCCACCCTGGGTGACCTTGAGGTCAAGGTCACAGACTTAGAATTTTTTTGTTAAGTTTTCGGTTAAAGTTTTTAGAAGTCTATATCTCTTGAACATGTAGATGGATCAAGTTGATACTTTGCATGTTGGTAGATATTGGTCTGACGTTTTATGCTGTACCATTATGACCCACCCTGGGTGAACTTGAGGTCAAGGTCATGGCCTTAGAAATTTTTGGTTAAAGTTTTGGGTTAAAGATTTTTGAAGTCTAAATATCTCTATGTTGATGGATCAAGTTGAAACTTTGCATGTTTGTGGATATTGGTCTGAAATTTTATGCTGTACCATCACAACCCACATGAGCGACCTTGAGGTCAAGGTCATTGGTCATAGATTTTGATAAGTTTAGTGACAAAGCACACGAGCTACGCTGTCCTGCGACAGCTCTTATTCATGTACACATTACAGCTGGACCTCTTTCAGTTTGTAACACGCTTCGTTACAACAAAGTTTTGGATCGGTATAGTCAGATCATTGATGGACCCCAATATGTCATTTTGGACACTTTTTTTTTTTGCAATATGTCTACATTTTACTCTCAACACGGATTGGATAGCTGACAGAAATTGTCTAGGATCCCAACAATAGTGTTATAAAGAGGTTGTGGTGTATATTTATTGCAGTATCAATTCTTCAGTATTATATTTTTTTTTTTTTTTTTTTTTTTATGTGTTTTTTTTTTTTTTTTTCAAACACTTCTAGTATGTACATGTAACAATAAAAATTTTGTCAGACTCTGGATGAAAGGTCGGGTGGTCAGGCGTTTGTCGGGTTTGATCCCAACTGGCATTGGATTGTCACACATCATGTGTCCTTGAGCAAGACACGTTTACTTCCCACATTTCTGATTAATATTCATAAAGCAGACGCTCCATAGTGACATGTCTGAAAAGTGGCTGACTGAGACATTCAAATCAACCACAAAACAAAGTTTATTTTACAGAAAACATTTTGGTTGTCCTGAAATTAATTATCTTTCCGTTTGAGTTGTGTGACGACAAAGGTGCAGATCAAATGAAAGGTCTGTTTTGCACCTGGGCCCAGTTGTTCAAAATTAACGACATTGTTAGTCAACGATTCGTTAAAATTTCAAATGGCAATATTACAAATACACTGTTATTTTTTGTTGATTCTCACATTTTTCAACAAAAAATAACAGTGTATTTGCTTGTGTAGTCGACATTTACTTAACGAGTTGAAGTCTTAACGATGACGTTAAGCTAACAAAGTTTTGAACAACTGGCCCCTGGTTGTAAATCATAGAGAAAGGTTACATGTACAATGTATTCCAAATCTTGTTTATTGTAGGAACAGGTTACGAGACAGCTAAATGGATAGCTATGTATCTTGTTAATGTAGGAACAGCTAAATGGATAGCTATATATCTTGTTATTGTAGGAACAGGTTACGAGACAGCTAAATGGATAGCTATGTTAGGGGCCAAGGTGGTGCTGGCTGTACGCTCAGAGGAGAGGGGAATCTCGGTTTGTAATAATGCAGCCGCCTCGTGGGAGAACCAACAATGTGGTTTCCGAACAGGTCCGACACAAACCGGCCTGTACAAGCGCAGAAAAGAGCTAGAAGCTCGAAACTTCGGATTTAAGTAGAAGAGGAATTGTACTATCCGAGTAGCGAAAACAAAGGCGCTGATCAGCTTCGCGGTTACCGCGAAGCTGATCTGCGTCTTTGTTTTCGCCTATGCAGATTGTTGGTTTTCCCATGAGGCGGCTCAATGATTGTTTTTCTGTCTCTTTCTCTCGGGCATGTGAATTTGAGCTGTGACTTGAGAAAACCAGTCTTCGGGGTTTGTAATAATGGAGCCGCCTAGTGGGAGAACCAACAATGTGGTTTCCGAACAGGTCCGACACAAACCGGTCTGTACAAGCGCAGAAAAGAGCTAGAAGCTTGAAATTTCGTATTTAAGTAGAAGAGGAATTGTACTATCCGAGTAGCGAAAACAAAGACGCAGATCAGCTTCGCGGTTACCGCGAAGCTGATCTGCGTCTTTGTTTTCGCCTATGCAGATAGTTGGTTTTCCCATGAGGCGGCTCCATGATTATTTTTCTGTCTCTTTCTCTCGGGCGTGTGAATTTGAGCTGTGACTCGAGAAAAACGGTCTTCGGGGTTTCCGATTAGGTCTGCCATAAACCGGCCTGTACAGCCTCAGAAGATGGCTAGAAGCTTGAAATTTTGCAAATTAGGAAGAAGAGAGATTGTACTGTCTGAGTATTGAGAACAATGGTACTAGTTACTGCACAGCTGATCTGCATCTTTATTTTCGCAAAAATCCGGTTATCTCATGACGTGGCTGACGGTGGCTCATTTGTCACAGCATCCGACACACCCTTACTGTCATTTTTTCTTTCTGATTCACTAAAAGCATTAGCCTATTGTCAGTACATGGTAGAAAGATTGCATTAAAAACTGATTAAATGTATTTTGAAGGTTTGCTTGTGTAGGATAAATTAATAAATTAATGTTGGTGCCTGATATGATTTGAAATGTACATGTATTTAACAACTGTAAAATCCTGATTGAAGAAGAAATTATTTTCTGTATCATTTGAGCCACCTCATGGGAAAACCAACAATGTGATTGCCGAACAGGTCTAACACAAAACGGCCTGTACAGCTACAGAAGCAGGCTAGAGGCTTGAAATTTTGGAGTTTAGTAGAGGAAGAATTGTACTATTAGAGTAGCTTCGCGTCTTTGTTTTCGCCTATGCAGATTGTTGGTTTTCCCACGAGGCAGCTCATTTATTCCATTGTTCTAGATTATTGCCTAACACAAGTTTTTATCCATAATGGTGCTAACAAATGTTTATTTGGGAATTGCAGACAGTTTAGATCAACATCAGACTGCACCTACAGGAATTTTTAGCTATTGCACTTGTGCTTTTAGACAAATCTATTATTTGACTGTGATTGTGATTCCATACAAGCCACTGAACCTGAAAACCATCAATTTGCATATGTGAAACCAAAGGTGCAGTAACTGCACAGCTGATCAGTGCCTTCTTTTTTGCTCCATAGATACATGTAGTATAATGCCACTTCCAACTGAATCCAAAGTTTCAAGCTTCTTGACTACTTCTGTGACTGTACAGACCGTTTTTGTCGGACATGGTTGGAAACCAAAATTGTTGGTTTTTCTCATGACGTGGCTCATATAGCAGTTGAAATGTTTTATTAGGCCTTGAAGAAAATGTCACAAGAATACTCAGAAGAGAAATTGAGAGGAACCTACGGCATCATAAATGAATCTAAGCTGGACGTGGAGTATCATGTGTGTGACTTATCTAGCCTCAAGTCAGTCATAAAGTTTGTAGAGTGGTACAAGTCAACAGGTCGTCAAGTCAACATACTTATATGTAATGCCTGTACTTACACCTTAAGCGAAGGTGAGAAATTTTGGTCTTTAATTTTACTGGGCTATTTTATACTACTATTGACCAAAAACTCAAACTTATAGCAAAGTCTGTCATAACTTAATATGAGCCGCCTCATGGGAAAACCAACAATCTGCATAGGCGAAAACAAAGGCGCAGATCAGCTTCGCGGTAACCGCGAAGCTGATCAGTGCCTTTGTTTTCGCTACTCGGATAGTACAATTCCTCTTCTACTTAAATCTGAAATTTCAAGCTTTTAGCTCTTGTACAGGCCGGTTTGTGTCGGACCTTTTTGGAAACCACATTGTTGGTTTTCCCACGAGGCGGCTCATATATAGCAATAGTAGATATTGATGTATTTCCATTGAGGAGCCACAATCAATATTTATGGCAGCATTTAAGGCAGTTCTAATGAGTAGCTTAAAATGGTCCTTGTTTTGAGCGATGGTAAGCAAAGAAGAATTTACATTACTCACTTAATCCGTATTATAAGTCACTGAAAATGTGAATAATTATAGCTCAATTTTGTCCTCCTGTCAAAAGTCGGGCATGTCCATGAAATAGCTTGTGAAAGGCCAGTCTGACTGTAACAATAAAAAAAATACTTACTGTGCATGCAAGTGAAGTTTAATGGAAAGCATTGTTTTAATTTTCTTTTGCTAAGTCATGGACTGGCCTGACTTTTGGTGTGCCAGAGGTCAAAATCAAGGTATACATAAACAGGTTTAAAAACACTAACAATTGAGCCTCCTCATGGGAAAACCAACAATCTACATATGCGAAAACAAAGACCCAGATCAGCTTCGCGGTAACCGCGAAGCTGATCAGTGCCTTTGTTTTCGCTACTCGGATAGTACAATTCCTCTTCTACCTAAATCCGAAATTTCAAGATTCTAGCTCTTTTCTGTGATTGTACAGGCCGGTTTGAGTCAGACCTGTTCGGAAACCACATTGTTGGTTTTCCCACGAGGCGGCTCAATTAAGAGCCCAGCTCTTTTGTTCAATAAAGCAATAAAAAGCAATAAAGTATTTCCTTTAATAGTTCTGACAGAGGACAAGTTTGAAGCCACCTACCAAGTGACCTACTTGTCCCACTTTCTGTTGGTTTCCCACCTGCTCCCAATCATGGAGACATCAGGAGATGACTGCCGAATCGTGTTCATATCCAGTGAAACTCATAGGAGTGCCGACTATGATGCGGACTACGCAGCTGGCTCACGAATGAAGAAATATGACGGCTTCCAGTGTTTTGCGAACTCTAATTTATTTCAGGTAAAATGGTAAAAAAGAATGTCATTAAGTGAGAAAAATGTTAAAGTTTGTTACACAATATTTATTTTAATTGAATTACCCAAAAAGTTCAGAGTAAGTATTAAAGTTTATTTCTTGTAAGAACAAGAAGTTAGTGCTGTCAGAGGGATTGTTTTATCGATGTAGCGAAAATAAAGGCGCTGTCCAGCTTTGCAGTTTCTACTGCACATTTGATCTCTGTCTGTGTTTTCGCATATGCAGATTCTTGGTTGATTTACTGATGCAGCGGGTCATGTACGGAAAAGTGTAGAAAGAAACATGGTACTTGATCTCTTGATGTGCATGAATGAAAGTGTATTGTAATACATGTAATTGTACTGTTTTTCAGTTAATGTTCATGTACAGCCTGGACCGAGTACTGGAGAAGTCTACAATCACTGTTGATATCCTGTCCGTGGATCGCGGTAAACTCGACGCTCTACAGTTTGCTGGTGATGCTAGGACGGATGACGGATGTAACTGTCGACTTGCCTTTATGAAATGCTGTGGTAGGGTTATTTATTTCCCCATTAGGAAAAGTATACCCCCTTATACTCCATCTTTATATAGTAAAACTGGGGTATACAGGGGTATACCTTTTTTCCTTATTTCTGATCCAAAACAGATTGTGGGTACTCCTTAGAACCGCCTTGCTGAAGCAGTTCTAACGTGCACCATGATCTATGTTTTGAGCAAAAATATTAAATATTAAATATATCAGAATTTTCCTGTTGAAAAGTTCAATTTTTACAGCTAAAAGAATTCTCTGTATTTTGCATGGGGCATGTGCAAGTTTTCGTAATGCATAAGTTTCTGATGTCTCAGTTTTTGACAAAATAGTCTTATTATATAAAGCAAATAGTGAAGAAAAAATAAAAACTTAGGAAATCAAGGCATTAACATTCAAAATGAGCTTGCGCATGTGAAAACCAACAATATCAGTTTCAGACCAGGTCCAACACAAATCAGCCTGTACAGTCTCAGAAAACGCAGAGGATCTTGGAATTTAAGAAGAGGGATTGTTCTATCCGTGTAGTGAAAACAAAGGCACTGATCGGCTTTTCGATTACCTCGACGCTGATCTATGTCTTTGTTTTCATATATGCAGATTGTTTGTTTTCTGGTGCGGCGGCCCAAATCTTATTCAAACTAAAGCACAAGAAAGAGACAACATAAGTCATTACAGTAGCTTACTAGCTTACCATACTATTTGAAATGATTTGTTGAATGGCTTCCATAGTCTGTTTTAGAGTGCTCTATAAACTTTTAACATTTAGGATGCTGTTGATTTATTTTCACAATGTTCTGGCTATTTTCACTTGCTCACTAAATCTATTCCTATGGTCCATTCTGCTGTTTAAAATGAAATCAATAGTATCCAATTCTGTTTTAACACTATGAGCTACTCTATGAGAAAACCAGGTTTTTAGCTCACCTGAGCTGTTAGCCTCACAAGGTGAGCTTATAGGATGGCCATGGTCAGGCGTCCGTCCATTGTCCTTCTGTCCATCATCCACAATTTCAAAGATCTCCTCTGAAACCACTTGGCCAATCAAAGCCAAATTTTGTATGAAGCATCCATGGGAAAGGGGAACCAATGTGTTTATAAATAATCCAGGTCACGTGATCAAGATGGCCGCCACGCCCATATATGGTAAAAACCCTTCAAAATTCTTCTTCTCCGGAACCACTGGACCGATTTCAACGTAACTTGACATGAAGCATCGGGGACTGGAGTACTACAATGTGTTTATAAATCATGACCTTTGGATGACCATGACCTATTTAACGGCAAGGTCAACATAGGTTGCCCATGTATTTGAATGGGGAAAATTGTTAAAATGTCATTTGAAAGGAAAAACTTGCAAGAAATGTGCAAATGGACTGAAGATATGTGATTCTAAAAAAAATTGGACCCCAGGGGTTGGTCTGCCCCCACCATGGGGCAATAAACATGTATATTACAAAAATATTCAAAGATCTTCTTCTCTGAAACCACTTGGCCAATCAAGGCCAAATTTTATAGGAAGCATCTATGGGAAGGGGGAATCAATGTGTTTATATATAATCCTGGTCACATCATCAAGATGGCCGCCAGGCCCATATATGGTAAAAACCTTTTAAAATTCTTCTTCTCCAGAACCACTGGACCGATTTCAACAAAACTTGGCATGAAGCATCGGGGACTGGAGTACTACAAGCTGATTATAAATTATGACCTTTGGATGACCTTGACCTATTTTACGGCAAAGTCAACATAGGTTGCCCATGCATTTGAATAGGGAAAATTGATAAAATATCATTTGAAAGAAAAAACTTGCAGGAAATGGGCAAATGGACTGAAGATATGTGATTCTGAAAAAAAATTGGACCCTAGGGGTTAGTCTGCCCCCACTCTGGGGCAATATACATGTATATTACAATAATATTCAGAGATCTTCTTCTCTGAAACCGCTTGGCCAATCAAAGCCAAATTTTATATGAAGCATCTATAGGAAAGGGGAACCAATGTATATATAAATAATCCAGGTCACATGACCAGATGGCTGCTATGCTTATGTATGGTAAAACCCTTCAAAAATCTTCTTCTCCGGAACTGGTTTACTGATTTCAAAGAAACTTGGCATGAAGCAAGGATGACTCAAGTACTACAATGTATATATAAATCATGACACTGTGATGACCTTGACCTATTTTAAGGGAAGGTCAACATGGGATGCTCATGCATTTAAATGGGGAAAATTGTCAAAATGTCATTTGAAGGGAAAAACTTTATGTATTTGAATGGGTAAACTTTTAAAATGTCATTTGAAGGGAAAAACTTCTAAGAAATTTGCAAATGGACAGGATAGTGATTATTTTGAAAAAAAAATGGCCCCAGGGCTTCATCTGCCCCTGTACGGGGACTATTTTCTATAATATTCAAACATGTATTCAAACATGTTTATTGGTATATACAACAGCTCTCAGGTGAGCGTTTACAGGACCATTGCTCCTTTTGTTGTTTTGCCTATTCGAAAAAGAAGAGTAAGATCAGCTGTGCCTTTGTTTTCACTTCACAGAGAACAAACCCTCTTCTTAAATCTGAAATTTCAAGACTCATACTGTCTCCTTAGACTTTACTGATCAGTTTGTGTGAGACTGGTCAGAAACCCAGTCAACCAGTTTTCTCGTGTTGTAGCTCACACTCAGGCCTGTATATCTTTGACCGTTGTCCTTGGAACAAGCGATTGCAATGTTTCACAAATAATATGTTGTCACAGGGTATAGGTATATAGCACACTTGTACTGCCTTGCGGTACAAGCCGGCTTTAGATCACAGATTCTAATACTCATGTATCAAAGGAAAATACTACATATGACATTCTCCCCTGATCAGGTTTAAAAAAAATATCAAAGTCCAAGTTAAAATCATACAAAATATTCAAGTAAATCTGTATCATCAGCACTCTGCTGATAAATCCATTCCCCAGTCCAGAGTGGTGATACTACCGTTTCCAACAACAGTACTCAAGAAACATCTGGTGCTACTGCTATTTCCCCTCCAGCCCCTCGTCGTTCTGTACGGAACAGACAAGCACCAGAACGTTTCGGTGAATGGATTTATCAGCAGAGTGCTGATGATACTGATTTAATTGAATATTTTGTATGATTTTAACTTGGACTTTGATATTTTTTTTAAACCTGATCAGGGGAGAATGTCATATGTAGTATTTTCCTTTGATACATGAGTATTAGAATCCGTGATCTTAAGCATAATTTGAGCATTTCACGTGCATGGTATTTCCAACTATTTCCAATTGTTACAGTAATCAATGTTGGTGGACTTTAGTTTCTTCCAATAAGACATTACCCTTTTTGCAATTGGTTGAAAATTGGATATTAGGCTTTGCTTATTGTCATGGTTGGACTCTGGTTCATTCTGTGATTCTTCTCATGTAGACTTGAGTAGTTTTTGAGTAATGTTTTTATCTGAATAGTATGTTCTATCTTTTATCTTCCTGTTTGATTATCTTCCCGTTTGAAAATGTCAGGAGCCATTTTCCCAAGCAGGGGAGAATGTCATAGAGTCGGATTTTTCTAATTGGAAGATTTGGGCGAGTTGACCTGGAATTTGCACGATGTATATGCAAATAGAGAGCGACAATTCCAGAGTCAACCAATCAGAATGGTTTTTAGCGTTTGTCGGTGTGTAAGAGATCGTGTGATTGGGTCACTGCACTTATTTAGAGTTCACGCCCTTGTTTTTAATAAAATAACGTCACAATCTGAAAAATATTCTTAGAGAAGAAGGCGGCAAATTAAAATAAAGAACAGTTTACTTCACGTAAACTATTATTCAGCTGAAAATCCATTCCTTGGATTTCTCTGCTATGATTTCATAAAGCTGGCAATGTCTTTAAGAGGCACCCATTTTATTTGGTAACAATAAAACATCAACTGTAGTTAGCCGGCTGGTTCATTATAATCCCAAGCTCTGCTAAAATGTTGTAGCTTAGGCTAAATGAATACAAAAATGATCATTAGAAATTGCTTTTGAGAGGCAAAAATTGATGAAAGCAGGCATTATGATTAGGATAAAGTGGCATTTCTATTGACTTTGCATTTACGTCATGTATTGAGTTACATCATGACAAAGTCTATATTTTGAATTTTTGACTAGCTAAGGTACAACACAAACCAGGCTGTACAAGCTGAAAAGGACTTGAAATTTTTAATATAGAAAAATAGAGAAATGCAGTGAAATTTGCTCACAGTTATTGTGCAGCTGGTTTTCATCTTTTCATTTTCAAATGAAAAAACTGGGTTTTCTTATGATGTTACTCAAATCCTGTTTCAGAAAGCTTCAGTAGGTATGATTTTATTTTGTGTTGGCTTTGGTATTCGCTTTGCTATGAAGCTGCTTTAGATAATTGAGCTGCCGCAGAAGAAAACCAACATCATGCATAGTCGAAACAAAGGCGCTGATCAGCTTTGCAGTTACTGCACAGCTGGTCAGTGCCTTTGTTTTCATTACACAGATAGTAATATCCCCCTTCTTCTTAAATCCGAAATTTTGAGCTTGTAGCCTTCTTCTGTGACTGTACAGTCCGCTTTGTATCAGACCAGGTCGAAAACCCAAAATGTTGGTTTTCTTCTGCAAAGGCTCATACATGATAACCACTAAACCAGAAGTGAAACATAAACTAGCACTAGCATAACCAGAAAATTTATGTTAAACACACAAACAATTCAATGGCTTTAATACTTGGTATCTCAAAAAATGACAAGCTGTTTGCAACTTTTAAATTTTACGTTATGCATATGCATACATGTACATGTAACATGCGCGTTATGAGCGGTACACCTAAGACTAGGGAAAGGCTTTAATTGTTGCTCATATTTACAGTGTATGGTATATATTGATATTTAAATATATATTTTTAGTTTGTGTTTATTTTTACATTATTGCTTTGCTAAATACAACTGACTTGGCTTTTGTTATTTTGCTACTCGTAGAGATACAGCTTGCAATATTGGGTTAGTAAATGGTTATTGTATAATGTTTCATTTAGCATGTCAGAGTCAGGGCACAATATATTTTAAACACTTGTAATCACACTCAGTGGCTGGTGTTGGTTTAGCTCAGACTAAGGTCAGCTGCGTGCCATGTGAAGGTTTGGTGGCTCTTTTGCAGGGTGATCCATTAGGTGATAGTAACTGTATTTGATGATGAGTTAATGGGACAGTTCAGATTTTATTTCCTCACCTTTAATATCGCAGGGTGTGAAATGGGCTTTTATAAGTCAGCTTTATGACTGTTCATCAATAATTTGTTTTGTACATGTACCTAGGTTAGGAGTGTTACTGTAAACCAATATAATTCTATGAGGGGTTATTTTGCATGGAAGAAAAAATGTTAAAATTTTGCATATTGTTCTTGCATATGTCAGTACTTCAGTTTGTGGAAATTAAAATGCCAAAGATATTTATGATCCCATGGAAACAAATGCAAAATTACAAGGCACAAAAATAAGTTGGTTTACAGTATTCTTCACTCCTTGTATAGATGCCTGCCCTGCAATTTTATATAAATGGGTCCTAAAATTTTTACAAGGGTACATTTATTAGTCTATATACTGCACGAAAAACAACTCATTTTTACTGTTAAGAAATGTTATGATGTACAATCTCTTTGTGTTAAGCATTTAGCTTGGCAACTGTATCAAGGAGCATGCATAACACATGAAGAAACTATGTTTAATAGCTACATTAATTGGATTGTAAAATTGCCTATGGTATTTAGAGCTGGAAAATTACCATTATTTATTTTGAATAGCTGAATGGGAGTAGGCGAAACAGGAGCAAATCTAATGAAAATTGGCATACTCATAATTTTGTTACAGGGAGCTTGAGGAATGATTTCAGTGGTGCTGACACAGCTATTTATGCTGCCCTAGATCCCAAACTGAAGGGGATGAGCCGAGGATATTTTCTACGACCAAGGGATAAGCCAAGGTGGCCCAGCGTAACAGCAAGGTAAGTCAGCTAGTTTTACTTTACTCAGTCAATCATATACGAGGGGCGTTCGGAAAGTTCGAATAATTGTCTGATCATTCACATAATATTCACAGTAAAACAAAAAGAAACATGCCTATTTCAACTTCAACATGTCCTCTATAATTGCTGTGAAAACCAAGATGATGCACTAAGATATAATAAAAATATGTTCATTACAAAATGGTGCGGTATGGGTACCCGGAGCACGCCAACGTCAAAATGACGTTGCGAAAACGTCAAACATTATTTTAATCCAGTTGGCGATGATCACACTTTCTTAGCATAAACACCAACAATACTTACGCATTTCATGTGTCTGTCCATTCTTTTGTAATAAGGTTTCGTAACCAGTATCAGTATGTGGTGATACATCTCCTTGAGTCTATTTTGCTAATATTCTCTGCTGCATCATCCAATTTTTCGCAATTCTGAATGGAACAAAATGCCACTGCCAGTTGGTTACTTCTAAAATCGCCATCATTTGCTTTTATTCCACTCTTAAAACATGAGAATCATTTGTACATAAATGCTGGGACTACATTATTCATAGTTTTCCAGTTTATTTGACCATCTTAAGTGTTTCTGTGGGTGTTTTATGAAGACAACACCGACGTTCATAATCTTTTGCAACGCAACGACACAGTTTGACGTCATGGTTTTCCCATACAACCATCGAAATAAAGGACCATAACTTCTTTTTGGAACATAAAATTGATTTTAAATTTTCAGGAAACAATGTCATGTTGTTGAAATATTACAAGACGATTCCATGCTTCTCTGGCAATGAGCAAACAGTCAGAAATTATGTTTATTTCTGTAGGACTTCGTTTAAAAAAGTGATATTTTTCGGACTGCTCCGGGTACCGATGATGACGTTGCCACGGCAACCTGTATGTTTGGTTTCTGTGGTCAGTTTTCTTTCATTTTTCTATCAACAATTTAGAATAAGTGGAAGTTCACGTACACCAAGTTTCCAGTGCAATGGATGAAAATTATGAGAGATATAACACAATTACACGAACTTTCCGAACAACCTACGTAATAATTTAATGAAAAGTTTACATTTTGGATAGTTCTCAAACCGAGTAATTAAGAAAGCTTATAAATGAGCCGCCTCGTGGGAAAACCAACAATGTGGTTTCCGTACAGGTCCGACGCAAACCGGCCTGTACAGCTACAGAAGCAGGCTAGAGGCTTGAAATTTTGGATTTAAGTAGATGAGGAGTTGTACTATCCGAGTAGCGAAAACAAAGGCGATGATCAGCTTCGCAGTTACCGCGAAGCTGATCTGCGTGTTTGTTTTCGCCTATGCAGATTGTTGGTTTTCCCATGTGGCAGCTCAAATATAGACAGTAAAGTCTTAAATGTTTGGACCTCATAAAATTACTAAATTATGATCAAAAAAGGACAATTTGTGTCTTGTAACCAGGTGTTTTGATACATAAAATCTTGAACTCTTTAAAATCCCAGTTCATTGGAAGGTACAAAGTTACCTTGCTGAAAAAAGTCTACATTTTGAAACCCTTTCTATTTTACTTTTTACAGAAATCGCGAGCTTCAAGATTATCTGTGGGAGTGTTCACTGGACAATTTAAAAGCCTATCTCACACCTGAGGTGACTAAAGCTCTTTGTATACCAGAAAAGAAGGATCAGTCAAGCAGTAAAGGTCAAGGTCAACCATCAACTTCAGCAGAATGAGGTCAAGGTCATCTACAGCAAAATGAAATAGACAATGATATTCTGTGTCCTTACCTGTGTTATGACAGCTTCTAAATGTTAAGAATTTTATCAGCAAAACTTATGTTCTATGTAATAAGATCTGAAATATTGAGGCCCTACCAGGGGTTTTGGGGATTCAGGGAGAAGGGCCATTTATTTTCAGGGAGCTGGGGAACACTAGCAAATATTTTAAGGGATTTGGGCAGCAGCTGAAATAATTTTGGGGTTTTAGGGAGCAAAAGAAGAAAACTTTCAGGGAGCTGAGGAAAAACAAATCAGGGAGCTGGGGAGAAGGGTCATTTTTTTCAGGGAGCAGGGAGCAAAGACCCCCCCCACCCTGGTAGGGCCTCAATATTATCACATATCCCATGCCTTTTTCCATGACCTATCTACAGTCAGATTTTGACCTCAGACTGTTAAAAAATATGGTGGCATTCATTAATAAGTACTTATTTTCTACATGCCATTTGATTGCAAAATAGTAGACTTTTTTTAAATACTCAGTACAATAACTTATATTTACATTTTTATTGCAATCGCCCTAGATGAAAGTATCTTTCTTGATGTTCTTCATTTCCCAATGAAAAACATTATGTCACATGATCTAGAGGCCACGCCTATGGGCGAGGCGACGTCAAAACCCATCCAGTGACGTTGTTTGTTTACTCTTGTTGTCGTGACGTTGGTCGCGTATCGCCATGACGTTAGGCGCGAAAATTTGACGTTTTGGCTGTTCCAAAATTACGTTAAGTCGGATTTGATGTCAAATAGCATGAAAATGAGCGGTGATATGCGCAATTAAAATTCTGATACTTGGTTGATAATATAAAATGTAAATATAAGTGTTGAAATTCAGATTTTAGCTTTCACTGGATGATGAAAAACATTAGCTGTTTTAATGTCTCCGAGAAGCCCGAAGGGCTTCACAGACATTAAAACAGCCTAATGTTTTTCATCATCCAGTGAAAGCTAAAATCTGAATTTCAATCCTTAAGTACAATCAGGGGAGCGCTGTGGCCTGACGGTAGAGCATCAGACTGCAAATCGAGAGATCCTGGGTTCAATCCACACTTGGGGTACTGTATTGTGTCCTTGAGCAAGACACATTAACTCCCCAAAGTACTGGATAATACTCAGGAAGCATGGCTCCATCACGACATGACTGAAAAATTGTTGGCTGGAAAGTTAAACCTCGATATTAAAAAACAACAACATAAAACTTGTACAATCCAATTTAGACTTTACTGTGTTGATTTGCTTCATCTTTCACCAGTCTGAGGTCAGAATTGTGGAGAAAGACGCCTTCTATCCTACTGTGATATGAGTGTGTTATTTAATACAATTTTATGTTCGTATTTTATACCTTGACTTTATCGTAATTTTATGCAGGAGAAACTAAAAGTTATCATAGAGATCTCAGATTTTATTACGGGTCATAGCAAGAAATGCAGGGTGAACATGGTGGCCAAGTGATTAGTGCATCGGTGTCCTGATCGAGAGTTTGGAGGGTTCCAGTACCACTGCAGCCAAGTTTGTGTCCTGGAGCCGAAAACATTGGCTCCCCATAGTACTGGGAAGGAGTGGCTCCACATTACGAAAACATGCGCATGCAATATACAGAGATTTATAAATTTGCATAAAAATGAAAGTTTTTAGTTGAAAATTTTTAATATTTTTGCTCAAAATATAGATTGTGGGTACAAGATAGAACCGCCTTGGCAAGGCGGTTCTAGCGATTACCCACAATCTATGTTTTGGAGCAAAAATAGGTATACCCCTGCATACCCCAGTTTTACTATATAAAAGTGGGGTATGAGGGGGTATACATTACATGGACATGTTTTCGTAATGATTGGAACATGACTGAAAAATTGTTGACAGGGAGAAATGCAGACCCAGATTTATGTGTACAATACCTAAAGACTATAATGATGCTGCTGCTTATGTTAATTGATTTTATGTCTCTATTTTCCTGTTGGAAGTCAAAACTTGTGATATTTTTACATTTGTTTTATGTGTCTTACACTTTTTCACATATCAGAGTTGTTAATCAAAGCACTTTTATGCAGACTCGTATGTCACTTTTGTATTGTTATGTAAGTTGTATTTGTTTTTGTTTTTCCATCACTTTACATGGATTTATGCATTATACACCATAATGCTCAAATAAGAAACACGAAAATCAGGGTTAACAGTAACTGTATTTCTGTACTGTAGTATAACTACTGAAAATTTCAGTTTAAAGTAAGGATGTGTTTAAAACGTCAAATGAGCCTAAGCATGAGAAAACCAACAATTTGGGTTCTGACCAGGTCCGACACAAACTGGGCTGGCTGTACAGTCACAGAAGATGGTTAGAGGCTGGAAATTTTGGATTTAGAAAGTAGAGGATTGTACTATCAGTGTAGCGAAAACAAAGGCGCTGATCAGCTTCGCAGTTACTGATCTGCGCCTTTGTTTTCGCCGACGCAGATTGTTGTTTTCCCATGCGGCAGCTCAAATTTTCGTGTTTCTTAATTCAATGTTTGGAGTTTAATCTGGCTCCAATGCTGTATAGTTTTTCACACTCAACTCAGCTGAGCATGCTATTTAAATTGCCCAGAAATACTGAAATAACCACAAGTGGTAGAAATGTAAGGTTTAGATTACCACAGTGAGCAATTTATCCTGCTTATAAATGTTAGAAATTGCCAACAATTGTAGGCATTGTAACATTTTATATGAGCAGGATAAATTTTAGTCTCAGCTGAGCATGAAATTGTTTTATAATCTCAAGGCCTGGTCTGTATCCCAATAGATTACTTTTTCATGCTTAATGCACCAGTCATTTGTAACCACTGCTCCCCCACCGGGGAAGGATGGGGATTATGACTTTCTGCTTTCAGTGACCTGCTATAAGCCCCACTCCCAGGGGGCAAACTGGAGGTCAAAACTTTGCTCTTTGCCCCGCCCTTCACAATAGAAAATCTCCCTGGGGAAAGGATCCTAATGTCAAAACCCTGTCATTTCCCCTGCACTGCAGGGACACTCGAAAAGTAAATTCCCGCACTTTATTTAGCCCGCCTACCCCCCTCCAATCCCCGGAGGTGGGGGTGGGGCGGTGGTTATAAATGACTGGTGCATAAACCCACAACACTTGTTTACAAAGCCAGTGGCTTAACCACTGAGCTTCTGAGGTATGATTTAAATTAACGCTTCTGAATCTGCTGGTTATGAGCTTCCGAACAGAAAACCCATACATTACTTGTATATTAGTTTATAAATTTGTCAAGTTACATGTACCACACTTTATCCACCTTCATATTCGGCTTTGACTGTTGGATTTCAGCACAAGTGATACTTCCGTTTTTATCCGAAAACAAATGTTTAAGTTTTTGAAATTATGAAATTGGATTGTTGATAGATTTATTAATTTTACTTTATAAATGTTTGCTTTATACTATTACTAATACCGTCATGAAATTTATAATATGGTATTGGACTGTTTTGAATAAATATTTGAGGAACTGCATGCAATTCCGTTTTATCTCATGCTAAAGCTCTCAGAATTGTTAGCAATCCTAGGGTTTGTATTAGCTCCCCTGATTGAGCCATATGCTCGTATAAAGAGCATGTAGTATACCATTCAATCAGCAGAATAGGGAGAAAGAATGTAGAAATAATTTGATGACCAAATTTTCAGAAAAGAAATGTGTCAGAGCAGCCAGACATTGGGGTCCATATCTTTATATAGCTTTTGCTTTTTCGTTCGTTAGTTCGTAGAATTTATGTCAAAGTTTTGGTTAAAGTTTCTCTAGTGGTGTATATCTCATGAACCAATTATCAGAAACCCTTCATATTTGGACCATAGGTACCCTATAGGGTTTGCTTTGTTTCCATGAGTTCGGACCCCAGGGTCCATCCCCCCGGGGGTGGGGCTAGAGGTCAAAATCTAGGTCACCTTTAAAATGTGCTGTTTACAATGTTAATGTTTCTTTTCTAAGTCCATATCTTAACAAACAATCATAGGGATATATTCTTATTTAGTTCATACCAGGTAGGGTTTGCATTTATTCCATGGCACCATCCCCAGGGGTGGGGCTAGAGGTCAAAATCTAGGACACATTTATAATATGACAGATACCATGATAATTCTATATCTTGACACCCACAAAGTCTTGTCAGAAAGCATTTATACTTAGACCATAGGTACCCTTTAAGTTTCAGACTCTGTTGTCCATACCAGTGGGCGGGGGGTTGTTGTTGGGGCGGGGGGGGGGGGGGACTAGGGGTCAAAATCTAGAACTTTAAAAAATTGTATTTTCTGCATTTTTCTTTGCAACCATGTTCAGAAATCATTCAAACTTGGACCATGGTTACTCTATATGGGTTGCTTTGTTCCTAATGACAATAGACTCTAGGGTCTATGCCCAGGGTGCGGCTAGAGGTCAAGATCTAGGACATCTTATATTATTATTATTATTGGAGGATGACATGCTTGTTTCCATCTAGGACCGAGAACCTGACCCTCAATGTCCGCGATCAAGTCCTAGATTGAGTATACAAGTCAGCTCTGTATACTGCTCTAAAATAGTGTCATTCTACCACACCCCCCACCCCCACTTGGTTGTAGGTAGTGCTTTTTACAAATGCAAGTTAATAAGATTTACAAATTGAGTATGCTGTCTTTTAATCGCAAATTGATGTTCAATGTGTCAGTGGTGAGCATTTCCGGATCAGGGATGATGGGCTAAGTGGAGATGGGGGCTACCAGCCGGGGGTATATGTGCCTCTCAAGGCACTTTTTCTAGTTTCTTTATATTCAGTTTTACGTCCCTTTCAAGATTATTTCAGCTAAAATGAGATGGGCCAATCACCTGGCACACATGTAAGCAGAACCGGGCTTGTCTCACATGTGCCCCAAATGGAGCTCGAACCCACAAGACACAGCAGTGAGGTAATGGAATGATTGAGCATGGTAATGAAATCAGAGCTAATAACCACTCAGCCACAGGGTCGATATCAAGTCCACTTCGAAAGGCATCAAAAATGCCACCGCCTGAATTACAAACTACATGTATATGGATTGTACTCTCTATGTAATGGTTCGGAAACAAAGCTGACTTTTTGTCTCGTATGCAAAGTGCAAGTTTTCTCATAATGTTAAAACAGAGTGGAGCAAGGAACTTCATCATACTCAACAATCATGTGGATTTCGGAAGCACCATACTTTGTCCTTGAGCAAGACACAGTAACTTCCCCTGGAACTTGTTAACACCCAGAAAATGTAGATTCTGTTCCAACATTACATGGCAGAAAAAATATTCATTGGGATGTTCAACCTCATTACATACAAAATATTTTGGACAGAGATATGTCCTAATATTACAAAACCAATAAAAAAGACACCAATTTTAATACACAGTAAATAGTTTATTGACATTTATTTTATATACACGGAATGACATGGACCACTAGCTGATGACTGGATGATGATTGCTGTCACACGTCCTTTCATACTCAACCTGAAAATGTACAACAAAGTATTTTAAATATTCAGAAAAACCAGGTTTGTAGTCAATGATCACTGACGTATTAAAGCTCTGTTTCACCAAAAATATTATGTCAATAAAACATGCTTATTATTCGCAGAGAAAAAAGATTTCAAAAAGGAAAGGACCCATGGAAATAGTGAATTAGCACTTTAAAGATTTCACCAATCCTTAAGTTCAGTTAGTACACGTCATGCTGAAAATCAGCACGAAGCTGACCATTTGCTGTTCTTGGGCAATCCTGCTGGAGACAAGTTCCTAAAAGCATGTCTTTCGCTATAAGGTGACAAGGTCAACCATGCAAAATGCAGTCTTTTACATAAAAGTTATTGTAAGTTTGGAAAATTTCGCCTGACTTTTATTTTGCAAATTTTTGATTTGTGAATTATAAAATAGTTCTAGAATTCGGGAGGGAGTACTCATGCAGTCTATAAAGCTTATAGTAATTCTTTGTTATCGAGAACTTTATTTTTGTGAGGTGACAAATTTGCGAATATTAGCGAAAAGATCTCATGAACTTTTTCGAACGGTATTCTTACCTGACTACAGGTGTTGTTTTTGTCATACATAGATCCCTACCCATAGCAATAGAAACAGAACACCAAAGCCCATAAATACTGAGGCTACCAGTGAGACTAATAACTCCTTGAAAATATCTCGGGTGAATTTGTTGGATGTTACCTCATAGCTTGGAGTGTGTTAAGGAGGCATTTTCTAATAAAGAATTAATGTTTGTGACATTTGTGTTGCACAGTATTGAATCCGATCTATTACATAATATATTTGAGAAATTGTGCATATCATGTAAGTCATCTGCATTTTGGCACCTTGCAATTTTAAATGAGTGAAATTTCTAATGGAGAGTAACTTTGAAAAATCACCCGCAAAATTGAACTTTTGTGCATGTAAAAAAAAGGACATTCATCTCTGCCTTACTCAAGGTTTAGCAATAAGCTTGCTAATTCGACGAGAAATCAGAAATAAGAATTCTAGCAATTAATGAAAAAAAAAAAAAAAAAAATTATGTGCAAACTTCAGTGTATTCATTTTTACTGTTTGTTTGTATTGAGTTTTAATGTCGTAGTCAGCAATTTTTCAGGATGGAGCCACCGCTTCCTGGGTATTAACGTGTACTCGGGAGAGTTGATGTGTCTTGCAACATGGTGTCTCAAGTGGCTCGATGATCCGAAGCCAGGACCTCTTAAATTTGTTTTTGTTGGTTTAATGATGCAGCCATAATGCTACAAAAGGATACACAAAGAACCATGCCATGAAGAAAATGCCAATTCCCAGTAAGACCACTGTCAGGTGTGGGAAGACAGCCGGGTTGATAGGGCTGACATACCGGCTCATGGATTCTATGGACAGTGTCTGAAAGAAAAAAAAAAACAAACCATTTCATTAGTAAAGGCTCATATATGTGAACTGCTAATGCCCGGGGTGCTGTTCTTCTTTTTGGCCTGGATTTTACCATAGGTGGTCATGACCTATTGTGTGAGTAAAACGTGTATAAGGGCATTAAGTGATGTCTTGTGGCTCAAGCTTTCATCAGTCTAAGACAAAGCCATGGACATCGCACCGAAATTGTATGGATAGAAAATTGGAAATAATGTAGACTGCAGCCTTTTGAGTGGAAATCAAGTATTTTTATGCTACAAGTGCCTGTGCTCTGCACTATCTGTATGGTCATGGTATTTGCACAATGTTTACTTTGAATCTCTGTCTGTGGCTATGTATCTATCTATTGATACTGCGGCACCCTCATTATTGAGTATTATATGCAGCGATGAGTGCGAGAGAATAAAAGTAAAAAATTTAAAGTGAGACTTAAAAGAATGACAGTGAAGAATGAAAAAAGATGACAGTGTTAGATTTGTTAGTAAAGATGAGAAGTTAAAAGCAGGCTATTTCTCTCTATGGCATTGAATAGTTGATCTTGCTCACCTCCCTCTTGAAAGAGTCAAGATCAGGTAAAAGTACTATTTCGGAAGGGAGCCGGATCCATAAAACAATCTTCATAGGATAGAACCAGCTGACCAGCTTCTGACTTTTTTTTTTACTTTGTACTGAGTCAGTCAATTTCTGACCAACACCTCAGGAAATGTGGATTTGTGACTTGCACAAGGTCACAACCAAAGGCGCCCCGGCTGAGGATTAAACCCGGGACCTCTGGGAGTGGAGGGGGGGGGGGCGCAAGGAGGGAAATTAGTCCCTGGCCCACTAAGAGTCTTCTACGGAAATGGAAAATCTGGTATGCCATGTCCATGAGCCATCACAAGCCAAATAAACGAGCATTACCCTTAGTCAAATATGTTGCAGAATGCAAGCAAATAGTCTAGTTATGATAGTGAGAGCCACCGGAAGTTATTTTTCTCTGTACGTGGCGAAAAATATAGACAATATATCAATTTTTCTGAATAACCCAAGCAACGAGGGGATTGACATGTCGCAGCTACGATGAAACACATGTTTTTCTATTGAACAGACTTTGCATTTTAATACAAGCTAATGAACTGCATGTTTTATTTAAGAAATTTTGGCCGGCAACTTACCATTTTGGCAATGTCTAAAAAACGGAAGTGACAGGTGTTCTCTTTTGCGCACGCGCTCAAAGTGAAAGTAGGACTCTTCCATTAATTTTGGTGGGGTTGTACTGCAATTATATAGGGTGGATGTTTCAGTTTTCAGTCATTTTAGTTGTCTTTTGATGAGAAAATTTTCAAATAATTGTGTATGACATTTTTAACTTGTGTTTTATGGTGAGAATATCCAATTTTATCATAATTACTTAGTCTTGTTAATATTGAATATTTCACCAGTAATGAAATGGGTTATTCCACTTTTGTTGTCATTAGATCTGTCAAAACTTTTCAATTTGTGAAGGTGTGCTATTGATTGAAAAGTAAATTGTTGAATGGAATTTATTTTATTCAGCTGTCGAAGAGGTTTTATCACATGAAATTTAATACACAGGCATGTTTTACACACTTTTCTAATGATTTCAGTGTTTTTCTTATCCTGTGAAAGCTGAATTTTTAGTGAAGAAAAAAGTTATAAAATGTGTGGAATTCCAGATTAATTTTATACAATGGCAACTCTTAGTGCTTTGAGTAAAGGCTATGGTTCTTGGACTGCTGGTCAAGTGGATCCTTATTTTGGAGAAAAATATGTAAGTAAACTTCTGGTGAGGCTCTGCAGATTATCATGCAGTTTTTCATAGATTTTTAGGGAGATTAATTATTAATCATTATAATGATACTAATCGTTATTTAAAGTCACAAACATATATCAACAATCAACATAAGCTCTGTAGAGCTTTTTATTGGGACTAACTAAAAACATATAATACATATTTACATATATGTATTGAGCTGTGGAAATGTGACTTGCTCAAGGCCACAGCAGACAATGCCCCTGATGATTGAACCGGGGATCCCTCGGCCCAAAGTCTGATGTGTTACCAACTGCGCCAGTCCACTCAATTAAATATATTTTTGTTGATAAACTGTCAAATTCTGATAACAGTCCTAGAAGGGTTTAGAATCATGTAGTAATAGATAGATTGAATGTCAACATTTTATTTTATGACATATATCAGAATCAGATCAGAATAGTTTTAATACTGTTGAAACATCAACTTGACAATACCACCCAAAGGTATTGTCTGAAGAAAAAGAAGGAATACTTAAAGATAATCCATAGTAACCGGGGCCCCGGGGATAAAAGTTTAAAAAAAAAAATGAAACCTTGATTAGCATTGTAAGCAGATGTATAGAAAGCATTGTTAGTAGACCCTAGATTTCTTCAAAGAAGGCCTTTTCTTTGGCTTAGTTACAGTTTGGGACGAAAAAAATACATGAAATTTGTAGATAAAACAATACATAGATGTATATAAAAGGAACAATATTCAGTTAAAAGAATGTGACCATAGAACGGACGAAATTATTGTTTTCAAGGCATTAAATGTTTAGCCCAGCTATCCCCAGATTTTAAACCCTTGGTGAGGAGCATATACATATGCTTTGTGAAAATTATGTCAATAATTTAGCAGACTGGATTAGACTGGCGCAGTTGGTAGCACATCAGACTTTGGGCTGAGGGGTCTCTGACCCACATCAGCAGCGTTATCCTTGAGCAAGTCACATTTCTACAGCTCAGTATGTAATTTTTATACAGTATGTATATGTTCTTAGTCGCAATAAAAAGCTCTAAAGAGCTTATGTTGATTGTTAATGTATGTAAGTGACTTCAAAGAAAGATTATTATTATTATTATTAATTTACTGATATCATTATATCATAAAACACCTATTTAGACCCCATAAATGTTAAAATAAAAAACAACAACAACAAACAAAGATGTTTGATCTCTCAATATAACAAATTGTGTTTCAATATTCTACTTGAAAATGACCTGACATGATTACATATACAAGAAAGACAAGAAAGTATGTCACTGCAGATATGATCTTTATTTAGTTAAAAAGTGTAATTCTAGTGCTGAACCTTTTGTTCTCCTTGTTTTGATCTTATTCATTACATATTGTATTATGTGAGCCGCGTTTGGTGAGAAAACCGGATTTTTGCAGACGCAAAAACAAAGACGCAGATCAGCTGTGCAATTACTGATCAGTGCTTTTGTTCGCTACACCAATAGTAGAATTCCTCTTCTACTTACATGACTTATATCCAAAATTTCAAGCATCTCTAGCATTCTATGTACAGGCCAGTTTATGTCAGACCGGGACGGAATCCCTGAAGACCGGGTTTCTTTCATTGCTGCTCATGTTAGGTTGGTTACTGTAAAAAAGTAATTTAACAAACATGTCATATTGTGTGATATTGAACCAAATTAACTTCTAAGTTTTCAAAAGGCCGAATTTTCTTTAGCGTTCAGACAGATACAATTTGTATGACTGGGCAAACTGTGTAAGTTACACAGGCTGTCAATTCTGGTGATCAATACTCACATTATGAATATTTCTTTCATGAAGATTTTATCATGGAAATATTTCCAAACCATTCTTCTTCTGCTCATTAAAGAAAAGATTATTGTGAGTTAGTGGTGAAAGAAATGCATGCATGTGCTCCATCAAGAAAAGATTTTATTTAGTCCAACTGGGGGTATACAATTTTTCTTACTTTTGCTCCAAAATAAAGATAGTGGATACTCACGGTCATTTTTTTTAGCAAAAAATATTAGAAATATCAACATTTTTCCAATGGCATTTTTAATTTTTGCAGCTGAAACAAATTCTGTATATTGCATCATCATTCGCATGGGCATGTTATCAGTTTGTAGGAGGCTTACACAGAAACAATGTGTAGTATAATAAGGATAACTGACTGTCCCAATATGACAATGCAATAAAACAAATAAAACAGATAAACAAGGAAACACATTTCTATATGGTCACAGTTACAGGATGCAACAGCAATCTCTTCCATTTCCAAATATGGGTATTAGATTTTTCATAATTTCCCATCATTAATTCTTAAATTGGTACATGGACATAATTTCCCAAGGGACATGCAATGTAAAGTAAGAATAGAGGGACCAGGAATTGATGCAATTAAATTTAAAGTCCCAACATAGACAGCGGGTGGGAAAGAAAATACATAAAACACAACAAAACATTTTCCACCAACACACTTGAAGAGCAGAATGAGTAGCTCTTTCCCAACAAGGTAGCCATCTGGCTAAGTTTCAACAGGAACGAAAGGGAACGAGTACGACAGAGAGGTAGGCACAATAAACAGCAGTATAATGAAGATAAACCACTTTTCATGGGACACCGATTATCGTTATAACAGGGGACAAGTATGATGAAGACAAACCACTCTATCTGGGACACAACTTAATGTTTTTACCAGGCACAATGCTATTTTATGGTCCTTTTGTTTTCTCATTGAGTCACTTACTGCCGGTATACCCGGTATTAAGAATTCAATAGGCATGTATTGCTTTGTAATTTTGAGTGTATGATAATGAGGAGACTGTATGGCATATTCTGTTAAATGCAAACAATATCTACACTGTAAATTTCTGTCTTCCAGCATTATGCTTATTTATTTTTGAACATTCTTCCCTTCATGCATACTTTTATAAACTTCACAAAATTGTTAACTGACAGCAAAATGTTTATTTCTAGGTAGCTGACAGTGTTCTCCCTGACATAGATCCCAGCTCTCATCGCCATGGCGTCTCCATGGCAGCACGGTCCGGGCGCTCAACGGCCATGTCCTGGGCAGGCACCCGACCCGTCAGCAGACAGCATACAGAAGGCTCCATACACCTGCCCAAGACCTACAGCACAAGGAAAGGGGCCCTGCAACTGTTTGTGGGCCGTGAATATGAGGATGAACCAAGAGAAGAGAATCGATTGCCACTAAGGCCGATGTACTCACAGCTACGGAAACATTTCACCAAACAGGAGTTGATGGACTTGAGTATGAAGCTAGGGACACTTGAACGACTTACAAAGTCAGTGCTTCAGTTTGGGGATGAGGTTAGTTTCATTACAGTGCAGTTTGGTACCAGCTTTAACAAATAACAATTGATTAAAGAATTTCAGAGTTAGTTCCAATAAACAGCCACAACTTTTCAGTGTTTTAAGAATAAAATTTCATTCCAGTCAAATACATGTACATTTTATTATCTAATGACCTACATTGTAATTTAGGGAGTATGATGGCCACTAGTGGTAGAGCATCATGCATACTCGGTAAGTGGTCAGGCAGTTTGACCCCAATGGCACCACGTTGCTTAAGGATGCAATGGCTTTATCCCAGCATGACTGAGAAATTGTTGACTCGAAACAGCATAAAAATTAAAGAAATTCATAATAAGCTTTGTTGGCAAGAAGTCTTCTTGTGTGCAACCAGGTTTAATTGTTTTAAATCAAGCCATACAACCACAGAAGATGGTAAGAGGTTTGAAACTAAGGGTTTATATAGCGTAGATAAATTGTAGGATCTAAGACACTGTCAGTTATGCACTAATCATTTGTAATGCCCCACCCCCGGGGAATAGCGGGGATTTTGACTTTCCTTCCAGCAAATCCCTGCCAATAGCCCTGCACTGCGGGAGCAAACAGATGGTAAAATCTCTGCTATAAGACCCGTCTTGGGGGTACAAAGGAGCTGGTTATAATCCCTGTTATTTTGGCGTGAAAACAAAACCACCACATTCACATTGCACTGCACGGGCACTGCACTGACAGTAAAATCCCGGCTCTTTTCCCCGCTATTCCCGACCCTCCCCTGGGGATGGGAGGCCATGGTTACAAATGACTAGTGCATTACTTAAACAAGCTGATCTGGAGCTTAGTTTAGTAAAATATGCTAGAAATAAATGATATTTTCTAAAAGGTTTTCACTCATCTCTTGTTATTGTTATACCTTCTCCCAACATAATTCATTTCAGGACTATGATCATGAAAGAACAAGTGTTTCGGATGAGAAAAACAAGGCTTTTCTCAAGTTTCTACACACCCTGGACAGATGTGATACAGACCTTGATGAACATGTGCAGCCTGGTGGGGATCTAACCAGCTATCTCAGGGATCTCAAGTCTTCAGCTAGGTGAGAACACTGAACAGAGGTCCACATTACAAAAACATGCCTGTCATGCTTATGAATATAGAAATTTTTTCCAGCAGTAAACACACTGGG
Source organism: Rugalucina vietnamica (assembly GCA_964017185.1). NCBI lineage: Eukaryota > Metazoa > Mollusca > Bivalvia > Lucinida > Lucinidae > Rugalucina > Rugalucina vietnamica. Next base: position 61,392,143 of record OZ024874.1, on the reverse strand, counting down.
TGCTTCCTTCGTCCCGATATAAAAAGGTTTTGTTTGATTTTTACGATAGGTCCCGATAGGATTTGGTTGTTTTGATTCTGGTATCAGATTTTTTTCTACAATAATTCCTAGAATTTGGTCAATGATTTGATTTGATTCTCATTTATGACGTCATTGAAAGAATTTCAAGTCGTAAAATAGTGCTTTGAATGCAGTTTTATAGTAAGTTTTTATTTGATTCGTTAAGAAGTGATATAAATTATGAAACTAATGTTATTGCCGACTCTGTTTTGTGGAGATTTACTCTGTTAACATAGTAGAAAAAATGGCGTTCCAAAAAGTCAAACAAAACCTTTCAATATCGGGACCAAGGAAGCACCCAGTGAAACATATGAACATATTGAAAATTTGTAATGTTTTCTGTAGTTTTGTTAGTGCTATAGAAAAGTGGGATGTAGCAGGGTATATTTTTCATGGACATGTTTAATAGCATAATTATGATTGTATTTTGATGAAGGGCTGCAGCGGCCTAATAGAAAAGTATTAGACTCTTGAGCATGATTTTGGCAGTTCAAATTTCACCTCCTTAAGTCCAAACAGAAAAAATGAATACCTTTGTCTTGACTTGACTGAAAAATTGTTGACTGGGACTTCAGTTATGTAGCACTATTTTGCATGTAATAAATTCTGTGTCACTTTTAATTTGAGTATGTTTGAAAATAAATTTAGAGATAAGTTTTTAATGTTATGCCCTTTCTACTGATCAGAAAACTTGATTATGGTTAAGGAAATAAGCTTTTTAAGATATTGAATTAAAAATACAAGTTGTTTTTCTGACTTTACATAAGAGTTCAGACATAGAAAATGGATTTGGGAGAATTAAATTTTCTGATAAGCAGATTTTACTCAATAGAAGTGTCTGTCAACCATTGTGCAAGGCTATGACTTCTTAAGAAACATATGATTTGTATTGGAGCCAAGGTTAATCCAAAAGTAATGTACGGCGGCCCCCATAAGAGCGCTTATATTTCATTACCGTGCTTAACCATTTGGTTATCTTAATGCTGTGTCAGGTGTGAGTTCAAGCCCCACACAGGGGGCTGTGAGACTATCCAAGCTCTGCAGGTGTGCCTCGGAGTTCTTCCATTTTCACCCCACCTCATATGAGCTGAAATAATCTTGAAAGGGACATAGAACTGAATAAAAAAAAAAAGGTGTACAAGAAAGATTGAAATTACAATCAAAATCAATCACACAGTTAGTTCTATCATTCATTGGCTCTAACAAATAGATATGGGTCTTAACATATAAGATTTTGTACCACAACATATTAAATGCACAAGTTAATATATTGCAACTACATTCCGCATGGGGCCCACAAATAGTGAAGATTCAATTGTCTTCTCCAAAAGCCCTGGACTTTGTTTTTGATTTTTGGCATAGAATTGAAGCTTAGCACATTCGGACAATTACGCCATGTGATAACTTGACACAAAATTTTGCCAGAGACTGCTTTTCAAAAGTTGTATATAGGCTTTTAATGAAGGTTTTAAGCAGCTGTAGATATATTTGTATTTGCTTTTTATCACCTCATATTTGCTATAATCACATATAAAATCTGGAAAATTGTCCTTTCATAACCACACATAAAGCTATAATCTCTGCTTTATCAAATATTGTGCATAAGAATTATCATTGTCGGAAAAATGTGTTTACTTTAGTCTTAATACGTTAGCGATATGGTGTTCGAAATTAGGGTTTTATCCATGAAAGCGGGTCTGAGGAACGAATTGTACACATAACAATTGATTCTTATTAGCTTGATGTCAATTTTTTAGTTTGTTCTTCACTGTAATTAGTCACTTTGAAATCAATGTATTGACATAGCACTTTAAATGACAGGAAATCTAATGACTTGTAAAAATTCATATGAGATGTGACATGAGAAAACCAACATAATGTGGTTTCTGACCAGATTCAACTCTAACCAGGCTGTGCAGCTACTGATGATGGCTAGAGGCTGTGAATTTTGGATTTAGATAGTAGAGGAATTGTACTATCTGTGTAGTGAAAACAAAGGCGCTGATCGACTTCGCGGTTACCGCAAAGCTGATCTGCGTCTTTGTTTTTGTATATGCAATATGTTGGTTTTCTCATGATGTGGCTAATATATTTGCAATTTTAACACCATATCATTACATTAAATGAAGTTTTTATTTGGTTTTTAAGCCTTTTAAGTTGTGCCAAATGTTTTGAAAATGTATTTATTTAGTTTTAAAAGGAGATTTTGCTTATATCATACCCTCAACTCAAAAATTACAGCAAAAATTACTTGATCTGTGGTCCAATTTTACATCAGGTAAACATTTCCATGAAATGTATACCCCCTGGAACCCCAATTTTATATAGTTAAACTGGTTATCCTTATTTTTGATCCAAAACATAGATTGTGGGTTCTTGTTAGAATCAGTGAGGCAGTTCTAATGTGTACCCACAAACAAAAATGTAAAATATATCTTCCTTTTTTTTTCAATGAAAATTTTCAATTTAAACAGCTTTTGAAAATTCTGTATACTATATTTCATGGTCAAGTTTTTGTAATGAACACATCTTTTCTGCCTGCAAACCCATTCAATCAGTGCCATTCTTTTCTTATAGAAGTCTGTAGCAGTTAAAGAATTTGTCATAAAAAATGTATTCAACCCATTATACAAAATTGCTCCAGAAGGAACCTTGAAACTTCATAGACAAATTATGATTTGAATTAAATTGTTGGGACAAAATTATTGACAAAATGATTGAGATACAACTGTTAAGTTTCATGTTATGCCACCATTACCTTCAAGTTTGAAGCATTGATTACCGATTGAGTGGCATCACAAGATAGCTTGTCCTCTAAGGGTTCTGACCAGCTCCAGTTCAAATCAAGACAATTGTAGACATTCTGGCTCTGTATATGCTAAAATAAACATGTCAGATTTATTGACTGTATCTATAAGACAAATGCTTTTACTTAGTGCCTCATATTATATGGAAATAGTTTTTCTCGTAGCGCCACCCAATTAGCCATTGAAGTGTATAATCATGACTGCCTTGCATTTAAAGTAATTAATTGAATTCTACAGTAAATATATGTGACAGAAATCTGTCTCCATTTCATGTCATAAATGTTTTGCATTCTGTTGTGGGGTAGTTATGCACATATTTAAATTTCCCATCTTTCCACATGTTAACTGTAAATTTGGAAATGTTTGTGTGTCTTTTATTTTGTAAAATTTCTATTTCAGAATTATTCACGAGGTTTTGAATTGGCGAGGAGTACAAAAATCTGAAGGAGTGCTCATGTAGTCTTTATGGCCTGCAGAGATTCTTTATTATAGCAAGGTCCTTGAATTCGCATGGCATCAAATTTGCAAATATTTGCGAAAATTAAGTTTTTTCGAAAATTTCTGAATGTACAGACTTGTTTATGAAGCACAATGTCTGAATTATGTTTAAGTTGCAAGGGGGTGCTTGCAATGAGTAATTCTTTCATGAAAAATTTGTCATGAAAGTTGTAGACCATCTAGAAGTATAAAAGAGCAGTTGGCCCTTGCAAGATATACACTAAGTTCTGGTAAACTGACAATGTGACAGAAGACCTATACTGCCCATAAATGGCCTCAGCTGCTTACCTTCGATAGAAAACAACAAAACATAATAACAGACAATTACTGTAAATTTGGAAATGTTTCTGAGAACTTAATTTTCGCTAATATTTGCAGCCTCGCGAATTCAAGATTCTTGCTAGTAAAGAATCTCTGTAAGCCTGTATAAAGACTACATTAATACTCATTCACAAATTCAAAACCACACAAATTATTCAGAAATAGAAAAATCATGAAACATAAATCACGCTATTTACAGAACCAGTGCTTAAAAAATTACCTGTACATGTACTTACATGTGAAAATATTTTGGTAAACAAGTTAATGAAATTATGTTAATGAATATTAAAAGTTCATTGAAAGCACTGAAAGATAGACTGATCTTGGTGCTATTTACAATTTATTGAGATTATCTATCCAAAGTAAAATTTCCTGTACAAATAAGATTTAAGTGTAAGTCAAATAATTGTCAGGAGAGTGTGAAAAGTACTAAGTAAACAAATTGCCTAGTGGAAGTTAAAAAGAACCAAAATGAACTTCAGAAATATTCACTGTCCTGTTGAAAATATATTCTTATGCTTTATTGGCTTAAACCGTCAGTGTAAAGTCAAAATGTTTGGTCTGTTTTGTTAGTATTGAATAATAGTCAGTGGTAGTACATGTATTCTGATGGCAGCACTTGTGTTCCAAAGGGTCTTGAGTTCACAGAGCTGCAGACCATACTACAAGACCTAGGCAACAACCGGCTGTTGGCCATCATGCAATTTTCTATCATTTTTTACTTTTGTCGACTACTACTTAATATTTTATCTATCTTGTTTATATCCACAGTCAGCAGTACTACTCAGATAGCAGCATCTATCTCCCAAAGAGTCAAGAGTCACAGGAGCTGCAGGCTATACTAGAAGGCACTGGCCATCAAACTAGACAGATTCTACTTAGTTTATTTTCCTTCAGCACAACTAAATGTTTTGTCTGTTTTGTTTATCCACAGTCAGCGGTACTACTCAGATGGCAGCACCTATCTCCCAAAGAGTCGAGAGTCCCAAGAGCTGCAGGCTATACTACGAGGGCTGGACAACAATTGGCCACTGGCGTTCAAACAAGACAGTTTTAGCAGTGATGTACAGAGCTCGGGACAGTTTACTAGACCAGTCTCTAGAGGGCCTTCTCCAGGGTAAGGCTTTTACTTTTTGTTAACTATAATCCTTTGGAGTTGTTCATTTAAAAGCTAAGGGGAACCCAGCACAGGCCTAGTGGTTAGAGTGCCCGACTCCAGATCAAAGGTACCGGGTCGTGACCTTGAGCAATTAATTCACATTACTGGTATAAACAGGATTGTTCTGTCAGTTTGATGCAAAAACAAAAGGATTTGCTATTGTGCCACAGCTGTATATGAGCCACCTCGTGGAAAAACCAACAATGTGGTTTCCAAACAGGTCCAACACAAACCAGCCTGTACAAGCACAGAAAAGAGCTAGAAGCTTGAAATTTCGGATTTAAGTAGAAGAGGAATTGTACTATCCGAGTAGCGAAAACAAAGGCGCTGATCAGCTTCGCAGTTACTGCGAAGCTGATCTGCGCCTTTGTTTTCGCCAAGCCACATTGTTGGTTTTCCCACGAGGCGGCTCATATGTAAAAATGAAATTTTATTATGGCATGGCTTATTTGTGAACTGGTAGCACTTTTGTTGACCAGATTAATTATAAACTAAAGGTTCAAAAACACTTTTATCATATTTAATTAAAAGTGGATATTGGGGAATGTTTTATGTACTTTCAATAATTTGTCATTTGCTTTACAGAAATTTTAATGTCAGACATAGTTTTAATATAGTGAATCTTTTGAAAGCAGTATGTTGTATTTCACCTAAATATCACAGTGTTTGATATGCGAGACATTAGTAATCCCTAAATGATATGTAATAACTAAAATGTTTGATACATGTATATATGTTAGATCTATTAAAACGACTTGTCGGCAGCCCCCGTGGCCGAGTGGTTAAGGTCGCTGACTTCAGTGCTCTTAATCATTCGATCATCTCACCGCTGTGGGTTCGCGCCTCGCTCGGGGCACGAGTCACATGTGGGACAAGCCAAGTTCTGCTTGCGGGTGTGTCAGGTGGTTTTTCCCCGGGTACTCCGGTTTTCGCCCCACCTACCGATTGATTCGTCTCGATATGAGTGAAAAAGCTTGAAAGGGACGTAAAACTGAATAAAAAAACAAAAAAAAAAAACGACTTGTCAAATTTATGGGATACTACATCCAGACGGTTAAGATAGGCATCCATGGTTGTGACATTATTATAGAATGCTACTCTAAACTCATGTCATGATAATTCTAATCACATCATGATTATAATTAAACAGGGATTCTCTCCAAAGATAATTCTTTGATATCTAGACTCCTATGATAGGAGTACTATAGGCCTGCAAAATCTTTGCATAATTAGTCTCAGAAGTTCTGATCTTTAAATGCTCTCATATGCTTGTCTTCTCCAAAGCTATGGGTCATTATGGTACTTACTTGAAAAAAAAATTCTTTTTGGCAAAAAGGCTTGTGTTTCATGAAATACATTGCTGTTCAACTGAACTTAGTAGCTCATAGTAGTACCAGTCAGCTTATTAGCTAAATGGATTTTAAGTGTCTCTCTCAAGCCTGTCTGTTAGTCCTTTTACAACAGTTTGTGTCTGACCTTGTCAAAACCCTGAAGACAGATCTTCTCATGAAATATGCCAAGTATGAAGTATGGCATTGAATTTATCTGTTGGCTTTTCAATGAAAATTGAATGGTAAATTGAATGGTGGTGTCCTCTTACTATTTTATTGGAAAGTTTGCCTTTGATCAACTGTCGATAAGCTCTTATTTAGACTTTCACTTGCTTTCAATCATGTGTGCTGATCAATATTTTTCTGCAGTTTCATGCAGTATTGAAAATAAATAAGCAAATGTTAAGCATAAAAAGTTTTCAATTAGTTAATCTACCCCACATAGGTACAGTCAGTCTAGACTCAATTTGTGATGTAAACTTAAAGATAACTTGTTATGGTTTATACTTAAATGCAAAAGTTTTGCAACACATGTACAATGAACTAATGTACATCCGTTATGACTTTCGGTGATGTCAGTTCTGCCATTACTCTTTCATTCAATACAAAAATCAGAATGCTGGCACTTATTGTTATCAAATTGCAACATGAATTTCAAGACAGCGTCATTTTCAAATTTACATAGATAGTGACTTTGAATACAAATAAATTTTTAGATACCAATTTTTATAGTATCTTGAATACAAATAAATTTTTAGATACCAATTTTTATAGTATCGTGTGAATCAAAATCAAATTGTTATTAGTTTTCAAATGCATAATGGTAGGGCAAAAGCAAATTGGTCGACTGTCATTCATTTCTCAAAAAGAAAAATGTGACCCAAGCTAATTTTTGGTAGATCATTATCTATTATACAGGAACATATAATGTACTCATGTGAATCATGTTCAAGGAAAAGCCGATGCAAATGGTTGCATTTCTTTTGGGTTTAAGTATAATATTACTTTATGGTAAAATGTGTTGCAAGTTCAAATGGTGCAAAGATAATGGTGTCTATCTATTGATTCTTCTATTTGTTTTTCATGTCTATCACCTCTCTGGTGTAATTTTGTCAGTAGTCAGCAAACATTGCACCAAATAACATTCAAAGCAGTTCTGCTTCACACATAGGAGCTGTCTGATTTATGTCTGCACTATTATCAACAGCAGTTTTATGTTGTATGAAGTCTGAAAATATAAGTTTATCCTGTTAAGTGACATGATTAAGATGTTCAGTCCCAAATTTCCTTCATTTGGACAACATTTCTGCATCTCAAAGCTTGCATCACCTTTAGGCTTAAAATTTCCTGTATTAACACCTATTGCTAAGTTTCACTTATCAAATGCTGTCTAGTCGAAAAGCATCCCAGTCGAAAAGTAGGAACATTCTCTAAATAGATGTATTTTGTCTTTGCAGTCAACCATCTACCCCAAGGTCAACGTACCAAGTGTTATCTAGTTGAAACCTAACAGCATTCCTCAGATAGAATATAATGTACGTTTCTGTCTTTGTAGCCCACCGTCTACTCCAAGATCAACGTACCAAGTGTTATCTAGTCGTAAAGTAGCAGCATCCATAAAGTCTGGGAGTTATCTTGGTAGACCTGCCTCTACAGGTTTGTGGATATTGTTTGTTTGATGTTTCGATATTTTAATTAATGAAAACTTAACTATACAATACACAGAGATTGTTTTCGTTCATAAAAATTGAAAATTTCATTGGAAAAAATTTGATACTTTTGCTCAAAACATTGATTGAGGGTACATGTTAGAACTGCCTCAAGGAGGCGGTTCTAAAGAGTACCCACAGTCTATGTTTTGGATCGAAAATAAAAAAAAAATAGGTATACCCCTGTTAAACCCAGTATTTAATACTATATAAAACTGGGGTTTGAGGGAATATACTTTTCACGGACATGCTTTCCTGGTATTAATTCATGAGGCACAATTTTATTTTGGGAGCACAGTAGCCTAGTGTTTAGTATGTCAAACTCTGCATTGAGGGGGTAGGGATTTAAACCCAATTGGTTAGGTTGTGTCATTGAGCAAGACATATTAATTCCCATTTAGTAAGTTGGTTAATACTCTATAAGTGGTGGCTATGTCCTGACATGACTGGATGTTGTTGACTTGTTTGCTCCATCACAAAACACTAAAACTAAAGAATTTATTGCATTTAACCTTTGTAGCTACAGGCCTAAATAATCTACTACTACCTACATTCAGATAGTGAAGACTGATCAGACTAGAATCGGTGCTCATGCTGATACGATTCAGCAGTTGCTCCTTGTATTAAATAGTCATATGAGCCTTTGCATGGGAAAACCAGCAATTTGGTTTCTGATCAGGTCTGACACAAACCAGGCTGTACAGTCACAGAAGCAGGCTAGAAGCTTGAAATTTCGGATTTAAAAAGAAGAGAGATTGTACTATCCATGTAGGGAAAACAAAGGCGCTGATCAGCTTTGCGGTTACTGCGAAGCTGATCTGCGCCTTTTGTTGGCATGCTTTTCACTTTGCATGAATAAATTTCTGGTTCCTGGAAAAAAGCATGATACATGTTTGCATTGCACGCGGTCATATGCATGTCTATTGTTCTGAACTTTTACTGTTATTTGTTCATGATGACTGCCAATTTGCATTACTATGAAAAGAATAAATTTTTGTCCAGAAGTTTAGCATCAAAAAGGATTAGAAACTGATGTTCTGCATGAAATTTTTGTCTTGTATTTGCATGCTCCTTCAATAAACCATAAATATTATCCAATGGTAATTTGTTACATCTGTATTTTTAAATTCTGTGCAATTTCCTACTATAAATGTTGGCATAAATTTATAGTTTCAGATTATGAAAGAGATGATTCTTTAGCAGATTTTGACTTTCTGCCTATGGGTGATGCTCATAGATCCCTGTCTTCCTCGGAATTTCTGAACCCTGATGACCTCATCACAGGTCGTAGTAGACGAGGACTCGGCTACCGCTCACTCACGGGCAGTAGCATAGGAGAAGAAACTGAGGATGACATCACTTCTTCATATTTTGAATTTGGTAAAAGGAAAAACGTTTCTAAGAAGCCTGAGCTTTCTAAACAAGGTAGACATGCACATAAAGGTGAAGGTCACCACATTGAAGTGAAGGTCAAAGGTGAAGGTCACCACATTGAAGTGAAGGTCAAAGGTAAAGGTGATGGTGTAGATGGTGAAAGTCAGGTTATGGACTCAATAGTTGAGGAATCTAGTGAAAAAGCCGAACCAGAGGTAGATGAATCAGGTGAAGTCGCAGATGATGAAACTGAAAGTGTGGATTGGGAAGCAAAAGTTGCTGAAGTTGAAGAACAGAGAGGGAAGTTGTTGTCTGGGAGAAGTAGTATTGAACCAAATTTGATAAAAAGTAGTGATTCTAATGAAATAAATATTGATGACATTAAGTTACAAACTGATAATTTTGTTAGAGAAGATATTGTCAGAAGTGGTTCAGCACAAAGCAGTCGAAGTTCAGCAAGCTCTAGATCAAGCTCTAGATCAAGCAAACGCTCACCACGTGAAATGCGTGCACTTAGCATAATTTCTGTTCAAGAGTATGATGCATCTAGACCCTCATCCTCTTCTGGTACCCGTACATTCACACCTACATCAAAACATTCCCTTAAACGATCCACCCCATCTGATAAACGCTCAACCTCTCATGTTAGATCTGATAGTAGGACAACCAGTTTGACTGGCTCTGAAGTTAAAACTAAAGATGATACTATAAGTCTTGTTAATGAAATTAATGAGATACAAGGTAAAACAATAAGTGAAGAAATCATAACAGAAAGAGATACTGATTTTATCACACAAGGACAAATTCATGTCGATATAGGGTATGATGATAATGAAGCAGATGAAATTGTTCAGCAAGATCTAAATGAAAAACAATCTGATGTTGAAGATAATATTGGTTTTGAAGAAGTGGTAGATACCCAAGTAAGACTAGATGACCAGAAATCATATTTTACTGAATCAGAAGATGAAACTGAGTGGGCAGGCAAAGACAAAGTAGAAAAGGAAGCGGAAAATGAACCTGCAACAGAAGCAGTGGTAATAGAAGATGCTGAAAAGCCCAAATCTCCTGATGTGTTATCCCAGAAAACTGAATCTGAAAAAGAGGAAAAGGAAATTGAAGATTCTCAAACAGAAATAAGTGTGGAAGTCATTGTAACAAAATCAGTGGAACCAGCAAGCAATGACTCAGTGAATAATAAAGTTGTTGATAACACTGATAGTGTAAAAGAAGAAATTGACACTGTCAAACAAGATAATGTAGTTGGGAAAGGTTTGTGCACTTTGATTTCTTCTCTGTTGCTGCTTGAACTATAAATTCTTTGTTTTTTATCTTATTTTTTTTGTTTTAGCTTGGAAGATGTTTTGGGAGAGCTTGATTAGATTTCTTTCTTTAAATGCACCAGGTGTTTTGTTTGTTTGCTTGACATTTTTTTATACATGTAGTTCTTTCTGGTTTGGGGAAATTTTCAAAAGTTTGTTATTCACTTCTTTTGTCTAATTTGTCTGTTGCATTTTGCATGGCAATTTGTCATTTTGTGGCATGGCATGTGACATATTTTTGATTTTGATGGTTTTGTGCTTTAGCTGCTGGATAACAAAGCGAGCTATATTGATCATTGAAGGCTCAGATTACCTTTCTGTCAGCGTATTCACTCCCCTTTTTCGGCATATAGAGCTGACTAAGAGTCTTAGTTGGGACATGTTTTGTCATACTGCAGTTCATCTACATCTAAATGTAACAAAGTGTTTAAAAACCAAGAATTATTTTGCATGATGTCTATGTAGATATTGATGTATTGTTGCATCTTGTTCCCCAGACCTATGCTGTTAGAAAATGTCTTGTGTAATTTTCAGAAATATGACAACATTAAAGAACAAAACAATAATTTAAGTATAATAAGTTTGTTCCCCTGACTGTGTGGTTGTAACTTCATTTTGAAATGATTTGTTTCAGTTGAAGAAGGTTCTATTCTAGATGACAGTGCCAGTAACCAAGGTAGGACTAAAATCATCTTCAGTTGTTAAATATGTACATGGCAGGGATTTAGATGCTTCTTAAATAACACTTTTTCTACAGCAGCTTTAAATTAAGTACAAAGTTATAACAACAACCAGGCTTGTACTGATTTTAAACTGTGTTTTTTTTTCTGCAAATGCATAACGAATGTCTCTTTTTACAGTTTAAAAGGGAATAAAAAGGTCATAGGTTGACACAATACTTAAGTACTTTTATTATTTTCTTCTATTTATTTTTCAGGAAAAAGTACAGATAAAGAAGAGTAAGTTGAAATATCAGATTTATGATCATAAATTAAAATTTGAGCTTAATACATTCGTGCATGTATTTCATATTAATACTTGCAACAATATGATACACAATCAGCCATTCTGGTTTTACCTGTCTTACTTCCTTACATAGTGGCCAGATCTCTGACATTTAATACCACTGTGCATTTTTTTCCTATTGACAAGACTTATTTAGTGGTTATTCTTTGAAATATTTGTACTTTATTGTATTTTCTAGAATTGATTATGGAGCTGGTCTTCAAGCCCTTGGACCTCTGCTGTCTGATGCTTTCTCAGACAAGGGAGATAAGACAGAGAAACCTGCAGGTATACAACTACAGGATTACTGTTCTTGTTCATATTTTCACTATGTGGGAATGCAGTTTGGTTGTTGTTGTTTTTTTCTTTAGAAAATAGACAAGACACTGGCTTTGGGAAAATATCTTTTCAATTCAGAGGGTTTTATAATAATATAATCATGAGAAAACTAGATTTTCGCCTATTTGAAAACAAAGGCGAACATCAGCTTCGCAATTACAGCAAAGCTGATCAGCGCCTTTGTTTTTTCTGCATGGATGGTACAATAACTTTTCTTCTTAAATCCGAAATTTCAAGCTTCTAGCCTATTTCTGTGACCATACAGGCCAGTTTGTGTCAGACCTGGTCGTAAACCCCGAAGACCGGTTTTCTCGCATCGCGGCTCATTTTTAAGTAGTCATACCCTATTAATTGAATAGGGTGTTCAAAATCTTTAATTTGGCAAGAACAACTTCAAGAAAAAAAATCAAGCTTTACACAATTTTAACATAAGTAGCCAAGAAATACATATGTTAGTATGCTTAATACATGTCTATTATATATGTATATATATTATATATCTGCTTTTAAAGACTAGAAATAGAATAGAGCAACAGGAATAAAATATCAGGTACTGGAATGTGCTTTTAAAAATGCTAGATTTTGCTAATGGATGTATGATATAATACATTGTTAATACTGGCATTTAAGGGGGAAATATAAATTTTACTAAAATGCTAATGCATGTACCATTATTGATAAGGCTTTGTGGTTTGATTGCTGTTGTTTCTCTTGCACTGAATGGTGAAGGGTTGACATTGATGTTTTATTTAGTGCTAAACCTGTAGACCTTAGACTAAATAAGGGGATATTGTGGTAAAAAGAGCATTTTTTCCAGCTCTCTATAAGTCATTCTTAAAGAACTTCTCAAAAGAATGGCTGGGTTATACTTATAATAGGTCTATAAGCTCATTTTATTTAGTTTTGTCAATTAATTTGAGATAATTCTTATGAGTACCTACAACACTATGCTTTTTTTATGGAGATTGAAAACGATTTTTGAATTACCAAATTGCAACTTGGTGAACTGTTTATGCAAAATTAAACAGGGCTCTAGCAGGGTGAAAACACTTTTTTGTAGTTGTTTGTTACGATTCTAAATCTAATATTGTAGAAACAGGTAAACTGTCTCGACCATCATCATCCAAACCTTCAAGACCAACATCTGGTAAACTGTCTCGTCCATCATCTAGTAAATCAAGACCATCGTCAGGTAAATTATCGAGACCAGCTTCAGGAAAACAGTCTAGGCCCCTATCAGCAAGAGCAACCCCGGATTTGAAGGAAGCAGAAAAGAAAACAGAGACTGGTTCTCCAAAAATTGATGAAAATGTTGAAATTCAAATAGATAAAAAGACAGATGACAAGTCTAAAGAAATTGATACCAAAGTGCCTGAACCTAGTGCAGTGAAAGATAAAGATGAAGCTGATAAAATTGAACCAAAGCAAGAAACTGACATTGAACCATTGAGTACAAAGCCTGGAAGACAGAAGGGTATAAAAATGAAGAAACCCCCAACTCAAAGGCAGAGACCAGGTGCCAAAAATGTAAATTCCACAAAAACTGACAAACCACCAATAATTGGTGGCTATATACCACAACAGGAAGATAAGAAAACCACAGAAAGTGTTCAAGAAACTGAAGTGAAGTCAGAACATAAAGATGTTGCTATACCAGATGTGATTATAGAAGGAGAGCTAAGTAAGACTGAAGACGATCCTCTGAAGATAGAAGGTAGTACAGAAGAACAACTTGTAACATCGGGACCTGACAAAGGTACTTTGACTCTTTATTTGAATGCTGGGTATTTTTTTGCATGATTTTTCGTCCTCTGCTATTTTTATTCAAAATTAACATTCTTGAAAAATGGCTTTCAAGACAAATTTTCTGACAGAAAAATTTGAACCCTGTTTGATCAGACCTTGTCTGAGTTCAAACATAGCTTATGTTTATCAGCAGTTGGCTTTCTTTTTTTGTATAGAGTTAAATCTTTCAGAAGCTTGCATGCTAAAAGAATTTTACATACCATAATGATGCATGCACATGCTTAAATTATTCATGATGGTAAAGAACTGAAGCTTTAAATTAAACTGCTCGTCTTCACCATTAGCTTTTGCCATTCACCATTTTATAGATCATACACCATATTTTTTAGATATATTTACTATTTATGCATAACATTACTAAAATGACAAAGCAGTCAGGGGGGTTGAAACCTTTGATACATTTTGATATTGATTAGAAATAGCAGTTAACAGTTGAGTGACATGTAGATAAACTAAAAATGAATGAGAATAAAACCAAATGAATCCTCTTTTAATAGTTTTTATTACTATTCACAGAGTATGTAACTAGAAAAACAGATTATGTATAACTTTTTTTTCAGTCACTATTTTTATCAATGATATGTAAGACAATTGCTTTCAAATAGTTGAAATGTTTGAAATGAATGTGCATTGAAAATGAGTGTTCATTGGTGATAAATGAGTATTTATGTGTGTGATAAGATGGTAACGGGTAGTGGTTTGGTGTTTTGTGACAAATTTTAGACATAGAAATAGTATAGATAGACTATTCAGTCATTTTTGATTTGATTGATTCATATCATTTTTTATTCAAGTCTTGAAAAAAAGTGATAGAAATGATCTGCTATTAAAAGAGACAATGAAACATGATAATCACATAGAAAAAGTAGCTAAATGTTAATCAGCTGCTTGTAGTAGCTAGTCACTTAGTGCCAAAAATTAGAATAATTCTCCCACTATTTTGTAAGTGATACTTTTATTGGATTTTTTTTGGTCATGATTGCAAATACCGATTATTCTTGCAAGCCCATTGAAAATTCAGGTTGTATATTGAGAATTCATTTTACTGTGTTTAAGTACATGATAGTACAATACTAAAGAGTTGCTATATCATGTTATTTTTTTTTTAATATAATGCTTTATTTCTGAGAAATTTCTTTCATCAGTATGCGAATAATGGCACTAATTAACATGTGCGCTCATAAACCTTTTGTTTGAAAAGTCAGTATTTTCTTGATTGATTTATACTACATAATAACTACAAAATGTCAAGTTGCCATAATAATTATTAGATCAGCATCCCATTTCAAAAAATAAAAGTAAATTTATTGCTGATCCAAAATGTGTATGCACGTTTACATGACCTTTGTAACTTTTACAGATGCCTCAGCGATTATCTCAGAGTTGGATAAGCTTGGTCTGAGGGCACCTACAAAACACAAGGTAGGGAGGCATGTAACATAATAGCTTTTTTCCATTTTATGAAAGTTGAAAGCACTTGTCAGTCAATAAAAGTAGAAATTCTGGAAGGCATATTGCCTCTTAACAGTTATAGTCAAATCTAATGTTGATCAGGATTTCATTATTGTAAATAACTGCTTCGATTTACTTTTTCGGTGCATTAATTTCATATTAATATTAATATTATAATAATATTGCAAGAAAATCTTATCTTTGTTTCGTTTTGTTTTCCAGAAGAAAGTTGCAAAAGAAAAGGTGAGCATAGCTTTGAGATAGGATGATAGGAACATAGGAACCTATGAAAAAATGTTTTTAAATCATATAGCTAAATACATGTAGTTAATTGAGCCACATCATGAGAGAACCAGTTTTTAGTTCACCTGAGCCGTTAGGCTCACAAGGTGAGCTTATAGGATGGCCATGATCCAGCGTCCGTCATCCGTCCATCGTCCGTCCGTCGTCCGTCCACAATTTCAAAGATCTTCTCCTCTGAAACCACTTGGCCAATCAAAGCCAAATTTTATATGAAGCATCTATAGGAAGGGGGAACCAATGTGTATATAAAAAATCCAGGTCACATGACCAAGATGGTGGCCATGCCCATATATGGTAAAAACCCTTCAAAAATCTTCTTCTCCAGAACCGGTGGACCGATTTCAACGAAACTTGGCATAAAGCATCGATGGCTCAAGCACTTCAATGTGTATATAAATCATGGCCCTGTGATGACCTTGACCTATTTTACAGCAAGGTCAACATAGGTTGTCAATGCATTTGAATGGGGAAAACTTTTAAAATGTCATTTTAAGTAAAAGTCTTGCAGGAAATGGGCAGTAGGACTGAATATTAATGATTCTGAAAAAATTTGCACCCCAGGGGCTCATATGCCCCCACCCCGGGGCAATATACATGTATATTATCATAATATTCAAACATCATCTCCTCTGAAACCGCTTGGCCAATTAAAGCCAAATTTTATGTGAAGCATCAATAGGAAGGGGTAACCAATGTGTATATAAATAATCAAGGTCACATAACCAAGATGGCTGCCATGCCCATATATGGTAAAAACCCTTCCAAAATCTTCTTCTCCGGAACCGGTACACTGATTTCAAAGAAACTTGGCATGGAGCATTGATGGCTCAAGTACTACAATGTGTATATAAATCATGACCCTGTGATGACCTTGACCTTTTTTATGGCAAGGTCAACATAGGTCGCCTATGCATTTGAATGGGGAAAACTTTTAAAAAGTAATTTGAGGTGAAAATCTTGCAGGAATGGGTAGTTTGACTGAATATTAATGATTCTGAAAAAAAAAATGGACCCAAGGGGCTCATATGCCCCCACCCCGGGGCAATATACATGTATATTACCAAAATATTCAAACATCTTCTTCTCTGAAACCACTTGGCCAATCAAAGCCAAATTTTATGTGAAGCATTTATAGAATGAGGGAACCAATGTGTATATAAATGATTCAGGTCACATGACCAAGATGGCCGCCATGCCCATATATGGTAAAAACCCTTCCAAAATCTTCTTCTCTGGAACCGGTGGACCGATTTCAACAAAACTTGTCATGAAACATCAATGGCTTAAGTACTACAATGTATATATATAAATCATGACCCTGTGATGACCTTGACCTATTTTACGACAAGGTCAACATAGGTTGCCTATGCCTATGAATGGGGATAACTGTTATTTGTCGGTTGAAGGGAAAGACTTGCAGGAAATTGGCAAATGGACAGGATATTGATTATTATGAAGAAAAATAATGGACACCAGGGAATCATCTGCCCCTTTACTGGGGCTTTTTTCCATAATATGCAAACATGTTTATTGGTATATACGTACAACAGATCTCAGGTGAGCGTTTACAGGACCATTGGTCCTCTGGTTTGCCTATGCGAAAACATAAGTGCAGATCAGTTGTGCAGTTACTGCAGACTAGTTTATGTCGGACCTGGTCGGAATCCCCGAAGACCATTTTTCTTGCGTTGTGGCTCCATTATGTCTGATTAATCGAGCAGACACCATGATATGAGCCTTGACGTGAAAAAACGATCTTCAGGGTTTCCGACCAGGTCCGATACAAACCGGTCTGTACAGTCTCAGAAGATGGCAAGAAGCTTGAAATTTCGGATTTAGGAAGAAGAGGAGTTGTACTATCCGAGTAGCGAAAACAAAGGCGCTGATCAGCTTCGCAGTTACTGCGAAGCTGATCTGCGCCTTTGTTTTCGCATAGGCAAAAATCCGGTTTTCTCATGCCGCGGCTCATATTTATCTCTACTTCATGCACACTCTTAAGTTGAAAACATTTTCTTCTACCCTTGACTTGTTATTTTCTGGTTAAAGAATAGGTACTGAGCAGTACATTTTGAAAATGCCCATGCAATATCTAAAAAAAATCACTCCCAAATACAAAAAATTCAGAAGAATTTTTTTACATTTTTCTTATTTTTGCTCAAAGATAGATTGTGGGTATATGTTTGAGCTGCCTCAGCGAGGCAGATCTAAAGAGTACCCTCTGTTTTGGAACGCAGATAAGAAAGATTGCATACCCCTGTTGTATACCTCAATTTTCCTTTATAAAAATGGACAGGACATAAAGGGGTATACATTACATGGACATTTTATCCTGAATTACTGCAAAGGTGTATTGTGGTTAAGCAGATGACCTTCATGTCTTAAGATGTTTACAAATTGCACATAAAGCAGCATATAAAGTCAATTTGTGTAGCGAAAATAAACATTTTTATAATTTTATTAATTTATTTCTCAGGAGAAAGTCACAATACCAAGCCATCTTGAAGAGGCTCTAGGCCGAGAACCAACCAGATCTTATGAAGCTCTGGAGGCTGATTTAGAGAAAAGTAAGTTAATTTCATGAAAACTGATAATTTATTATAATTTATGTTAGTGAATGTGCTGTTCAAAAATGGTAGAATAAAAACTAACATTGTGATCAAAAATGGTAGAAGAAAAGCCATATCATAGTAACTGTTGTCCAGGAATTTCTATGGACCTTGCAGCTACTGCTAGCAAATACATGTGGAGCTAGAATGACCTTCCACTGGTAGTATTCTGTATTATTGCATAAATGCCTGTGACACATGATATTAACAGGCATAGATTAATGAAGAAAAAAAAACTGTGTATTAATGAGGCAGTCTGCGTGCATGTGCTGTTTATGCTTTTGACCCGGCACCACGCAAAGCACACAATAATGAAAGACTGTAACATCCAAAAGAATAAAAGCTTTTATAGGTATGAATATGTGACAAGGCTGTAAAATTATAGTACACCATTCTTTCTTTCATTTGTGCAGAATTTATGCAATAATAGCGATCAAAATTGATCCATTTCTGTACTGCTAAATGTGGGGATATGGTAGAATTAACAGGATAGATTCAATCCTTAGATATTCCATTGCAAACTAACAAAATGCAATAAACAAGTTTAAGATGGTTTCAGATCACCTCTAATTAAGCTTTGAAAAAGTTTTCATTTGATAGTCGCAGACTACTGTTACTGGTCACTTCACTTTTCATGCGCGGATCCAGAAAGAAAATTTTCTCAGGGGTGGGGGGAGGTCCAAATTCCCAGAAGGGGTCTGACGGAAAATTTTAAAATGGCAAAAATTAATAATCTGACAATTCCAGGGGGGTCCAGACCCACTGTTCCCCCCTCCCCCTCTGGATCCGCCCATGCTTTTTAGCTATGATCATTTTAGAACTCATTTGTTACGCATGATAAAATTTAATGTTATTGCCATTTACAGGGGGATTTTTGAAAAATGGAAAAGGTATATTTATGCAAACTGAACATACTTTTCATAGTGGGTTTCAATTTTTGTTTTGTCATATTTTATAATCACCAATGGTGGAAGTTTTGATATTGATGTATATACATGTATTTGTTTTGCTGTTTATGCAGAATGTCAATATGAGTTTTATACTCGGAATTTCTATTTACACCGATATTGCAGCATACCATATTCATCATACGGGACAGGCAGTGCATTTTATTCACTAATTGTGTAAAAAGTGGCAAAGCAGATTATCTGCACTGGCATCTACTTCAGCCTGAACGGTGTTTTGTTGCTTTAGAACTGTAAGGAAAATGGCTTGTGTCAAAACAGGTCTGCAGACATTGTGGTAAAATCTTTGAGTCCTTTTGAAGAATTTCATCTTTACAAGAAATATTATCAAAAATGTGATTCTTTGTGTGTGTGTGTTTAGGGTAGAGGTACATTATGTCAATTATATTTATGTGCGTTTGGACTGTGTTTATTTCTTTTTTAGTTGCTTTATATCTTTTTTTTTAAACATTTTAATTTGATGTACTTGATTTTTATGGTAAAGGAAGATTATAAAGCTTTAAAGACAGGATGCTCCCTTTCTATCTATAATTTGAGAAAAAACTGAAAAAAGAAATATTAAGGATTTTTTATAAGATTTTAAATTGATAATTCTTTTGTTTTATTGTCATTATAATTACATTGTATATTATAGTGTCGTTGAAAGCTCACCATTTCATCTGTTTACTAATCCTATCGTGATAAATTGGTTTGTTTTTGTTCACAGGCTATTATTTGCTATATATATGCATGGTTATTTCAGTGACAGACCTGGTAGATGAGTCCCTGTCAGGTCCCACTCTGGCTGCAGTCGGGGAAGGTCTTACTGAAGAAGAGCTGGAACTGGCTAAACAAATACTTGAGGTACGACAAACTGTTTGCAGTTTAACCCACCAGTCATTTGCAACCATGTCACATTGTGCCTTACAGGGTTATAGAATAGTTGGAATATTAGTTCTATTCCTTGTAAAGCCTGATTTATACTGATACTCTTATGATCTACGTAAATGCTCTTTCTGACCAGAATCTTGATTGTTTCATGGCACTAGGAGACTCTGAGTCAAAACATGAGAGTTCTTATTAGCATTCATCTGTAGCCCAATGAAGACTAGGGTTTCAGTATAACATTATACGTAGGTTGTTCGGAAAGTTCGTGTAATTGTGCTATATCTCGCATAATTTTCATTCATTGTACCGTAAAGTTGTTGTGCATGAACTTCCACTTATTCTAAACTGTTGATAGGAAAAAGAAAGAAAAATGATCATAGAAACCGAAAATACAGGTTGTCGTGACAACGTCATCATCAGTACCCGGAGCAGTCCGAAAAATATCACTTTTTTAAACAAAGTCTTAAAGAAGTCAACTTAATTTCTGACTGTTTGCTCATTGCTAGAAAAGCACGGAATCGTCGTGTAATATTTCAACGACATAGCATTGTTTCCTGAAAATATAAAGTCAACTGGATGTTCCACAAAGAAGTTATGGTCCTTTATTACGAGGGTTGTATGGGGGAACCATGACTTTGAACTGTGTCGTTGCGTTGCAAAAGATTATGAACTTCTGTATTTTCTTCATAAAACACACACAGAAACACTTTTAAAGTTAAATTAGATGGTAAAAAAAACTGGAAAACTATGAATAATATAGTTCAACATTTATGTACAAATGGTTCGCATGTTTTATGAGCGGAATAAAAGAAACTGGCGGCGATTTTAGAAGCAACCATCCGGCAGTGGAATTGTGTTCCATTCAGAATTGCGAAAAATTGGATGATTCAGCGGAGAATATTAGCAAAATAGACTCAGGGAGCTGTATCACCACATACTGTTACTGGTTACGAAAACTTATAACAAAAGAATGGACAGACACATTAAATGCGTAGATATGGTTGGTGTTTATGCTGAGAAAGTGTGATCATCGCCAACTGGATTAAAATAAAATTTGACGTTTTCGCAACGTCATTTTGACGTTGGCGTGCTCCGGGTACCCATACCTCACCTTTTTGTAATGAACATAATTTTATTATGTCTTTGCGAATCATCTTGGTTTTCACAGCATCTATAGAGGACATGCTGAAGTTAAATTAGGTATGTTTCTTTTTGTATTACTATGAATATTAGTTGAATGATCAAACAATTATTCGAACTTTCCGAACGCCCCTCGTACATGTACATTATCTGAGCAATTTTGAACATGTATTTCATCATCTACTGAGCCTTTTGTCAAAATTATCTTCACCTCCCATCCCACCTCCCCTCCAATAATCTTCCTAGAATACCATCGATGTCAAATACATCAGGCTTGAGGATCATTGTTCAGATGTTTTGAAATACGGTGGTAACAGCTAATCATATATTTCAGAAAAAGATGCAAGATGCCAGGGACAAACTCGAAGGCCCTCAAGAAAAGAAACCAGTGAAACAGAAAAAAGTCACAGTGAAATCGCCCAAGAAAGGGAAAGGAAAGAGAAGTGAAACTCCTGTAGATACTAGAACTGATGTGGAAAAAGAACAGGATGAGATTAAAGAAAGACAGAGACAGGAAAAATTGGTAAATATTGGGGGGGGAGAGAGAGAGAGAGAGAGAGAGAGAGAGAGAGAGAGAGAGAGAGAGAGAGAGAGAGAGAGAGAGAGAGAGAGAGAGAGAGAGAGAGAGAGAGATTGTAGTGCTGATGCAATAAAATAGAGGGTAAAATGCAGGATAGAGAAGACTTGGTTTTGTAGAATGATAGATGGATTAAATAATGTTGAGTGAGAATGGGGTAAGTGAGATTAAAGAGGTGGAGACTGGAGAAAATGGTAAATATTGAAGGAGGGGGACATAGAGAGAAAGAGAGAGAGATCGAGAGAAAAATAGTAAAGAAAGACCTTAAACGTCTCTTACAGATGAGGTCAGGCCATACAACGAAAGAATTACTGTAATAAGCTGCGGTATTTCATTTGTTTGGTTTGATTGTGATATGACATGGATTTTGGGTTCACTTTAATTTGGAGCCTGCTCCAAATGATCTTCATCTTCCTCTGAGTAAATTATTCTATATACTGCTTTGTAGAGGAGGGACCAGGAGGCCAAAGAGTTACAACGCAAGATTGCTGAAAGAAAGTTACTGTTGAAAGCACAGACTGATGCCCAGAGTGCAAGATCTAAGGTATGGGGAGATTTGTGTTTGAGCCGCGATGCAAGAAAACCGGTCTTTTGGGTTTCCGACCAGGTCTGACACAAACTGACCTGTACAGTCACAGAAGCAGGCTAGAAGCTTGAAATTTCAGATTTAAGAAGAAGAGAAAATGTACTATCGGTGTAGCGAAAACAAAGGTGCTGATCAGCTTCGCATTTACTGTGAAGCTGATCTGCGGCTTTGTTTTTGCATAGGCAAAAATCTGTTTTTCTCATGATGCGGCTCATTTGTCATTGACATTAAGAAAACTTGCAATATAATTATATACAGAGATTTTTCTTTGCTGTAAAAAATTGAAAAAACTTTAATATTAGAAAGATACATGTATTGGTATTTTTAATATTTTTGTTCAATATTTTGATTGTGGGAACACTTTAGTACTTGCAATCTATGTTTTGGATTGAAAATAAGAAAAAATGTACGGGTCCGTGACACATCGCCGAAAACCACTTTGCCGAAAAGACACTTCGCCGAAACGACACTTTGCCGAATGCGACACTTCACCGAAATATTGCCGAAATTCGGCAAAAATGCCGAAAAAGATGTTTTAAGAGTATTTAATACGATGTGATTTTTTCATAACTCTTAATTAAATCCACAGCATTATAACGATTTTAACGATTTTATTTTGTCTAAATCTATAAAGAAAGGCATTATAAATTCTAAGGAAATGAAATATTAGGTTCATCAATGACCAATTATGGCGATCAAACTAATTAATATATGCCCAATATAAAACATGGCGATTAATCTAATTAATTAATCGTATTATTATTGGCATGAACACATTTTACTTCATAAATAAATTAACAAGGTAAAACAAACATAAAACGTAATTATAATGAACTGATATTAAGTCCCCATTAAGACAATTAAGCCTCGTATCATCACGTTAGTTTCCCTCAAGCATGACTCATTTTAATCATTTGAAATTTTCGGCGAAGTGCCGCACCGGAGAAGAATTTTCGGCATTGTGTCGTTTCGGCGAAATGTCTTTTCGGCAAGTGGTTTTCGGCAAAGTGTCGTGCACCGAAATGTATACCCCTGTAAACCACAGCCTAAAAGTGGGATATAAGTAGGAATATATTTCTCGAATATATTATCCAGATGTTCAGTGTTTTCAGGACCCATGACCATTTTTTATTTTTGAATAAGCAGTGCTTTTGTATGATAGATTGATTAAAATAAGCTTATCACTGCACCTTGAGAGATCAGCTAAGTGGCAGAGCATCCCAGCAGGCACATGACGTCAGAATGACGTCACATCGACGTCGATCTGACGTCATTCTGATGTCATGTGCTCGCTGGGATCAGTCTCTGAGCAAGAAAGGAAGTGTTGAAACCTATGGCAATCCTGTTGTGTTCTTAAGCAAGACACTCTTTGCTCCATAGCACAGGTCCAGAGGTTATAAACTTTTTTTCATGCTCAATGCAGCTTAACTTGAAATTTAAACTACTCCTAAATATTGAAATAGCCTAAATTAATTGAAACTTTGGGTTAAAACCATCAAAGCCAGTAATTAACCCTGCTTTGAAATGTTAAAATGCCAACAGTTGTTGGCATTTTAACATTTATGAGAAGGATAAATTTTAGTCTCAGCTGAGCTGAGCATGAAAAATGTTTTATAACCTTGGCACCTGCAACCTATGGAAACGGTGTATTAGAAAAACGGCGAATCAACGGGGGTTAATCGGAAAAATGTGAACCATCGGGCGAGGTGTCGGTGACACATCGGGATTTGCACTAGATAAAAGGTATGTTGTTTGTTTACTTCTATTTTGAAGCGAAAGCTAAAAATACTGCAGTAAATAAAAACAAATCGAACACTTGCAGGAGCTGTAAGGGTCTTTGATGCAGCCCCGGAAACCCTAAAATTGTTGAAAATGTATTTTGTTTAATCGCCACAGTGCGCCCCATTTTACTACTCAAACATTTCAGTTGACTTTCGGTTGTATTTTTTGTTTATTTTTTATGCTTACATCGAATTACGAATGTAAACAACCTTAATTCAGATTGGTGAATATAGAAAAGTAAGCTCCTGATTATCAACCTTCAAAAAATTTGTAAAAAAGACTGGGAAAATCGAGATTCAGCCGGGTGATTGATTATTTGGTGAGTCTCCGGGCAAGTTGTGTGTGTCGCCGGGGAGCAACCAAATTTTGATGGAATAAAACTTTATTTTCTTCATTCTAGACAGTACATGATTGTTGTTTTTTTAACTTTTAGTTTGAGTGGGATCATATCTATCCCAATTACGGATGCTATAAACACACGTTAATCACCGGCAGTGATGAGAACTCGTACGTTCCTCGTCCGCAGCGTCCGTCATATCGCACTGTTCGCATAAATATAGTTTTTTTTTTTTTTCGCTGGTTAAATGAAGCTGAAGCAAATGAAAACGTGTAAGAAATAATTGGAAAAGATACTGTCTCCAATTCTTAAATTTCTTCCGTTGCCGATTTGAAGACTGGGAAAATTATAACAGTAACCGCAGGTCCAATCTTTGGAAATAACATGGAACAGTATCTATTGGGATAGCTTCTTTCCTAAAATTATCAGGGCCTGAAATGCCCCCTCTGATGTCTACCGCTGAGGTGCCAGATGATTGCTTAACGTTTCTTGTGAGATCTAGGGACAAAGATGCCAGTCACAGCCCCCGCTAGTAGAGCGCGGTAGCTGAAGCGGTAGAGCGTCGGACTGTCACTCTGGAGCGAGAGGTCCTGGGTTCGATCCCCACGAGCGCCGTGTAGGGTTCGAGCCCCGCACGGGTCACATGTGGGACAAGTCAAGTTCTGCTTGCAGGTGTGTCAGGTGCTTTTTCCTGGAGTACTCCTATTTTCGCCCCACCTACTGATTTGTTAATGAGTGAAATAATTGGCTTTTAAGGCACGTAAAACTTAATCAATAATAATAATAATAATAATAATAATAATAATAATAATAATAATAATAATAATAATAATAATAACAATATCAATAATAATAACTGATTCTTAAAACATGACATTTCGACAGGTTTCCAAGTTTGATTAGCTTTACAATATACTGGGACAATGCATACCTGACGGTATTAATTGATGTTAACTTTAGGTTCGGTCTCCTTTTGTTGCTCAGTTCACACGACTGGACATTTATTTTCTCATGGGAAAAATGAGGATTTTCGACATGACTATCCGAGTAACACAAGTATAAGCGTTTCCAAAACGCTTGCGATCTCTCAGCACTAATTTCACTGTATGACCACGTATAAATTCACGGCGATAACCACAGACCGAAAAGACTCTGACAGCTCGGTTCAACGTGAGCTTTCATACCCGAGCCGGCATGCGCTATTTAGTGTGACCCAATCGAAGCTGCCTTGTCCAATCAAGTACGACCGGAAGTGTGGTCGATTTACAACAAGATTCCAGTCCTGTTCAATTATATATGCGCTCTCGCCGTGGCGAGATCGCAAAAAGTAACTCGAGTAACAAGGCCAAACAGCACGAGTTACAGTAATGCGCATACGTATCTACGTCATGTGCTTGCGTATAACTGTAACTCTCACTTATGTTACGTCTACACTGGACCACGTTCTCACCACGTTCTTACCACGTTCTAAAAATTCCAGAACGTGGCGAGGACGGGGTCAAAATGAAACAATTTCGGATTTCTAAGTTCCCACTACGTCCTTACTACGTCCCCGCCACGTCCTTATAACGTCCGCACCACGTCCTTACTACGTCCTTCACGTTTCCACTACGTCCTCAATACGCGCTCACCAAGTTCATCCCGTTTCTACTACGTCCTTGCTACGTCCTCACAAAGACCAAGCAGTTCATACCACGCGCGAACTACGTTTCCAGCACGTTCTAACTGTAAATACCGTATTCGTTCTAATTAGCGCACATGCTCCAATAAGCGCACACCCTGGTCGTTTCTGAAAAACATGAGCATAAGCGCACACTGCTCGACTAGCATATTGGCATTTTATTGACAATTTTACACATTCATACCACATTAAAACTTATCTTCAAAAGATCAAACAATATTTCGCGACGATTGAAACACTTGTATGACATCACCATTGACCATTTAAACAAGGTTATTTCATCAGTCTATAGGTTGTTTACATTCGTAGTGTGCGCTTATTGGAACGATATTTTGTTACCCGAACTTTAAGATATTTTGTAAAGTTAAGCGCACTGTGCGCTAATTAGAACGAATACGGTATATTAATCAGTCGTATATATTATCCTCAACACCGCTAGCAGTCGGTCGTAATGCCCATGCTGAAGCCAACAAGATCTTGTCCTTCTATTTCTCCTTCTGTGAAATAGCACAAGTGCAGCCTGTGCACCAAGTAAGGCATGATGTCATTGAAGGAGAGCAAGTTGCAAGAGTACATCTCTGTTCATGTTTTCGATTTCGATATGATTTAAATAAAAGCGAAAGCAATTGCTTGAGGGTACGGGACAATTGAAACAAAATTAATAAAACGTGGAGGACGTAGTTCGAACCTGGTGTGAACGTGATAAGAACCTACTAAGGACGTGTTAGGAACCGCTAGGACGTGATAAGAACGCAGTGCAGTCTTCTAGGACGCGGTAAGGACGTACAAGAAGCGTGGTATGGTCTTGTCGAGAACTTGATGGACGAAGCGAGGACGTAGAGAAGACGTAGTAGAAGCGTAGCGAGGTCTTGATGGTCTGCAACAAATTTGCATCGCGTTTTACACTAGCTAGCGTTTTACACTTGTCGGTCTAGCACTTTAATTTCCCAACAAGAAAGGGTCGAAGATGATGCGGAATATGAAATTACCGGGTCGAAGATGACACGGAATATGAAATTACCTTGATCAAAAATAGCTCTAGAGTGTTTATAATTGGAAATTAATGCAATAAGTTTTGATTGCCCGATGACTCACAAAATTCGCCCCGTTGTCTCACACAACTTGCCCGATGCCTCACATTATGTAAATGCACCTAGCATTAAATCCCTTTGCAATGCTTGGCGAGATTTTATTTTTTGTGGGAATTTTCCAGTATACTATTATTCATTTGCAAATACCAACGTGACCTTCTTGGTCCATTTCTTTTACTAGAAAATCAAACGAAAATGTGTTTTCGTGACCTTGAAAGGCATGCCCTCTAAAATGGGGCGCACAATCACGCGTTTCTTGGAATATTTATTTACAAACTGTTTACATAATAAAGAACAATAATGATTTCTACAGCTCCTGCAGCAAACAGAATTTTGACATACAACGTCACCCAGCCATGTCGGAACAAAACAAAAAGAAAATTAAAACTACGTACCGTGTCGCCATTGTAAATCCCGATGTGTCACCGACACCTCGCCCGATGGTTCACATTTTTCCGATTAACCCCCGTTGATTCACCGTTTTTCTAATACACCGTTTCCATAGGTTGACCTGGTAAAGTATCCAGAAAGTGGTAACTCCATAACTGCAAAACTAAAAGTTGTTGATTGCAACATTTGAGCCGTCTCGTGGGAAAACCAACAATGTGGTTTCTGAACAGGTCCGACACAAACCTGCCTGTACAAGCACAGAAAAGAGCTAGAAGCTTGAAATTTTGGATTTAAGTAGAAGAGGAATTGTACTATCCAAGTAGCGAAAACAAAGACGCTGATCAGCTTCGCGGTTACCGCGAAGCTGATCTGCGTCTTTGTTTTCGCCTATGCAGATTGTTGGTTTTCCCATGAGGCGGCTCATTTAGTATCAACATCAAATATCTACTCAAATTCTGTTTAAGTTAGTTACTGCATAAGTTTGAAAGAACTTTTTATTATTGCATAAATACCAGTGTCACACGATATTAACAGCCATTTATTAATGAAGAGAAAGCCTTGAATTACATGTAATATTGCAATTCACGTGCTCACGTGCTGTTAATACATGGCTTTTACTTTTGCTCGTTACCGGATGCCACACAAAGCACGTGCTACGCCCTTGGTTTTCAACACTCCCTTTGGGACCTAGCGAATGTTAATGAATGGAAAATCATATTTGATCCCTATACCGGTGATTCTGACTTGTTCATTAACAGGAGATAGAGGCTGAGATGGCTCGGTTCCAACAAGAAGCCGACGAAATACAGCAAGCCGAGGACCAGGCAAGAGACGCCATGGCTGAGCTCCGCAAGAAACAGAGAGAGGAAAGAGAATCGAGACGTAAAGCAGATCTTGAGAGAAAGAAAGCCGAAGCAATCATGAGGCGGGAGAGAGAAAAGAAACAACTTGAAGAGACAAAGAAGAAGGAATTAGAGATGTTGGAGAAGATTAAGGATGCGGATATGAGACGGCAGTTGAGAGAGGAACAGGAGCGTAAGATGTACGAGGAGGAGAGGCTGGCGCAGGAAAGACTAGAGGTATTGTATTGATGGCATGGAAATTGCAATAAGTTTGCAACATGTTTTCTTCAGTTTCTGTAGGAAGGTTTTGTAAGGCTGCTAGAGAACATCATACAAATTTGGTTAATTTAAAATTTCTTTTTTTTTTTTATTTTTTTTTTTTTTTTTTCAATTCAATTTTACGTCCCTCTCAAGATTATTTCAGCTCATATGAGACACGCCAATCAGTAGGCGGGGCGAAAACGGGAGAACCCGAGAAAAACCACCTGGCCAACCGCAAGCAGAACTTGGCTGGTCTCACATGTGGCCAGAGCGGGGCTCGAACCCACACCAGACACAGCGGTGAGATGATCGAGCGATTAAGAAACAGCGCTCTTAACTGCTCGGCCACGTGGGCCGCCAATTAATTTCATGACAAAATCCAGAAAACGTCTGTTTCTTATGTAAATGCCAGCTGAAGGAAAACTCCAGTCTAGTGGATAAGATTTCAATAAGTGTCCTTTCTCTTTATTACCATAGCTGTCTTTGCAAGGCAGTGACACATATGAGCCACCTCGTGGGAAAACCAACAATGTGGTTTCCGAACAGGTCCGACACAAACTGGCCTATACAAGCACAGAAAAGAGCTAGAAGCTTGAAATTTCGGATTTAAAGAGAAGAGGAATTGTACTATCCGAGTAGCGAAAACAAAGGCGCTGATCAGCTTCGCGGTTACCGCGAAGCTGATCTGCGTCTTTGTTTTCGCATATTATGCAGATTGTTGGTTTTCCCATGAGGCGGCTCATATAATTTGGTCAAGCATGATGGATCATTTGGACACGACAAAAGTATTTAAATGGTCAAAATATGGATATTAAAAATCTAGCCTGCACCAAGGCTTACCCAGGACTGTATACCTATAATCATTCAAATTGTTTTATGTAAATCATAACATTACGAAAACATGCCCATGCAATATACAGAGAATTTTAAGTTGTAAAAAAGGAACATTTTCAGTAGAAAATGTTTAATATTTTTTCTTATTTTTGCTCAAAATATAGATTGTGGGTACACGTTAGAACCGCCTCGGCGAGGCGGTTCTAACGAGTACCCACAATCTATGTTTTGGAGCAAAAATAAGAAAAATAGGTATACCCCTGCACACCCCAGTTTTTCTGTATAAAAGTGGGGTTCAAGGGGGTATACATCGCACGGACATGTTTTCCTGATGTCAGCGTTTTGATGGTTACAGTCTGATCTTCAAGAATTGGTAGGTCCTGAGAGCAGATAAGGTGTTTCTTTGAAAAAAAAAAGAAAAATAAAAGAAAAAATAAAGATCAGTCAACAAATTATTTTCTCAATATGAGTACTCATTTGAATACCCCGATGAAGGTGATTTGAATGAGTACCAACAGCTTAGGAATTTTGATTGGAAGTAAGCAAATTGATGTGTTCATTTCCATTAAAAATCATCTTATCTGCTGAACAGATGGTATAATTTGTAGCTGCTTTCTAATAATAATAATATAATAATAATAATAATAATAATAATAAATCATTCAACAAAGCTCATAATTGAGAATTTTAACTAGATAGGCAGTGCAGATTACCAATATTTTATTGAAGCTTCTGTGGCTTTGTCACTTGCCTTGTAAACCAGGGTTCACAAGTTTGATTCTGAGCTTCCCCAGTCTTTTAGATGAGACTTCAAACCAACGTCCATCTCCATATGACTTCCATTGCATTTAACCAAAAAAACAACAAACCAACCAAGAATTTCTTCAAAATTAAATGTGAAGTACATTCCATAACAAAATGTCTTTCATCTTCAACGTCTATAATGTTAGATTCTTTTAACATAAAGCTATTTGAGCCACCTCGTGAGAAAACCAACAATCTGCATATGCGAAAACAAAGATGCAGATCAGCTTCGCGGTAACCGCGAAGCTGATCAGCGCCTTTGTTTTCGCTACTCGGATAGTACAATTCCTCCTCTACTTAACTCCAAAATTTCAAGCTTCTAGCGCTTTTCTGTGCTTCTACAGCCCGGTTTGTGTCAGACCTGTTCAGAAACCACATTGTTGGTTTTCCCACGAGGCGGCTCATTTACTGAATGATTAACCTTAGCAGTGCAAGCATTAGATATTGCAAGTATTCTCTGAATTTATGTCAGACAAGAGATCACATTAAATTTTTTAACCAGCTAAATAATCAAACAACTAATTTCCTACTGTCACTAGATGAGGATGCAAAGAAAGATGCCTGGAAAGAGCATTATGAGCGTCTCCTCAATGTCGAATTCCCATGGAATCCAGAGGACCTGTCAGTGGAAAGCCCAGTTGAAGGCCCAAGCGAGCCAATCACCTTGGAGATGATCACAAAGGCCATCAACAAGATGGCATCTGGCAAAGCAGCTGGACCATCAGGTATCGTTGCTGAGATGCTGAAGCCCCTTGGTGAAGCTGGTGTAGCTGAGGTGCGTGATCTTATCGAGGACATCATCTCAGAAGGTTGCATCCCAATCGACTGGCAGGAGAGTTACATTGTCAATTTGTACAAGGGCAAAGGAGATGCTCTGAACAGGGGTAACTACAGGGGCTTGAAGCTGATTGAACAGACGATGAAAGTATTGGAGCGTGTAGTAGAAGGACTCATCCGGCAAAGAGTTGAGATTGATGAGATGCAGTGTGGGTTTATGTCAGGTCGTGGCACTACAGATGCGATTTTCATTGTCCGTCAACTACAAGAGAAGCACTTAGCTGCTAACAAGCTGCTCTACATGGCCTTCGTTGATCTGGAAAAAGCATTCGATCGGGTCCCACGGGATGTCATCTGGTGGGCAATGCGAAAACTAGGAATCGACGAGTGGCTAGTGTGCCTTGTCCAGTCCATGTATAAAGACGTGAGAAGTAGGGTAAGAGTTGGCAGTGGATACAGTGAGGAGTTTGGTGTCAAAGTAGGTGTTCATCAGGGCTCTGTCCTAAGCCCGCTTCTCTTCATCATTGTGTTAGAGGCTTTATCCAGGGAGTTCCGAACAGGCTGCCCTTGGGAGCTGTTGTATGCAGATGACTTGATGATTAGTGCTGAGTCCATGGAGGAACTACTGGTAAAGCTGAAGACATGGAAAGCAGAGATGGAGAGGAAAGGCCTTCGAGTGAACATGGGGAAGACAAAGATCATGGTCTCTGGCCCCAATCTGGACCTTCTGAAAAAATCTGGAAAGGATCCCTGTGGCGTCTGTCAGACAGGTGTAGGAAGAAATGCTATCTTCTGTGGTGGCTGCTTGTCCTGGATCCACAAGAAATGCAGTGGAATCAAAGGCCCCTTGCGCCCTGATCCTGATTTCAGATGTGCTCGCTGCCTAGGAAAGGCACGTCCAATAGATGGAAGACTAGTGAAGGAGGTTCAGGTTGATGACGAAACAGTTGAGGCTGTTCCAGAGTTCTGTTATCTGGGAGACATGCTTTCTGCTGGTGGTGGTTGTGAACTGGCTGCAATAACACGTTGCAAATCCGCTTGGGGCAAGTTCCGACAGCTACTCCCCCTACTCACCAACCGCAATCTGCCACTTTTGACCAGAGGTCGAGTTTATTCAACTTGTGTGAGAAGTGTAATGCTGCATGCGGCAGAAACATGGGCGATGACTGTGGCTACACTTAACCGCCTACGGCGCAATGACCGTGCGATGATCCGCTGGATCTGTAATGTCAAGGCGAATGATGAAGTAAGCTCAGACTCCCTTCTCTCAAAGCTTGGACTTCAGGATATAGATGTGGTGCTTCGCTCCAGCAGAATGAGATGGTATGGACATGTAGAGCGCAGCAAAGGCTGGATTGCTCAAGTACGCAAGCTGAACATAGTTGCACAGAAAAGATCTGGCAAGCCAAGGAAATCATGGGATGAAGTGTTGTTAGACGACAGAAAAAAGCTAGGAATGGATACTGCTGATCCTCAGAATCGCTCAGAGTGGAGAGGTCGTCTAAGAAGGAGACTTGTCAAACAAGTCCAACCCTCAGTAGAGGACAACGGACTATAAAACGGATATGATGATGATGATGAAGCAAATAAGAAATAAGTAAAGAATTAAAATGGTTTAATACTTTTCACACTATGATGCTTTGGTAATGTATATGTGTATTTAGTTAGCACATAACATGAATTTTAGAATTGCACAAATACAAATGCATCATGCATCATACTTTTGATCAAAGTGGAGGTGATAATTTTCAAATATCATATCTTTTCTTATGATGAGAAATTTTGGATCGTACAGGAATTTATTCACTCAGCATCATCAGAGTAATAAAATGTAATGTAGAGTAGATCTAAAACAAAGTTTGAATTTTCAAACTTTATACAATTTGAAATACTCCTTATATTTCCTACTAAGGGTCTTAAGTTGAACTTAAAATGAATTGCAGTATATATCTTTATTAAGCGGGAAGGGGTTTCAAGAAAACTTCAGGTGTTTAGAAAATGTGATGCTGAGGCTTGGAATTAATATTTTTGCCTTCTAAAATGTTTTTACCCCAATGACTCTTTAATAATATATTTCATACACGAAACAATTTCTAATTTTTCTTTGCCCTTCATCATCCCACAGGAGCAGCTTCGAGAAGCCCAGAGACAAGCTGAAGAAGAGGAGGAAAGAATGAAGGAACTAGAACGTCAGGCAGAGGAAGAAGCCATGCAGAGATTGATAGAAGAACGAGAGGCAGCAGATAGACAGAGGAGAAGACTGCAAGAGGAGAAAGAAGCAATGGAGGAGGCAGAGAGAATCAAACTGTAGGTTT
This sequence comes from Rugalucina vietnamica, assembly GCA_964017185.1. NCBI lineage: Eukaryota > Metazoa > Mollusca > Bivalvia > Lucinida > Lucinidae > Rugalucina > Rugalucina vietnamica. Next base: position 61,358,802 of record OZ024874.1, on the reverse strand, counting down.
TGATTGGTTAATATTTATCACATGATTGAAATTGTAGGTTTTCATTGGCTTACATTTAACTTCCCAAGAAAATATAACATCACAGTCACTAACATTGCATGCCTTACAAAACATATGAAAAAGAACAAAAAAAAAGTAAAAATTAAAAGGTCTAATAATAATCAATGTCTGTATTCATGGTCTCGAGGTTATTTTTTTTTTCATGCTCAACTCAGCTGAGCATAAAATTTAAACTACTCATAAATAACAAAATAGCCAAAATCAGTTGAATCACCAAGCCTGTAAATCCTGCTAATAAAAGTTTGTTGGCATTTTAACAATTATGGGGCCTGGTTTTCTCAAAACGCTGCTCATTTCAGGGAGTACCTCCAACAAGAAGAGCTTCGACTGTATGAAGAGAAGCAGAAGATGGAAGCTGAGGAGGCTGCACGCAGGGAACAGGAGAGACTTAGACTGTTAGAGGTATTTCTGTTAGAATTATTTGAGCGGTTTTTTCTTCACAGATAGTACAATTCCTTTTTTCTTAAGTCCAAAATTTCAAGCTTTTAGCCTGATTCTGTGACTACATGCTTTTTTTTGCATCAGACATGGTCGAAGAGACTATGACTGCTAGCGGTATCTCTATATTTTTAAAATGATAATTGAGCCTTCAACTGAGAAAAGCAATATCTGAATCTGAAATAGTTTACTGGTGACACGCCAAATGACATTATTTCACCATCGAGAACAGAAAATAATTTTGGTTTCTGACCAGGTCCAACACAAATCAGCCTGTACAGTCACAGAAGCAGGCTAGAAGCTTGAAATTTTGGATTTAAGAAGAAAAGGAAATGTACTATATCCGTGTGTGGAAAACAAAGGCACAGATCATCTGTGGAGTTACTGCGCTATGACCCTGACAGCCTTTTGCAAGCGCTGAAACATGTCTGTCATGTTGATGACCAATATTTAAACTGCCACAAGACATGTGTTTGATAGTACTGACTACTGAACCCCACATTGTTCAAGAATGATTATTTCCCTCACTTCTTATAGGGACAAATGAGCTAGCTTTCGGTTGCTTATGAAAGATAGTGCACCAAATATTGGTTAACCACCGCTGGTAACTGTTTATCATGTTCTTTGCTAATTGACTGTGATACTTCTTTCAGCTACGAAGATTGGAGGAAGAGGCCAGGGCGAAGATGCAGGCTGAACTTGAGAAGAAGAGGGCTGATGCTCTGGCTAGACGAGACTTTAACATCGAGAACAGACAGAATAAGGACAGACTAGGTCATGGCCAGGGAATCACTAGGGCTTGGACGTTCTCATACTTTATCAAATGGCCAAGGGAGTCTTATGAAAAGTAAGAATACTTTTTATATGCATCTCTAAAATAAAGTTTGTTTGGATAGAAACTATCCTAGAGTAAAATGCACTTGTATGTAGAAAAAGTACTGGTAGTCTTCTGTTTAGAATCTAAAAGAAGAAAGTAGATTCATGTAATGATGAGAAATTTTGTGCAAAAAGTCCCTGCCCTGAAAGTTGAATGGAAAACTATGCAATTTTACCAACAGAGATTACATGGTTAAGCAACTGAGCAGCTAACATTCAAAAGCATTTTGGTAGCTCACAGTCTGTCATTTGCTCTTGTGCTTAGAAACAAGCCTGTCTGCCAGCCTGTACTGAGCAATTGATTATTCAGGAAAGAGAAGCCATAAATGTTTTTTGTCTCTTTGATTTGGTCATTCATTCATACCTATACATACATGTATATCTTTCAGGTCAATGGGTGGTATTAACCCTAAGTTGAAGAGATTTCAACCTATGCGTAGAAAAAAGCCCGAGTCAGCCACAGCAGAACCAGAAAAACAACCAGAGAATGTGGAACCTATCACTTAATGACAATCATGTGCCAGGTTATAAAACAGTTTTCATGCTCAACCTGGCTGAGAATGGAATTGAAATGTTCTTGTATGTTAAAATTGCCAAAATCAATTAAATGTTACATCATTATTTAATGGACGGTGGTAACTGCTGATATTTCACTACACAAGATTTATAAGGATAAATTTCACATTCAGTTGAGTAGAGCATGCAAACGTTTTATAAACTTTGGCATAGTTAAGGAGGATCCAGATCAGAATTGGCAGTTCTGTCTATATTTCCAACAGAATGGGCATTGTATTACCTTCTAGTTTATATGAACCTGATTACAATGTGCCAAGTTAGCAATCCTGGGGCCAGTTTTTCAAAATTAACCACATTGTTAGTTAATGATTCGTTAAGATTTCAAACATGAATAATACAAATACACTGTTATTTTTTGTTGATAAAATGTGAGAATCCTTTGCAAAAATAACAGTGTATTTACTTATGTAGTCGGCATTTACTCGAGTTGCCTTACCGATAACTTTAAGCTAACAAAGTTCTGAACCACTGGCCCCAGGTTACAGGCTGTGATACCTTGAGGACTGATAGGAGCTACAATTGGCTATCATCATTATTTTCCCAGAAAAATTTAGCGTCTAGACAGTGTAGATTTTGGTGTAAAAACTGGAGTCAGAAAACAAGACTATCCCAGTTGGCCAGCCTGTATAGATTACAAGATCTAGCCAGGGTTGCGTATTGGTTAGCAGCCAATGATTTTTAACAATGCAAGTTGAAAAAAATCCCTGGGGCCAGTTGTTCAAAACTTTGTTTAATCTAACGCCATCGTTAAGACCTCAACTCGTTAAGTAAATGCTGACTACATAAGCAAATACACTGTTATTTTTTGTTGATAAAATGTGAGAATCCTTTGCAATGCAAAGGATTCTCACATTTTTTAACAACAAATACACTGTTATTTTTTGTTGATAAAATGTGAGAATCCTTTGCAATGCAAAGGATTCTCACATTTTTTCAACAAAAAATAACAGTGTATTTGTAATATTGCCATTTGAAATTTTAACAAATCGTTAACTAACGACATCGTTAATTTTGAACAACTGGCCCCTGATGGTTATGCCTAAAAGGGTTGACTGTATTTCCTTGTATTTTACAAGAATATACATTTTGCAACCTTTTTATTTATACCATTCATATTGTCACAGGGTGTTAATATTTGAGCCGCCTCGTGGGAAAACCAACAATGTGGTTTTCGAACAGGTCTGACACAAACCGGCCTGTACAGCTACAGAAGCAGGCTAGAAGCTTGAAATTTTGGAGTTAAGTAGAAGAGGAATTGTACTATCCGAGTAGCGAAAACAAAGGCGCTGATCTGCGCCTTTGTTTTCGCCTTTGCAGATTGTTGATTTTCCCATGGGGCGGCTCAAATGAAATCTTATCTTGAGCTTAATAAACTACTTTTTGTGCAATGCTAAAATACAGAAGTACACCAAATTGAAGCATCTAGATAGGCTCTGTATGGCTTGAACTAGCTTAGTAGCTGTGGATCTTTTTCATGCTCAGCTCAGTAGACTTAAATTTTTCCTGCTCATAAATGTTAAAATGCCATCAATGACTAGATTTGGTGATCTTAACCCAAAGGTCTAGGGCATTTAACGCCTGATTTTGGCCTCAGATTTTGCTAAAAAATAAATTTTTGAATTTAGGTGAGAAAACTGTTCCTTAAAACAGCCATATGTCTCCTCTATTAAAAACAAAAACAAGTGCTTCATTTATCCTACAAGCGCTGCCATGGCAACGCCCAGAAGAACCAAAGATAGAGCATTTTCTGCACTTTTTGGTCTATTTTGACCATTTCTGAACATATATTTTAATTTTTAATGTTTGTTTGTTCTGTTTTATACCCTTAATAAATGATATATTTTAATTTTTAAGTGCCAGCCCACACTCCGAACAAAATGATACTTAGCATACAATATCTCTTGGATGGTACTTCATAATTATTTCACAACAAGAAATTGTTCGTCGCGTGGGCCGGTAGTTGAAAATGATGTTGAATGGTGAAAAATAGACCCAAAATTGCAAAAAGTGGTATTTCTATGCTTTTCGAAGTGTTGCCATGGCAACATGTATAATTTAAATGTGATAGTTGTGCTAGAGTTTATAAGCAGGGACCTATTCCTGCATTTCGCAATACGTTTCTCCTCAAAATTTCAAAATTCAGTTTTTTATCAACACATGAGGCCGAAATCAGGCCTTAAATTCCCTAGGCCTTTCCATTTATTTGGGCTATTTTACTATTTATATAAGGTTTCAATTTCAGTTTCGAATTTAGCATGAAAGTCACCTCGCATATAAAAGATTTGTCAATTAATTTTGATATCAAGACTCCTTACAGAGTTTGTTGCTTTTATTATATAAGGCTTGGATTAGGTTTATAGGCATTTTTAGCATTAGACTTAATGGGTACTTGACAGAACTAAACAAAATATATCTTTTTCATATTTTCATCATTTTTTATTGATTTATGATATAACATTTCCAGCCTTTGTAAAATGTTCATCACAAGGGTTGAATCACTGTGCTATATTAATGCCAACACATGGTTAGGCATAAAATGTGTGTTAGCATAGCATTAACACACCTTGATATGATCATGTATGTTGTGTTCACATTATCATCTTACCAATTAGCTAAGGTTATCAGTAGACAAAACAGACAAAGGCAGACAAAGTCTTTCCCAAAAAGGCTGGAGAAACCTAGTTTCCAAGTCCTATAAATCCTACACCACATCATAATTCTAGGGGTAAATTTTCAAGCTTTTTGATCTATTTATTCCAAGTTTTCTTGATGTTTTATTCCGTCCATCAGTTTTCTTTTTTATTAGATTTAACTTTTTACTGTTGTATCATTGTATCCTTCATAATTATAGGCAATATAAATTGTTACTTTTTATACTTTTTTGAGAAATATTTATATACATATTATTGAGGTAAAAAGATATATGAGACGTTGAAATAAAGTATTTTTACATTTTATTTATGTTTTTATATATCACAGACCTAATACAACAACAATAGATGAGACGCATCATGAGAAAACCAACAATTTGGGTTTCCGGCCAGGTCCGACACAAACCAGCCGGTACAGTCACAGAAGAAGGCTAGAAGCTTGAAATTTTGGACTTAAGAAGAAGAGGGATTGGATCAACTGTGCAGCGAAAACAAAGATGCTGTAACTGCACAGCTGATCTGCACCATTGTTTTCGCCTATGCATGTTTTTGGTTTTCTCAAGCAACAGTTTACATACATCTAAACTTTTGTGTCATTTCAACAGATCATGGTAGCTCTATTGGTTATCCTATTCGATTCAAACTTGTATGAACTTTGTCGACCCTTTCAACTTGGGTAGACTTCTTTCATGAAGACATTTCTGTGATCACTATTCCTATGCCAGTCATTCAAGAATAGCATTTGTCGATTAATGGTTTGGAAAATATGCTCTAAGTACTATTTATCTTCATTCAAGAGGAGTGCCAGGAAAAGAGTGACTAGGATAATAGACCATCCTTAGATGTCCTTGGCTGTTGGATGTGGACGTCAAGCATTCAATAATACAAACAAATGTCATTTCTAAGGACATTTACAAAAAAGCCACCGCATCAGAAAACCAACAATTTGCAAAGACAAAAACAAAGGCGCAGAATCAGGTTTGTGGCAGCCGTAAAGCCGATCAGTGCTTTTGTTTTCTCTACACCCATAGTACATAAATCCAAAAATTCAAGCTTCTAGCCATCTTCTGTGCTTGTACAGCCTAATTTATGTAGGACCTGTTCAAAAACCACGTTGGTTTTCTCATGAGGCGGCTCATTTCTAAGAACGTACAAAATATGAGCAGCATCAGAGAACATGCTTGCATCTGTTCACAGCAAGTCAGAGTTTATTAGCTCACCTGAGCCGAAGGCTCACAGGTGAGCTTATAGTATAGTGGTCTAGCCGGCGTCCGTGCGTCGTCCGTCAACATTTTCAAACGACTTCTCCTCTGAAGCTGCCAGGCAGAATCCTTTCATATTTCACATATAGCATCTACAGGTGGGGGGAACGAATATTTGTGTTTTTTTATTTCGATCGGATAAGAACTCTGGTTGCTATGGCAACTTATGCTTCCCATAGACTTATAATGGAGAAAAGTGAAAATTGCCTATTTTTGCTGTCTTGTTTGAGATATTTGAATTTTGTTTTTGCAGAAATGTTTATTGAGAAGTCCTCTACGTTTCATGTGACTTTTGTCCTAATCTTTCATTTTGATTGGTTGCAGGGGCCCCATATAGGGCAAAATTTCGAAAAACATTCAAAAATCTTCTCAGAAACTGTCAAGGGGATGAAGCCTTTACTTTGTATACATGTTCCTGACAGTGGCCTCTACATAATTTGTGTTTTTTGTTCCAGGCGGATAAGAACTCTGGTTGCTATGGCAACTTAAAGTTTCCATAGACTTATAATGGGAAAAGTGGAAATCAGCTATTTTTATAGCCCCGCTTTGAAAAAGTGGGGCTATACTGGATTCACCATGTCCTTCCGTTGTTCCGTCGTTCCGTCCTTCTGTCCTTCCGTTATTCCGTTATTCCGTCCAAATTTCCACTCAATATCTTGAGAACCAGTTTACAGAATCTGACCAAATTTTGTATGTACATTAACATTGACAAGATCTAGCTTGGGATTTTTGACCGTCATTTTTCTCAAAATTTTGACAGAGTTACTGCCCTTGATTGACGTCAGAATTTCGTTTCCGCTCAATATCTTGAGAACGAATTCACAGAATCCGACCAAATTTTGTATGCACATCATCATTGACAAGATCTAGCTTGGGATTGTTACCCGTCATTTTTCGCAAAATTTTGACGGAGTTACGGCCCTTGATTGACTTCAGAATTTCGTTTCAGCTCAATATCTTGAGAACGAATTGACAGAATCCAGCCACATTTTGTGTACACATCAACATTGACAAGATCTAGCTTGGGATTGTTACCCGTCATTTTTTGCAAAATTTTGACGGAGTAACGGCCCTTAATTGACGTCAGAATTTCGTTTCCGCTCAATATCTTGAGAACGAATTGACAGAATCCGACCAAATTTTGTGTGCACATCAACATTGACAAGATCTAGCTTGGGATTGTTACCCGTCATTTTTCGCAAAATTTTGACGGAGTTACGGCCCTTGATTGACGTCAGAATTTCGTTTCCGCTCAATATCTCGAGAACCGATGGACAGAATCTGACCAAATTTTGTATGCCCGTCATCATTGACAAGATCTAGCTTGGGATTGTTACCCGTCATTTTTCACAAAATTTTGACGGAGTTACGGCCCTTGATTGATGTCAGAATTTTGTTTCCGCTCAATATCTCGAGAACAAATTGATAGAATCTGACCAAATTTTATATGCACATCAACATTGACATGATCTAGCTTGAGATTGTTGCCTGTCATTTTTTTTGCAAAATTTGGACAGAGTTATGGCCCTTGGTTGACGCCAGAATTTCGTTTCCGCTCAATATCTCGAGAACAAATTGATAGAATCTGACCAAATTTTATATGCACATCAACATTGACATGATCTAGCTTGAGATTGTTGCCCGTCATTTTTCGCAAAATTTGGACGGAGTTATGGCCCTTGGTTGACGTCAGAATTTCGTTTCCGCTCAATATCTGGAGAACAAATTGACAGAATCTGACCAAAATTAATATGCCCATCAACATTGTTAAGATCTAGCTTGGGATTTTTGCCCGTCATTTTTCGCAAAATTTTGACGGAGTTACGGCCCTTGATTGACGTCAGAATTTCGTTTCCGCTCAATATCTCGAGAACCGATGGACAGAATCTGACCAAATTTTGTATGCCCGTCATCATTGACAAGATCTAGCTTGGGATTGTTACCCGTCATTTTTTGCAAAATTTTGACGGAGTTACGGCCCTTGATTGATGTCAGAATTTTGTTTCCGCTCAATATCTCGAGAATAAATTGATAGAATCTGACCAAATTTTATATGCACATCAACATTGACATGATCTAGCTTGAGATTGTTGCCTGTCATTTTTTTTGCAAAATTTGGACAGAGTTTTGGCCCTTGGTTGACGCCAGAATTTCGTTTCCGCTCAATATCTCGAGAACAAATTGATAGAATCTGACCAAATTTTATATGCACATCAACATTGACATGATCTAGCTTGAGATTGTTGCCCGTCATTTTTCGCAAAATTTGGACGGAGTTATGGCCCTTGGTTGACGTCAGAATTTCGTTTCCGCTCAATATCTGGAGAACAAATTGACAGAATCTGACCAAAATTAATATGCGCATCAACATTGTTAAGATCTAGCTTGGGATTTTTGCCCGTCATTTTTCGCAAAATTTTGACGCAGTTATGGCCCTTGATTGAGGTCAGAATTTTGTTTCCGCTCAATATCTCGAGAACAAATTGATAGAATCTGACCAGATTTTATATGCACATCAACATTGACATGATCTAGCTTGGCAATGTTGCCTGTTACTTTTCGCAAAATTTTGACGGAGTAACAGCTCTTGATTGACGTCAGAATATAGATTCCACCCAATATATTGAGAATGAATTGACAGAATCTGACCAAATTTTGTATGCATATCAACATTGACAAGATCTAGCTTGGGATTGTTGCCTGTCATTTTTTGCAAAATCTTAGAGTTTTGGCCCTTGATTGATGCCAGAATTTTGTTTCTGCTCAATACCTTAAGAACAAATTGTCAGAATCTGACCAATCTTTTTATGTGCATCAACATTAACAAGATCTAACTTGGCATTGTTGCCCGTCATTGTTTGTCTCTCCCTAGCAAAAAGCTCAGAAGCGGGGCTATAGTCAGATCCTCTGACAATTCTAGTTCCGCTAAAATTGCAGACACTTGAATTTTGTTTTTGCAGAAATGTTTATTGAGTAGTGTTTGACGTTTCTTGCTTTACAACAGTTTTCAAAAAATAGCTAATTTCCACTTTTCCCATTATAAGTCTATGGAAACTTAAAGTTACCATAGCAACCAGAGTTCTTATCCGACTGGAATAAAAAACACAAATTATGTAGAGGCTACTGTCAGGAAAATGTATACAAAGTACAGGATTCATCCACTTGACAGTTTTTGAGGAGAAGATTTTTGAATGTTTTTTTCAAAATTTTGCCCTTTATGGGGCCCCAGCAACCAATCAAAATAAAGGATTAGGACAAAACTCGCAAGAAACGTCAAACACTACTCAATAAACATTTCTGCAAAAACAAAATTCAAATCTCTGCAATTTTAGCGGAAAAATAGCCGATTTCCACTTTTCCCATTATAAGTCTATGGAAACTTTAAGTTGCATTAGCAACCAGAATTCTTATCCGCCTGGAATAAAAAACAAAAATTATGTAGAGGTCACTGTCAGGAACATGTATACAAAGTATAGGCTTCATCCCCTTGACAGTTTCTGAGAAGAAGATTTTTGAATGTTTTTCGAAATTTTGCCCTATATGGGGCCCCTGCAACCAATCAAAATGAAGGATTAGGACAAAAGTCACATGAAACGTAGAGGACTACTCAATAAACATTTCTGCAAAAATAAAATTCAAATATCTCCAACAAGACAGCAAAAACTGGCAATTTTCACTTTTTTCCATTATAAGTCTATGGGAAGCATAAGTTACCATAGTAACCAGAGTCCTTATCCGATCAAAACAAAAAACACAATTATTCTTTCCCCCTACCTGTAGATGGTGTATGTGTAATATGAGAACAATCGGCCCAGCGGTTTCAGAGAAGAAGATCTTTGAAATTGTGGACGAAATCGGACGACGGACGGACGGACGGACGCCGGAGCATGGGTATACTATAAGCTCACCTATGAGCCTTCGGCTCAGGTGAGCTAAAAAGTGGTAGATGAAGGTATATGATTAATTTAGGTCAAGGTCATCTCTTGACCTTGGCCGGTCTATTGTCCATACACACTTTTCAAAGATTTTTTTCTCTGAAACCACTTGGCCAATCAAAGCCAAATTTTATATGAAGCATCTATAGGAAGTGCGAAGCAATGTGTATATAAATAATCCAGGTCACATGGCCAAGATGGTCGCCTTGCCCATATATGGTAAAAACCATTAAAATATCTTCTTCTCCAGAACCGGTGAACCGATTTTAACGAAACTTTGCATGAAGTATGGATGACTCAAGTACTACAATGTATATATAAAACATGACCCTGTGGTGACCTTGACCTATTTTATGGCAAGGTCAACATAGGTTGTCAATGCATTTGAATGGGAAAAACTTGTAAAATGTCATTTTAAGTGTAAGTCTTGCAGGAAATAGGCAGTAGGACTGAAATTTAATGATTCTGAAAAAAAAAATGGACCCCAGGAGCCCATCTGCTTTTAAAATGTTATTTTTTTTAAACTATTGCAGCCTGAGAACTGAAAAGTGATAGATGCAAACAACTGATAGAGTAGATGAAGGTATGTGATTAATGTAGGTAAAGGTCAATTTTGGAAACATAGACAAACATGGAAACATGGGAAAAAGTGACAATTAGGTCTCGGGAAAGCATTTACAAGACGAATGATCCTATGGAAACCATTGCAGCCATAGGCCTGAAACTTGACCAAGATGACCGTCATACCCATATATGGAAAAAAAACAACACTTTGTCCAGTGACTGTACTTGTTGACTCTCAGGTGAGCGATCATTGCCCTTGGGCTACTTGTTATGAAATTCCAACAATGGAGCATTTTCACTTGCTTTGGTGGTCAAGTGAATAAATATACTCCTCAAAACATGAGGTCACCTGAAGTTGTAAGAAATTATTTGAAACTTTATTCCCATTATGGATACTTATGAATTTGCTTGATTTCTTGTACACTTTCTCAATTCCCATATAAAACTTTTTATGTGTCAGGGTTTTACATGCTACTAAAAGTCACTGTCATACAGAGACATCTCATCCAAAATACTTTAGAAATTCTGGATAGAGATTACAACACCACACAACATGCAGTGGCTTCTACACTGCAGTTTTGTCTAAAGTAGGCAAACATTATTTGAGCCGCGATGCCAGAAAACCAGTCTTCGGGGTTTCCGACAAGGTCCGACAGAAACCAGCCTGTACAGTCACGGAAGCAATCTAGAAGCTTGAAATTTCGGATTAAAGAAGAGGAATTGTACTATCTGTGTAGCGAAAACAAAGGCGCTGATCAGCTTCGCAGTTACTGCGAAGCTGATCTGCGCCTTTGTTTTCGCATAGGCAAAAATCCGGTTTTCTTATGATGCGGCTCATTTTTCGGGAGGTGTATGTAGACAACATCAAAGAAAATTCATAAAACTATAGTACCTAAAAATTGCAGATAAACCTTTTTGAGGAAAATCTTTAAAAGGTGCTGTTAACTATGTAAAATAAATGTGTAAAAAGCAAAGCATAGTCAGTGACACTATACAAGCACAGGCATGTGTAGCTTCATTGGTCTACTGAGTACGACTAACACGAGATGTTCAACTTGGTAAAAAAGTTTGATTTCTTGCTGTAAGTTGTTGTAATAGCTGAGATGATGTCTGAGCAGTCAAATAGCAAAGTCATGCTTTTCCTGTCTCAATTTGACCAAAGATAACCAGTTATCACTGATTGACTAACCTTACACCAGTCACTGAGTTGGCCGGACATGTTACCGTGAAAACAATGACCCAAACTCACAGCTAAACTGAATACCAACTGAGCTCCATTGTGAGAAAGCCAGCTTTTTGCATACATTATAATGAAGACACACTTACTGCACAGCTGATAAGCACCTTTGTTTTATCAGATAGTACAATGTCCCTTTTTCTTAAGTTTGAATTTCAAGCTTCTAGCATTCGTGAGATTTGTGTCAGACCTGGTCAGAACCCCAAAAGATCGTTCTTCTTGCATTGCGGCTCAACCATGCTAGTTAGTCTGGCACCAAGTACGAAAAACTGTCAAAAGCTGAACAGCTGAACTATAAAAAGAATGCTTGAATGAGAATGGAAGGTTGTTTTTTTTCTACCTACATCAAAAAACAACATAAACATTCATCTTATGACACAATGCCTACCTCAAAGCCAATAAATTACAATGTATATGGTCAAAAATTATCAAATGAGCAGCGCCATGAGAAAACAGACTTTTGCCAATGCGAAAACAAAGGCACAGATCAGCTTCACAGTAACTGCAAAGCTGATCTGCGCCTTTGTGTTCGCTCAGTACACTTCCTCTACTTTCTAAATCCAACATTTCCAGTCTCTAGCCATCTGTGCTTGTACAGGCCGATTTATGTCTGACCTGGTCGGAAACCCAGAAGACCTGTTTTCTTGCGTCGCGGCTCCTATGATAAACGAATTGGTGGTCATTTCAAAAATAACCTCAACAAAAACAAGAATTTGTTTTCTATGCGAAAACTGATGTCTCCCCCCTTTCTACGTGCATGTCCAAAATATGCAAGCAAGAGTTATAGTTCTTGTGCATCACATATCCTGTCATTCTGTTTTATAAGTGTACCAAGTTTCATTGAAATATCTCTTACAGTTTTCAAGTTATAGAGCGGGCATGAAATTGTATGGAAAATAATCAAAGGGAAATAACTCCAAAGATATGAAAGCAAGAGTAATGATTCTTGTGCATCATGCTTTATAAGTGTACCATGTTTCATTGAAAAATCTCTAATGGTTTTTGAGTTATAGAGCAGACACAAAATTGTATGGAAAATAATCAAAGGGAAATAACTCCAAAAATATGCAAGCAAGAGTTATGGTTCTTTAGCATGACACATCATCCCATCGTGCTTTATAAGTGTACCAAGTTTCATTGAAATATTTCTTATGGTTTTCAAGTTATAGAATGGACATGAAATTGTATGGAAAAATAATCAAAGGGAAATAACTCCAAAGATATGAAAGCAAGAGTTATAATTCTTGTGCACGACACATCATCTCATCGTGCTTTATAAGTGTACCAAGTTTCACTGAAATTTCTCTTACGTTTTCAAGTTATAGGGTTGACACGAAATTGTATGGAAAATAATCAAAGGGAAATTACTCCAAAGATATGCAAGCAAGAGTTATGGTTCTTTAGCACGACACGTTATCTCATCGTGCTTTATAAGTGTACCAAGTTTCATTGAAATAACTCTTACGATTTTCGAGTTATAAAGCGGACACAAAATTGTATGGAAAATAATCAAAGGGAAATAACTCATAAAATACTCAAGCCAGAGTTATGGTTCTTGTGCATGACATATCGTCTGATCATGCTCAATAAGTGTACCAAGTTTTATTGAAAAATCTTAAACGGCTTTCAAGTTATACAGCGGACACGAAATTGTATCGAAATAATCAAAGGGAAATAACTCCAAAAATACTCAAGCAAGAGTTATGGTTCTTGTGCATGACACATCGTCTGATCATGCTCAATAAGTGTGTCAAGTTTTATTGAAAAATCTTGAAACGGTTTTCAAGTTATACAGCGGACACGACATTGTTTCGAAAATAATCAAAGGGAAATAACTCCAAAAATACTCAAGCCAGAGTTATGGTTCTTGTGCATGACACATCGTCTCGTCGTGGTCTACAAGTGTACCAAGTTTCATTGAAAAATCTTAAACGGCTTTCAAGTTATACAGCGGACACGAAATTGTATCGAAAATAATCAAAGGGAAATAACTCCAAAAATACTCAAGCCAGAGTTATGGTTCTTGTGCATTACACATCGTCTCGTCGTGGTCTACAAGTGTACCAAGTTTCATTGAAAAATCTTTAACGGTTTTCAAGTTATACAGCGGACACGAAATTGTATCGAAAATAATCAAAGGGAAATAACTCCAAAAATACTCAAGCTAGAGTTATGGTTCTTGTGCATGACACATCGTCTCATCGTGGTTTACAAGTGTACCAAGTTTCATTGAAAAATCTTTAACGGTTTTCAAGTTATGGAGCGGACACGATTTGTGACGGACAGACAGACAGACAGACAGACGCACGGGGAAAAACAATATGTCTCCCGACCCTGTTGGGGGGAGACATAAATACACTTAACATTTCCACCCTGCCTATCTGCCTAGAACAAATGATATGTATTGATAAAAATTAATCACAGCTATTTATTGACCTTTAATCAACTTTACCTTCTGTGAAGATGAAACCAGCATCTGTACTGAAAGTTCAAATCAAACATTTATATAAAATAAGTTGTGATGGGGTGCTGCTTTATAACAATTCATGCTTTGAACCTATATAACAACATCTAAAAGCAGAATGATAACAGACTATACAAAATATGCCTTTATTGTTGTCTGCGTAGCTAGTATAGTAATTCTCAATTCTATTATAGAAATCTCAAACTTCTAGCTAGCCACAATGGAAAGCTGGTTTAAGAAGGCAACCCCCCCCCCCCCCACATTACCTGCTTTTCCATTGCAAATTTTTTATAATGCACAAACCTACAAAGTATATACTCAGTTGACATATGCTTTTGTTTTCTCAAAATAGGTAGTAAAATCCCTCTACTTCCTAAATACAATATTTCAAGCCCTTAGCTATCTTCCTAGGATGTTAAGCCAAATTTTTGTCCAACCTGACAAACCCATAAGGTCAGTATTCTCAAAACAAAACTTAAATAGTCCAGGTATTTCTCAATATTGACATGAAATCTTCGTCACTGTCCACCTGTATACTAAGTCCCTCGTAATACTCCTCAAACTCAACGTAAGACACCTCCTCTTGTCGTGGGTTGGCCAGGACAGCATTGAGGAACGCTTGCAGTGGACCCACTTCACCTGAGTCTTTAGGATCTGAAAGTATGAATAACATACTGAGCTAAACTTATTGCTATAATCACCTCAATACGTTGGAGAAATAAGTACCACAATACAACCTGCTGATTTAGACTTGTGAAAATGTAGAGTTAACAGCTGAGATTAGTGTGGCATAGTCAATTATTGGATCTACTAAGATTAAGTGCCCACCTTTTGGTTTACGTCTAAATGGTTCTCTGCTTGCTTAAGCCTATTTGTATTACATGTACAAGCATGATGTGTAAAATTCATTGGGAAGTAAACTTAAATATTTCTGGAAAAATTTAGTATGAAGCAGTAGCCTGTAAACTTGATACAATGCTATTACCTCTGGGCGACCTGAATGTGGAGTTGAAGAATTTGTGTATATCACTGAGTGTTAGGTATCCTTTCTTCCCCGTATCTATCTTCTGGAATGCCTGAGAGATTAAAGCAAAAATGACTCATTACTTGAATAACCAATCCATTCTTTCTTGGACACTAGATTAAACTGTGCCTCAGTCAAGTCCATCAGCTTTCTTCATTTGTTATGTTCCGTTGCATCTTCATTCATTTAAGGATTGAAATTCAGATTTTAGCTTTCACTGGATGATGAAAAACATTAGGCTTTTTTAATGTCTGTGAAGCCCGAAGGGCTTCTAGGAGACATTAAAATTGCTAATGTTTTCATCATCCAGTGAAAGCTAAAATCTGAATTTCAATACTTATATTTACATTTTATATTATCAATCAAGTATCAAATTTTAAATTGCACATACCATCGCTCAATTTCATGTTATTTGACATTAAATCCAACTTAACGTAATTTTGGAACAGCCAAAACGTCTAGTTTTCGCGCTCAACGTCATGGCGATACGCTACCGACGTCACGCCAACAAGAGTAAACAAACAACGTCACTGGTTGGTTTTGACGTCGCCTCACCCATAGGAGTGGCCTCTAGATCACGTGACTTAATGTTTTTCATTGGGAAATGAAGAACATCAAGAAAGATACTTTCATATAGGGCGATTGCAATAAAAATGTAAATATTTCAGATTATCTGTCGTGGTTGGAAGATTGGGTTGGCAGATCACATGATGCATAACTTCTATAAATAGCACACAATAGTACAACATTCTGCATCAGGGAGTTGACTTTAGAGCATTGGATTTCTGACCAGGGTGTTCTGGGTTCCAATTCCATCAGGGATGCGGGATTTTTTCAAACTATGCATCATCTCTTACTTATGACTTTTCATATATTTAAGATGGGGGCTCGTTCGGGATGAACCAAATGAGTCATAAAGTCATAATGCGACTTTCTTGTAATCATAAATGATAACTTTCTCAAAATGTGGGTGTGTTATGTCCCATTGCATCTTCATTCGAGATTATGTGCCGCGGTTGGAAGGTCGGTTTGGCAGATAACATGATGCTTAGCTTCTGTTTATAGAATCTGTTGTTGTTGGCTAGACAACAATAAAAAAATAAAAAGGAACTCATTATTCATTATCATAATTTACCACTTAAAAACGTTACATGGCTGGGCTTGAGTAATTGGCAAAATTCCACAGAAATTATTGTCTGCTTTCAAGGCTTTTTTTCTCTTGAGGTTCCCTACTGCAATCTTTTGATTTCACTTTCAGCCATTTTTCTTCATTTCATAAAACTAATGTGCATAGTTATAGTAGAAAAAGAACTACAAAGCTTGCAATCATTTTGGTGTACTTTCCAATTAAACTTCACTATTTCAACATGATTTTTTTTTATGACAAGAACTCCCCTAGTTCTTGGTCAGTGTTTCCTTTTTTCTTTTCCAAATAATTTTCCCATCTTAGTCATAAGTCAAGCCATTCCTTAACCCTTTTGTCACGAATGTACTTGCCCAATGTTCTTATTTGGTTGAGTCCACTTTCAGTTTTAGGAATATATTGAGTGATTTTGAATTTCTCTTTTATTTTTCTATGAACATCCTTAAAGCAAACAAAATAGCCTCAGATGGGACACCACGTTCTGCGGCTGTAACATTATACATGGGTGCAATTGAAATTTAGATTTTCTGTAAATACTACGTTGTCACATATGGGGCTATGCTGTTTGCCTATGTCCCACAAATAGGACGCCAGACTTAAATGAGTTAAGTAATACAATATCTGAAGAAACACTGATACCTTTCTGACCAGGGCTTTTCTAGCCTCTACCATACATCCTATAACTGCCATCATATACATGCTATAGTCTAGTTCCCCTTTCTCATTATAGTCCAGGATTTCAAATACTGCATCTAAAGTCTGGAACAAGAAATTGAGGTGCATCATGACACAAGAAGATTTATGCCTAAGTGAAAACAAGGACACAGATCTGCTGTGTATCTCTAATTTGTAGTTAATGCCAATCTAGGCAAAAAATACGCTTCATAGACCTCACAAGTATTAGCTCACAAAATCGAGAACTCCCTAAATATACTACTCAAACTTTGATAAGCATCAAAACTTTATTTTTGTTCACAGGACAAACTGGTAATCTAATACCCAAAATTTTGCTATAGATATATAGCAGAACCATCACCTTCTCACAGACGAAGTCATCACTGCTGCCTTCTATCCAAATCTCTCATTCACCCCCTCTTACTGGTTCATTCTACTGCAAAACTGATTTGATAATTGAAATGTCAATACTTAAATTATGTCTAAAACACACTTTTTAAAAATTTCAGAAATTTGTGATTTTTTGGTAAAAACACGATTTTTTACCCAAATCTTTTTTTGTTTAAAAATGTTCTCCTTTGCACTGTATGAAGATAAAAACGGCTTTTGAATGCACACTCTGGTTTGCTCAAAACAGCGTTTTTAAAATGTGTTATCAAATGATCACATAATATAAATTTCCATTAAGAAAATATTCAGTCCTTTAACAATTTTTTTAAAATGCTATAAAATCTAAACCAATGCCTGTAGCTCAAATCGGTTCTCTGTTCCAAACTTGCAGCTTAAAGGGCAATGATTTAAGCAAAAAAAAAATTTGGTACGTGTTTTAACCAAATATCACAGATTTCTAAAATTTGCCCAAATTGCATTTTAGACAAAAAAGTATCAACATTTTGATTATCAAAACAGTTTTGCAATTGAAAGAACCATTAAGAGGGGATGAATGACACAATTAAATGGGGTACGCAAGTAACAATATCGGGGGGATTTCCATTGTTTCTGCAAGTCTGCGAGAAGCGCTCCCGGGCAACGTGAAACAAGTAGCCCAAGGGCAACGATTGCTCACCTGAGAGTCACTGGACTAAAGAAAAGTAGTTAAAATTTGGCTTTGATTGGCCAAGTGGTTTAAGAGAAGAAGATCTTTGAAAAGTGTGTATGGACGATGGACCGGCCAAGGTCAAGAGATGACCTTGACCCAAATTAATCATATACCTTCATCGTATCCATTAGTTGTTTTCATCTACCACTTTTCAGGTTTTAGGCTGCAATAGTTTTCAAAAAATCCATAGTTTTCACTTTTTCCCATGTAAAAGCCAATGTTTCCAAACTTGACCTTGCCGTAAAATAGGTCATGCCATCGCAGGGCCATGATTTATATATACATTGTAGTACTTGAGTCATAGATGCTTCATGCCAAGTTTCATTGAAATCGGTCCACCGGTTCCAGAGAAGAAGATTTTTGAAGGGTTTCTACCATATATGGGCGTGGCGGCCAGTATCCTGGATTTTTTATATATACATTGGTTCCAACTTCCTACAGATGCTTCATATAAAATTTGGCTTTGACTAGCCAAGCCGTTTTAGAGAAGAAGATCTTTGAAAAGTGTGTATGGACGACAGACCGGCCAAGGTCAAGAGATGACCTTGACCTAAATTAATCATACACCTTCATCTAATCCATAAGTTGTGTGCATCTACCACTTTTCAGGTCTCAGGCTGCAATAGTTTTCATAAAATCCATAGTTTTCAATTTTTCCCATGTAAAAGCCAATGTTTCCAAAATTGACCTTGCAATAAAATAGGTCAAGGTCATTGCAGGGTCATGATTTATAAATACATTGTAGTACTTGAGTCATAGATGCTTCATGCCAAGTTTCGTTGAAATCGGTCCACTGGTTCCAGAGAAGAAGATTTTTTAAGGGTTTTTACCATATATGCGCATGGCGGCCATCTTGGTCGTGTATCCTGGATTATCTATATATAATTCCAACTTTACTAATTTCCTACATTCTGATTGGTTGTTTGGAAGACTTTATACTTCGATAAAAGCAATGCGTAAGAATACTCGGTTTTCACCTTAAAAACGGCGCGACGTTACGTGATTACGTGACGTTTCTTCAAAGAAACGTTGACGTCACAAAATCTAAACGTCATAAAAACAATGGATGAACGCGTTTTGAAGGCGTCGAAATGAATATTTGGCATTTTTATGAACAGGGACGCTTTTTCTTTTAACAGAACATCGAACGTAAGTCTTTTAATCCTCTTGTTGTGTGTTGAAATTTGACGTTTGAATTTCTAATGTTCCGAGCCCCAGTTCAAAATCGTTATGTATTTCTATCGGTCCAGACGGCGATATATTCTCCCAAAAGAACAATTATGAATGAAGGGGAGATGTTTTAAAGCTCCCGCTTTTACAGCCTGCCTACAGGCTGTCAGTTATAGCTTCTATTAATTGCGAGTTCTATGCTTTGGATTTTCAAGATGGCTGCCTCATGATGATCCGTTTTGCTCTATTTTCCTTCCGCTGGCCATAAAAATTTCAATCAATGTAGACAAATGCAGTGTAATGAGACAAAGTTGGAATTATAAGGAATGAATTATTATTTTTGTTGATTTTATCGATGTGTAAACTCAGGCGAATCACTCACAAACTTTATCATAAAGCCCTTCGGGCTTTATTTAGTTTGTGAGTGATTCGCCTGAGTTTACACATCGATAAAATCAACAAAAATAAAATTCATTCCTATAATACATTGGTTCCCACTTCCTACAGATGCTAGGACTAGTCAACAAACATTTACGTAAAAACAAAACTCAAATATTTCAAGCGAAATGGCAGAAATTGCAACTTTCCACTTTTCGTCTTATAAGTCAATGGAAACTTTAAGTTGCCATAGCAACCAAAGTAGTGGGACAAGGACAATAAAAAACACAAACTTTGTAGAAGCTAATATCATAAGCACGTATGCAAAGTTTCAGCTTCATCCGCCTTACAGCTTCTGAGAAGAAGATTTTTGAATATTTTTTTTCGAAAATTTACCCTTTACGTTGCAACCAAACAAATAAAGCGATTTTGACAAAAGTTGCCTAAAACGGGGAGGACTACTCCATAAACATTTATGTAAAAACAAAATTTCAATATCCTCAATGAAACGGCAGGGATTGCAAATTTCCACTTTTTGTCTTATAAGTCAATGGAAACTTCAAGTTACCATAGCAACCAAAGTAGTTGGACAAAGACAATAACATACATGTGATGAGTTTCAAAGAGGAATCAGGGAGATTTTTCTTCCATTTCAGGGAGATTTTTGAAAAATGTATAGAATATATAGGAAAATTCCTGATTCATTTCAGGGAGATTTTGAATTTTTGTCAAAAAGTGGTACTTTTTTAAAGAACTTTTACCAATTTTATGGCTCATTTCCTGGAGTCTCCCTGATGATGAGGGAGGTATCACATGTATGCAATAAAAAACACAAACTTTGTACAGACTAATGTCATAAGCATGTATGCTAAATTTCAGCTTCATCCCCCATACGGCTTCTGAGAAGAAGATTTTTGAATATTTTTTTTGAAAATTTACCCTTTATGTTGCTATAGCAACAAAACGAACTAGAGGACCATTGGTCCTGTAGCTCACCTGAGAGATTATCACATTGTAAGCTCATGAGATTTAAATTAATTGAGAATCGACCAATGAAAGTCTATGCATGGACACTATTGACCCCCGGGGCATGGCCAAATTTGACCCAGGGGCATGACTGGCACAATTTATAATGGGGACTACCAAACATTGCTACATACAAAATATAGACGCTCTGGGCCTTTTGGTTTCAGAGAAGAAGATTTTTGTTAGTTTTTCCCATTGTAGGTCTATGGAGACTATCTACCCCCGGGGCGTGGCCAAATTTGACCCCAGGGGCATGGCTGGCACAATTTATGTAGAGGACCATTAGCCATTGCCACATACAAAATATCACAGCTGTGTGCCCTGTGGATTCAGAGAAGAAGATTTTTGAATTTTTTTCCCATTGTAAGTCTATGGAGACTATCTACCCCCGGGGCCTGGCCAAATTTGACCCCAGGGGCATGAATGGCACAATTTATGTAGAGGACCATTAGCCATTGCTACATACCAAATATCAAGGCTGTGGGCCTAGTGGTTTCAGAGAAGAAGATTTTTTAATTTTTTTCCCATAGTAAGTCTATGGAGACTATCAACCCCTGGGGCGTGGCCAAATTTGACCCCAGGGGCATGAATGGCATAATTTATGTAGAGGACCATTAGCCATTGCTACATACCAAATATCAAAGCTGTGGGCCTAGTGGTTTCAGAGAAGAAGATTTTTTTTAGTTTTTTCCTATTGTAGGTCTATGGAGACTATCGACCCCCGGGGCGTAGCCAAATTTGACCCCGGGGACATGATTGGCACAATTTATGTAGAGGACCATTAGCCATTGCCACATACAAAATATCAAAGCTGTGGGCCCTGTGGTTTCAGAGAAGAAGATTTTTTAATTTTTTTCCCATAGTAAGTCTATGGAGACTATCAACCCCCGGGGCGTGGCCAAATTTGACCCCAGGGGCATGAATGGCACAATTTATGTAGAGGACCATTAGCCATTGCTACATACCAAATATCAAAGCTGTTGGCCTAGTGGTTTCAGAGAAGAAGATTTTTTAAGTTTTTTTTTCCTATTGTAGGTCTATGGAGACTATCGACCCCCGGGGCGTGGCCAAATTTGACCCCAGGGGCATGATTGGCACAATTTATGTAGAGGACCATTAGCCATTGCCACATACAAAATATCAAAGCTGTGGGCCCTGTGGTTTCAGAGAAGAAGATTTTTTAATTTTTTTCCCATAGTAAGTCTATGGAGACTATCAACCCCCGGGGCGTGGCCAAATTTGACCCCAGGGGCATGAATGGCACAATTTATGTAGAGGACCATTAGCCATTGCTACATACCAAATATCAAAGCTGTTGGCCTAGTGGTTTCAGAGAAGAAGATTTTTTAAGTTTTTTTTTCCTATTGTAGGTCTATGGAGACTATCGACCCCCGGGGCGTGGCCAAATTTGACCCCAGGGGCATGATTGGCACAATTTATGTAGAGGACCATTAGCCATTGCCACCTACAAAATATCAAAGCTGTGGGCCCTGTGGTTTCAGAGAAGAAGATTTTTTAATTTTTTTCCCATAGTAAGTCTATGGAGACTATCAACCCCCGGGGCGTGGCCAAATTTGACCCAAGGGGCATGAATGGCACAATTTATGTAGAGGACCATTAGCCATTGCTACATACCAAATATTAAAGCTGTGGGCCTAGTGGTTTCAGAGAAGAAGATTTTTTTAGTTTTTCCCATTGTAAGTCTATGGAACCTATCTGTTGCCATGGAAACCACAATTTTGATACAATCTGCTCCAAAACCTAATGCCATCAATCCCCCAACCCAATTATGGTTCACATTAAATTTGATCAAGATCGGCCTACTAGCTTCAGAAATATTCTTCTTTGAGATTGTGGACGGACGACGGACGGACGACGGACGGACGACGACGGATGCCTGCCTATCCTATAAGCTCACCTGTGAGCCTTCGGCTCAGGTGAGCTAATAAAGCGATTTTTACAAAAGTTGCCTTAAACGTGGAGGACTACTCCATAAACATTTATGTAAAAACAAAATTTCAATATCCTCAATGAAACGGCAGGGATTGCAAATTTCCACTTTTTGTCTTATAAGTCAATGGAAACTTCAACTTACCATAGCAACCAAAGACAATAAAAAACACAAACTTTGTACAGAGTAATGTCATAAGCATGTATGCTAAATTTCAGCTTCATCCCCCATACGGCTTCTGAGAAGAAGATTTTTGAATATTTTTTTTCGAAAATTTACCCTTTATGTTGCTATAGCAACTAAACGAATAAAGTGATTTTTACAAAAGTTGCCTTAAACATGGAGGACTACTCAATAAACATTTATGTAAAAACAAAATTCAAATATCCCCAACCTGACAACGGAAAATGCCAATTTCCATTTTTTCTCCATACAAGTCAATGGAAACTTCCAGTTGCTATAGCAACCAGAGTTCTTATCCGATCGAAATAAAAAAACACAAACTTTTGTTTCCCCTACCCATGGATGGTCCGCATAAAATTTGGCTTTGATCGGCTAAGCAGTTTCAGAGAAGAAGATCTTTGACCAGAGGACCAACGGTCCTGTAAACGCTCACCTGAGATCTGCTATATTAACTAGGGATGTCAACGAATATTCGAATGTTCGAATATTCGCATTTCATACGAATATTCGAATGCGATTTCTGGATTCGAATATTCGCATAATTTTCTAACCTGCAATATTGTCATGTATCAGTTTAAAGGAGGACTCAAATATAAGGCCAAAGGTCGAAAAATAATATGACAAGTAATCCTGCTTGTCTGTTGAGTAATTCAAGATGGTTAACATTTTGACACACCTGCAAATTGAGATTGCTCAATTAACAGTTTGACACTTTGTTGATTCAAGTGACACTTTGTTGATTCAAGTTGAGAAGAAAGCATTGCTTGCTTTCAATAAATGTTTTTAAGGTGTGAAAGTCCTACACTTAGAGCTGTGTCATGTGAAAACTTAAGATGGCTGGATAGATTGACAACTCAATACTTTAGGAACAACACAGTCACAACAGACCTTTCACAAAGTACATGTAGGCCACACGATTACAATAGACCCTAGGCTTTCTTGGTAGCGGATATCAACGACATGCATAATCTTGGCTTGACAATGATGGTGTGTCGTTGCTTTCTCAGATCATTATTAAAGGGAAACATTACTATTTAATTCCCGCATATGATTTTCACTAAACTTCCTATGCTTCAAGATAATTGTATCCTTGGACTAAATATGAAATAAAAGTGGGGAGTCACCGGCCTCGTTTCCATGGTATCAGATCTTTTTGGATGTTTCTCGTGAATTTCAGAAAACCGCACTCGTAGCGGATATGTGTTTTAATATATATGTTATATATGCAAGAACAACTTAAACACACGATGATTGTTATTTTCTTACATTTTGATACTATTTGCTCCTAAACAGGGGAGATTACATGCAAAATTGACTTTCCCGCCATTTTTTCAAACCTGGAAAAAGTACGTATTTTTGCGATATCTCCTAAACTACGCATATGAATTTGATTAAATTACACCAGCAGATAGGAAACGTGGCAACCATTTAAAAGTTCAAATAAAAAGTTGGGGTCTCCGGATTGCGTCGGAAGATATAGAGAAAAACGTTCAATATTCCCGCCTTTTTCGTTTTAACGCCAAACGTTGCACTGACGTCGCGTATATTTATGCGACGTCATCAACAGCGAAATAAACGTTTTCACATATAATTAACCTTATACACGAATTTGGGTTTATCAATTGCCACAGAACTTCTTTTAAAATAAAAATGAACAATATGTATACCCGCTTTAAGACTTCATTATGCAGAAACAAACAGAATAAGATTCTACAGCTTGCAACGTCATTGAGAAATCAAAACAACACGACGTTAAAAACTGCGCGTAACATGCACATACTAAACGCCGACGTTGCGCAAACAGTGTGCTCATAAACAATAGTAATGTTTACCCTTAAACACCTCCAGATTGTCTAGTTTTCTGTGCAAAATTTGCTGATTTTCTTACATGGCGCCATGGTATAGCCCAGATACGATACAATGCATATATATGTACCTCATGTTTTCAATACATGTAGCACCAAGTAAGTCAACCTAATGAGTCTATTGGGCATAGATGAGTATATCATTCGAATATTCGAATATATTCGAATATCCTGTGCGAATATTCGAATACCTATTTCGGCATTTGTTGACATCCCTAATATTAACCAAATATTAATTTAAAAAATTTGCCCTTTATTTGGCCCCACCAACCAATCAAAATAAAGGATTAGGACAAAAGTCAACCAAACTGTAGAGAACTACTCTATAAACATTTCTGCAAAAATAGAATTCAAATATCTGCGATTGGACCAGAAAAAAAAATAGCAAATTTCCACTTTTCCCATTTTAAGTCTATCGAAACTTTTCTTTAGCTAATTTTGCAGAATTTTCTTATTCCTGCTTATTTACATTCGAGTTTTCATATTTCTGTTTTTAGCAAAATTACAGCTCCAAACACATTGAAAGCAGTGACACTTCCCTTTCACAAAATGATTGTGAAAATGACCCATGTGCAACAGCTAAACAAGCCGTCTCCACTGATGAAGTCACTGAGTGTCAAGATTCAGTACTACATTTAGGCAATGTATTTTGTGAAGTTGAAAATGATGACTCAAAAGGTGGAATGGATAAACAGTTCCCTGTAGATAAAACAGACTGTTCAAGTCTTGGAGGTGATTCTCCTGAACATGTGGAAGCCATGAACTTGGCAGAAACACCAAAATCTCTGGTCAGCTTGTGTAAATCTGCTATTAGCTTGCCCAAGCTTGGTGTTTCAAATCTCAGAACTTCAATGACACCCAGTAAGATGGGTCCTGTGCCAGATTTTAATCAAAAGCCAACCCAGAAAAGAGAGTTGTTAGATGATCATGAACCACATAGTTTTAAAGTTAGAACCAGAAAATTAGCCTATTTCCACTTTTCCCATTATAAGTCTATTGAAACTTTAAGATGCCATAGCAACCAGAGTTCTTATCTAACTGGAATAAAAATCACAAATTATGTAGAGGCTAGTGTCAGGAACATGTATACAAAGTACAAGATTCATCCACTTGACAGTTTCTGAGGAGAACATTTTTTAATGCTTTTTTTTTTTTTTTTCAAAATTTTGCCCTTTGTGGGACCCCAGCAACCAATCAAAATAAAGGATTAGGACAAAACTCACAAGAAACGTCAAACACTACTCAATAAACATTTCTGCAAAAACAAAATTCAAATGTCTACAATTTTAGCGGAAAAATAGCCAATTTCCACTTTTCCCATAATAAGTCTATGGAAACTTTAAGTTGCCATAGCAACCACAGTTCTTATCCCCCTGGAATAAAAAACACAAATTATGTAGAGGCCACTGTCAGGAACATGTATACAAAGTACAGGCTTAATCCCCTGGACAAATTCTGAGAAGAAGATTTTTGAATGTTTTTCGAAATTTTTCCCTATATGGGGCCCCTGCAAACAATCAAAATAAAGGATTAGGACAAAAGTCACATGAAACGTAGAGGACTACTCATTTCTGCAAAAGCAAAATTCTAATATCTCCAACAGGACAGCAAAAACTGGCAATTTTCACTTTTTTCCATTATAAGTCTATGGGAAGCATAAGTTACCATAGTAACCAGAGTCCTTATCCGATCAAAACAAAAAACACAATTACTCTTTCCCCCCTACCTGTAGATGGTGTATGTGTAATATGAGAACAATCGGCCCAGCGGTTTCAGAGAAGATCTTTGAAATTGTGGACGACGGACGGATGGACGACGGACGGATGGACGACGGACGGACGCCGGAGCATGGGTATAATATAAGCTCACCTATGAGCCTTCGGCTCAGGTGAGCTAACCAGAGGACCAATGGTCCTGTAAACGCTCACCTGAGTCTGCTGCATATACCAATAAACATGTTTGAATATTATGGTATTTAACCCCAGTGCAGGGGCAGATGAAGCCCTTGGGCCATTTTCTTTTTTCAGAATAATCAATATTCTGTCCATTTGCCAATTTCTTGGCTCTTGCTGGCTTTTCCCTTCAAATGACATTTTAACAGTTTTTCCCATTCAAATGCATGGGCAACCCATGTTGACCTTGCCATAAACTTGGTCAAGGTCATCACAGGGTCATGATTTATATATACATTGTAATACTTTAGCCATGGATGCTTCACGCCAAGTTTCATTGAAATCAATCTATTGGTTTCAGAGAAGAAGATATTTGAAGTTTTTTTTACCATATATGGGCATGGCGGCCATCTTGGTCATGTGACCTAGATTATTAATATACACATTGGTTCCCCCATCCTGTAGATACTTCACATAAAATTTGGCTTCAATTGGCCAAGTGGTTTCAGAGGAGAAGATGTTTGAATATTATGGAGAGATACATGTATACTGCCCCGGGGTGTGGGCATATGAGCCCTTAGGTCCATTTTCTTTTTCAGAATCATTAATATTTAGTCCTACTACCCATTTCCTACAAGATTTTCACCTCAAATGACTTTTTAAAAGTTTTCCCCATTCCAATGCATTGGCGACCTATGTTGACCTTGTCGTAAAATAGGTCAAGGTCACCACAGGGTCATGATTTATAAACATATTGTAGTACTTCAGCCATTGGTGCTTCATGCCAAGTTTCTTTGAAATCGGTCCACCAGA
This sequence comes from Rugalucina vietnamica, assembly GCA_964017185.1. Taxonomy (NCBI): domain Eukaryota; kingdom Metazoa; phylum Mollusca; class Bivalvia; order Lucinida; family Lucinidae; genus Rugalucina; species Rugalucina vietnamica. Next base: position 61,331,519 of record OZ024874.1, on the reverse strand, counting down.
TTCGGAGAAGAAGATTTTTGAAGGGTTTTTACCATATATGGGCATGGCAGCCATCTTGGTCATGTGAACTAGATAATTTATATATACATTAATTCCCCCACTCCATAGATGCTTCACATAAAATTTGGCTTTGATTCGCCACGTGGTTTCAGAGGAGAAGATGTTTGAATATTATGGTAATATACATGTATATTGCCCCGGGGTGGGGCTAGAGGAGCCCCTGGAGTCCAGTTTTTTTTTCAGAATCATTAATATTCAGTCCTACTGCCCATTTCCTGCAAGACTTTCACTTTAAATGACATTTTAAAAGTTTTCCCTATTCAATTGCATTGGCGACCTATGTTGACCGTGCCATTAAAAAAGGTCAAGGTCATTACAGGGTCATGATTTATATACACATTGTAGTACTTGAGCCATCGATGCTTCATGCCAAGTTTCTTTCAAATCGATCCACCAGTTCTGGAGAAGAAGATTTTTGAAGGGTTTTTACCATATATGGGCATTGCGGCCATCTTGGTCATGTGACCAGGATTATTTATATATACATTGATTACCCCTTCCTATTGATGCTTCACATAAAATTTGGCTTTGATTGGCCAAGCGGTTTCAGAGGAGATGATGTTTGAATATTATGGTAATATACATGTATATTGCCCCGGGGTGGGGGCATATGAGCCCCTGGGGTCCATGTTTTTTTTCAGAATCATTAATATTCAGTCCTACTGCCCATTTCCTGCAAGACTTTCACTTTAAATGACTTTAAATGACATTTTAAAAGTTATCCCCATTCAAATGCATTGGCGACCTATGTTAACCTTGCCGTAAAATAGGTCAAGGTCATCTAAGGGTCATGATTTATATACACATTGTAGTGCTTGAGCCATCGATGCTTCATGCCAAGTTTTGTTGAAATCAGTCCACCGGTTCTGGAGAAGAAGATTTTTGAAGGGTTTTTACCATATATGGGCATGGCAGCCATCTTGGTCATGTGACCTGGATTTCTTATATACACATTGGTTCCCCCTTCCTATAGATGCTTCATATAAAATTTGGCTTTGGTTGGCCAAGCGGTTTCAGAGAAGAAGATCTTTGAAATTGTGGACGGACGATGGACGGACGACGGACGGACGGACGACGGACGGACGGACGCCGGATCATGGCCATCCTATAAGCTCACCTTGTGAGCCTAACGGCTCAGGTGAGCTAAAAATGTGAATGGAAGCACGCACGCACGGACGGCTGCCGGCTCGACTACCATACTATACGCTCCCCATGCGCCTTCGGCTCAGGTGAGCTAAAAAGATGGAATGTTTGTACATAGATCAGCTGGCTAACCTGCACTCCGATACACTTCGTGACCTCGCTCCTCTCCCGTGACAGCTTAGCATAGGTTGCCTTTAAACTATGGTCGAACAGATTATGGATTTCGTAAGAAGCTTATAGCTGCTTTATTTGGTGATAACTGTTAGAATTTTTGTTATGTTGTGTTAGAAAATGCATAAATCGTTTAGTAAACATCTGATTAGCCTGCAGAATTTCAATAAATTTGCAAAAAGCAATCGATATTCTACTTGTTGTCTCATATTTTACAGTAGTCTCCCCTTATCTATTTATAGACATATGTGATATTTTCAACAGACAACACGAAGTATTTTATGAATCTGCGTCATTTTACATCTGGAATATATATAAATTAAGTCCTATCAGTCAGAAAAGATATAAAATAACATAATTTTCAATTTCTTTTGAGTCTTCGATGATTTTTCATTTTCGACTAAGGGTTCAATAGAAGTCATTTCCGTCGGTATGGAGAGGTCTCACGGAATACCGATGGAAATCTTCCGTCTAGTTTGTACAATGATGGTTTTGCTACATATCTATAGCAAAAGTTTGGGTATTAGATTGCCAGTATGTTATGTGAACAAAAATAAAGTTTTGATGCTTATCAAACTTTGAGTAGAATAATTTCAAAATAGAAATTTTGCAAACTAAAATTTCAATAAAACTTGTGATGTGTGTGTGTGAGTAACTGGTTGCATGATCTATTTGTTTGTTTGCTTTGTGGTCAAACATCCCACTCATCAATGTTTCAATTAAGTTGGGATGGAGCCACCACATCCTTCGTATGAACATGTATTATGGTGAATTAATGTGTCTTGCTCAAGGACACAACCTGACGCCAGAGGTGATCAAACCACCAACCTCCCAACCTGTAGTCAGAGGTACTAACCACTAGTCCATTACCTTCATCCCTGCATGATGTGTACGAGGGTGGGTCAGAAAGTTCTGTCATAGGTGTTATAACTTTGTTAATAGACATGATAGGTTTAATACTGTATTCTACCTTGATTAAAAGGGCTACATTCCTCCTTTATAATGATGCCAAAACAATGCACAAAAGAAATAACTTCCAAATAGACGCCTTGAAAGACACCTGGGCACGTTATCATGTCTATTAACAAAGTTATAACACCTATGACAGAACTTTCTGACCCCCTCGTAATAAACAGCAAAGCATCAAGAAACTTACATCTGGTGGGAGATCTATATGGTAGTCAAAGAGACCTTTTTCCAGTTCAAATCTGTATAAAACACCTTTCCCTGACGTGTCAGCTTTCCTGTAGAATCTGCCCAACCCTGTTATAGTTCTAATGGCTCTCTTCTTTATCTTCTTCTGAACATTGGCTGAAATGGAAGAATACATGGTTTCTTTGTTGCAATAAAAGCATTTTCCATGATTGAGAATTTGGTCAAAAGCAATACCTTAAGATAGGTCAAATTAAGGTCAAATGACTCTTAAATTAAAAGTTTTGCATGGAAGTAAGTGTTCCTATTATACTGATTGTTGTTTAGCTATCATCATCAGACGATCATTTTGTTTTAGGTGAACGGCACTGTAACCTCTCAGCCAATCAGCACCTGTAATTTGTCCAAAAGACAACCCCCCTCCACTTACATTGCATCAGAAATAATGTGAAGGCTCTAAGCTATCCTTTCTGACTGTACAGCCATGTTTGTATTGGACCTGTCGTGTAATTTTCTTGCATACAACTTCAATATGTCAAAAAATAGTTTACAGTACTAAGAGCTTATTACTATAAATAAGCCTCGTTATGAGATAAAAAAATAATCTGCATAGGCAAAAACAAAGACGCAGATCAGCTTCACGGTAACTGCAAAGCTGATCAGTGCCTTTATTTTCGCTACACGGATAGTAGAATTCCTCTACTTTCTAGATCCAATATTTCAAGCCTCTAGTCATCTTCTGTGCTTGTAAAGCTCGGTTTGTGTTGAACCTGTTTGGAAACCATATTGTTGGTTTTCCCACAAGGCGGTTCAAATATCCAGTGCATGTAGGACCTACTTTGAACACTTTTTAGGACCATTTTCTCTGTATACTCCTGTTTGTTAGGGATGTGTAGTCTGGCGTAGATATCTTCTCTCTGCGGCTGGGGAACACCATCTAGTCTGTAACAAGTAAAAACTCATTTTAAGTGCTGTTCCCTTTATTTAGAATATGAGCCTGTGTGTGAGAAAACCAACAATTTGGGTTCCGACCAGGTCCGACACAAACTGGGCTGTACATTCACAGAAGATGGCTAGAGGCTTGAAATTTTGGATTTAAGACGAAGAGGGACTGTACTATCCGTGTAGCGAAAACAAAGGCGCTGATCAGCTTCGCAGTTACTGCGAAGCTGATCTGCGCCTTTGTTTTCGCATAGGCAAAAATCCGGTTTTCTCATGACGCGGCTCATATGTTCTACAGGTATCTTGTTAATTTGCCATTTGAACAAACTCCCTCTTCAATTTTAAGGACAGGTTTTTGGTCATTTTTGTTCCAGAACTAAGTCAAAGCTTGCATTTCATATATACAATGTTACTTATAAGAAGCCTCAGTGGCATAGAGGTTAAGCCACTGTAAAGTAGGGGTTAAAGGTTATATTCTGGGCTTCTCCAGTTCTTGGAATGATACTTTAGACTGCAGTTCCATCTCCATAATATGAAATAAGGCACCACCTTTGTCGCGACGCTCTACTCCTATTGCGCAGATAATTTTAAAATAAGCTCCTCACCCTGATGACCATTTTAGACCATTTCCATTATGTAAAGTTAATTGATCAATTTAGTATAATGCAGTGCCTGTTGAAACATCACGGTGACGTCAAAATATATAAGTTAATTGATCAATTAGTATGATGCAATGCATGTTGCAACGTCTAAATGACATCAAAAATAACAAATCCAGTTCCGGTTGACAAAAGATTTTTTTCTATCAATGTACGGACGAACAGAATAGAGCAGAACACTTTTTACCACATTCTACCATAACAGCGGCGCAGGAGTATCGCTATTACCAAAGCTGTTGAGTGGTATGTAAAACACCAAATCAACCAACCAATAACATCACTTACAAGATTTCTCTCTTTGCCTCCTCATCAACGTCAGTCACTCGGAACGTCACCTCAGGAACTTTCTTCAATGTCTCTGGGAGGCTGTGCTGATTTCTACTTGGTATCACCAGGTTTAGACCCTGCAAATTATACAAATCAACTGATAGATTTATCTGCTAAAATAAGTGGATTGATAGTATTATATTATAAATAGAATAACAATCCTCATCTATAACAGTGACACTGAATGTCACGTCAGGAATTTTCTTCACTGTCTCCAGGAGAATGATTTCTGCTTGGTTTAGACCCTGAAAATACATTTGTTTCTGTGGTTTCACAAACCAACAGTTTTTGAGCCAACTGTTCAAACAAAGCCACCAGTTCCGGGGTGTTCACCAGTATTATTGGAGCCGCGACGCGAGAAAACCAGACTTCGGGGTTTTCGACCCGGTCTGACACAAACTGGCCTGTACATTCTCAGAAGAAAGCTAGAATCTTGAAATTTTGGGTATATGTAGAGGAGGAGTTGTACTATCCGTGAAGCGAAAACAAAGGCGCTGATCAGCTTCGCAGTTACTGCGAAGCTGATCTGCGCCTTTGTTTTCGCATAGGCAAAAACCTGTTTTTCTCATGGCGCGGCTCATTGCATAAGTGCAGGTCACACGAGTGTGTGTTAGTGGGTGGGGTATATTGGTGTTGACATATGAGCTGCGTTATGAGAAAACCAGATTTTCGCCTATATGAAAACAAAGACGAACATCAGCTGTGCAGTAACTGCACAGCTGATCAGAGCCTTTATTTTCCCTACTCTGATAAAACAATTCCTGTTCTTTTTAATCTGAAATTTCAAGTTTCTAGCCTGCTTCTGTGACTGTACAGGTTGGTTTGTGTCAGACCTGGTCAGAAACCCCAAAGATGAATTTCTCACATTGCAGCTCATATTGTATGACTTACAGAAGTGATATCTGGTAGCGTATAAGGCTCTCCCTCTCTAGGACCTCTAAGATGACAATATCTCCCTCTGGCTATAAATGGCAAGGCCTTGGCACTAAGAAATGAGATGTAGATATGAATAATTTCACGAATTAAAAATTTTGACTAGAGCCCTAAAATATTTTGACTAGAGCTTTTTCTCTTTTGTGAAAATGAGAACAAAAAAGTAACAAAATGTAAATGATTCAAAATAAAATTGGATTGCCTCCCTTGTCATGCATACAAGAAGGGGGTATAAAATTTGCATTTGAATAGGGGTTTTCATAATGTTTATGGCAAGTCTGTAGACAATTTTTGCTGTACAAATATTAATGAGCAGATTACAAGTCATATTCAATAAAGTAGAATCTGAATACTGTAAATCCGGAAATTTTCGCGAGAACTTAATTTTCGCTAATATTCGCGAAGTCGTTGCTTCGCGAAAATAAAGTTCTCGCTAATAAAGAATTACTATAAGCTTTATAGACTGCACGAGTACTCGCTCGCGAATTCAAGAACTCGCTAATAATTCAGAAATCGAAAATTCGCGAAATAAAAGTCTCGCGAAAATTTCCGAATTTACAGTAGCTTCATTACCAAAATACATACAGTAGAAGAAAGTCATACCTTTTCCCAAATTGTCTGAATTCGTATACAGTCAGTGTATTGTCAACACTGAAGAAAAATCCTGTCAATTCTCGTATAGCATCATGGCCATTTCTGAAAAAAGTAAAAAAAAAAGGTCATCACAGGAAGACTGAGCTTTTTCATGAGAGAACCAACAATTTGAGGCAAATATTATTAACGGCTAAAATCATAGCAGCTGATCAGATCTCAGTGATTGTATGTTACTATGTTTTCAAGAATTTTGTGGATTGTTTATTTACTGGGACTTGAGACCTTAAAACACTTTGACTTTTATGTAATACAGTAAAATTTTGTGATAAAGAATTCAAAATCTAAATTTCCAGTGGCACTAAATTATCATAAGCAAGACAGGTACAGTGGCCGCATTGTTTATTGTCATCTCCCCTTGAACAACTCTGTCCCGTTTTAACTGTTTAATTCATGGAACACGGAACCAAAATGACCTTTGCCACACGTTTACCAAATGGCATTTTCACATATTTTGTTGTATGGATCAATTCACTAAAAAGCCTGTAAATGTCAAGTCTCAAAATTAACACCCATGTAAGCTGACTTAAGCAATTTACCTCGTGACAACTCTTGCACCAAATCTCACTCTCTTAGACAGTAGATTTTCTGTGGCTGTTCCTGCGGTACGTACTCTGTGAAACAGAAACTATCATGATTAAAACAACAGTAGCATTAAAGGGCAAGAAATTTATCTACAAGTTACAAAAGCAGTTCTATTACTATTCTATAAATGAAACAATGTTATAAAAGGGTCACTTAAAATAGAAACGAAGTAAACATAACCATTCAATTGCAAAGACATGACCATATTACATCCATTTTTTTTTTCTTTTATTGTCCCCTGCCTTTTCGAAGAAAAGTGGAGGGACATGGTTTTTGGTTTTCCGTCATTCTGTCCGTCCGTCTGTCCTTCCGTCCCCCTATAGGAGTATGTACCTTGTGCAAGCAACTCCTCCTAGTTTTATTCTGATTCTTTTGTAACTTTACAGATGTCTTAGCCATGCTTTGAAGATGTGCATGTGATTTGGATATAATCCTCAAGTTAATTTTTGGCACTTTTTTTGGAATTTGAACTTAGTCATTTTTTCGGACATTTGACAATGAAAGTGAATGGACGGTGGGTACCTTGTGCAAGCAACTCCTCCTACAGTTTTATTCTGATTCTTTTGTAACTTTACAGGTGTTTTAATCATGCTTTGAAGATATGCATGTGATTTGCATATAATCCTCGGATTAATTTTTGACACTTTTTTCGCAATTGAACTTAGTCATTTTTTCAGACATTTTGACAATGAAAGTGAATGGACAGTGGGTACCTTGTGCACGCAACTCCTCCTACAGTTATATCCTGATTCTTTTGAAACTTTACAGATGTCTTGACCATGCTTTAAAGTTACCCATACGATATAATCCTCACTTTAGTTTTTATCACTTTTTCGAAATTTGAACTTAAGTCGTTTTTCAGGCGTTTACACTAAGAAAGTGCATGTGGTTTGGATATATGTTTTTCTAAGACTATATATGTGTAAGTAAACTATCAAGGTGGGGGACATTAATTCTCTGAATTTGCTTGTTTGTTTTGTGGCTTAACATCACAGTCAACAAATTTTTCAATCATACTGCTTCCTCTGCATTAACCAGTACTATAGGTAGTTACTGTGTCTTGCCCAAGGACACAACAGGGTGCCATGGGGATACAAACCCAGCGACACACTGACCAGACACTCTAACTTTGGAAAGAGCAGTAATATTATCAAGAAAACATGTCCATGTAACATCTACCCCCTTATACCACACTGCTGTAAAAGGAATCTTGGGTATTTAGGGGTTTGCCTATTTTTATGTTTTTGATCCAAAAAACAGATTGTGGGTACTCATTAGAACCGCCTCCATGAAGCGGTTCTAACATGCATTCACTAGCACAAATAGTAACCAGAGGACCAATGGTCCTGTAAACGCTCACCTGAGATCCGCTTCATATACCAATAAACATATTTGAATATAACCCCAGTGCAGGGGCAGATGAAGCCCTTGGGCCATTTTCTTTTTTCAGAATAATCAATATTCTGTCCATTTGCCAATTTCCTGCTGGTTTTCGCCTTCAAATAACATTTTAAAAGCAGATGAGTCCCTGCGGTCCATTTTTTTTTTCAGAATCATTAATATTCAGTCCTATTGCCCATTTCCTGCAAGACTTTCACTTTAAATGACATTTTAAAAGTTTTCCCCATTCAAATGCATTGACGACCTATGTTTTGACCTTGCCATAAAATAGGTCAAGGTCACCACAGGCTAATGATTTATATATACATTGTAGTACTTGAGTCATCCATACTTCCTGCAAAGTTTCGTTGAAATCAGTTCACCGGTTCTAAAGAAAAAGATATTTTAAGGGGTTTTACCATATATGGGCATGGCGGCCATCTTGGTCATGTGACCTGGATTATTTATATATACATTGGTTCCCACTTCCTATAGATGCTTCATATAAAATTTAGCTTTGATTGGCCAAGTGGTTTCAGAGAAAAAAATCTTTGAAAAGTGTGTATGGACGACAGACCGGCCAAGGTCAAGAGATGACCTTGACCTAAATTAATCATATACCTTCATCTACTCCATTAGTTGTGTGCATCTACCACTTTTCAGATCTCAGGCTAAAACAGTTTTCAAAAAATAGCTAATTTCCACTTTTCCCATTATAAGTCTATGGAAACTTTAAGTTACCATAGCAACCAGAGTTCTTATCCGACTGGAATAAAAAACACAAATTATGTAGAGGCTACTGTCAGGAACATGTATACAAAGTACAGGCTTCACCCCTATGACAGTTTCTGAGAAGAAGAATTTTGAATGTTTTTCTAAATTTTGCCAAGTATGGGGCCCCAACAACCAATCAAAATAAAGGATTAGGACAAAAGTAACAATAAACGTGGAGCACTATACTCAATAAACATTTCTACAAAAACAAAATTCAAATATCTGCAATTGGACAGCAAAAATAGTCAATTTCAACTTTTCCCATTATAAGTCTATGGAAACTTTAAGTTGCCATAGCAACCAGAGTTCTTATCTGCCTGGAATAAAAAACACAAATTATGTAGAGGCCACTGTCAGGAATATGTATACAAAGTACAGGCTTAATCCCCTTGACAGTTTCTGAGAAGAAGATTTTTGAATGTTTTTCGAAATTTTGCCCTATATGGGGCCCCTGCAACCAATCAAAATAAAGGATTAGGACAAAAGTCACATGAAACATAGAGGACTACTCAATAAACATTTCTGCAAAAGCAAAATTCAAATATCTCCAACAAGACAGCAAAAACTGTCAATTTTCACTTTTTTCCATTATAAGTCTATGGGAAGCATAAGTTGCCATAGCAACCAGAGTTCTTATCTGATCAAAACAAAAAACACAATTATTCTTTCCCCCTACCTGTAGATGGTGTATGTGTAATATGAGAACAATCGGCCCAGCGGTTTCAGAGAAGAAGATCTTTGAAATTGTGGACGACGGACGGACGGACGGACGACGGACGACGGACGGACGCCGGAGCATGGGTATACTATAAGCTCACCTATGAGCCTTCGGCTCAGGTGAGCTAAAAATATCAAAATTTTTCTAATGCAGCTTTCAGTTTTTACAGTTGAAAAAAATCTCTGTATATTGCCTGGGCAAGTTTTCATAATGTTCTTACTTAGAATCGTGCAGTGATCTGTTAGATCCTCTGGGTCGTCTAGAGGCACTCATGGCTTGTGATCTGGCATTCTGTTCTGGGTCACTGATCACTGCTCTAGAAGTAGATTGAGCCACATAATGAGAAACAACTGGGTTTCTGCATATGTGAATGTTAAGACACATATCAGCTGTGCAGTTACTGAATGCTGATCAGCATCTTTGTTTTACCTTCACAGATACTACAAAGTTTACCCCTCTCCTTTTTAAAACGAAAATTTCTACCTTCTAGCTTTCTTCTGAGACCCTACAGGCCATTTTTTGTCAGACGAGGTAGGAAAAAAAAAAGATTGTCTCCCATTGCAGCTCAGATTAAGGGTGTACTATTAACTCAAGATAAAACTAAATTGTATTTGTTTCTGAATTTATTCATTGTTTGATTTTTACAGCTATAAAGAGAATTTCAAAATATTTACTAAAATATGATCCCTAGCAAATATGCATAATTGTGAAAGTTTATTCTTAAGCGTGAAAGACAAAGTTCATTTAACAGTTTACAAAAGAATTCAAAAGTATTATACATGTACAAACAATAATGAAGTAAACAATATATTTTCAATGAAATTTTGTTTTCTGTGATAAAAAATAGCTGTGCAAATGCTGTCTTGCTACAAGTCGCTTTACATTTATATTTTCTATGGATTCATACCTAGAAAGCTGGTCGACCATCACTGTTTCTATCAACTTCTGTTTCTTGTTATATTCTAACAACTCCTCCTACAAATATAATACATACTGCAGCATCTTAATATCTTGTTGTTTCTTATTTAAAACTGCTCAGTATTTGATAGCAAATGGCCTCTAAGATTTTGGCCCTGAATAAATGTGCATTTTAATAATTGATATAGCATGATTTGGACTTCACCTCCACAATAAAGAGATATGAGCCGCCGCACAAGAAAACCAACAATCTGCATATGCAAAAACAAGGACGCAGATCAGCTTCGCAGTAACTGCGAAGCTGATCAGCGCCTTTGTTTTCGCTACACTGATAGTACAATTCCTTTTCTTCTTAAATCCAAAGTTTCAAGCTTCTAACCTTCTTGTGTGATTGTACAGACCGGTTTGTGTCAGACCTGGTCGGAACCCAAATTGTTCGTTTTCTCATGCACAGGCTCGTATATAGACATGTATATTAGTACTCATTTACTGAGGATATGCCAGAGCATGCTCTGAGCAAAACAGTGACATATATAGCCCAAGATTGGTTTATTCTTGCAGATTGAAAAAAAAGTTCTTGTTGTGACAATAGTATGACATTTGGGCCACACCGTGAGAAAATGTACCTTCGGACAATGTTTTGAGTATTAGAAAAACAAAGTTATTTTGAATGTATGATGTTTCTAGAGTCTGTTAGTCTTTATTTGACGAGATTATTCCAGTTATTATGTGAGTTATGACCAATTTACTAAATGAACCCTACAGACGTCATTGTCCTGAAAAATGACGTCAAAGTTGCGTAATGCATTTCTGCATGTTAGTATAGCTTACAAAACTCAATGCATTTGCTTAAAACTGTTAAAGCACTGGACAGAACCTATTATTAAGATATAAGAATATCATCCTTACAGGCAATTTGTTGTAATTATTTTGTCTATTTTTATGATGATGCAGTTGCTATGGTTACTGTTTAACGATAGATATAGAAAAATTATGTGTATTATGGGCTAAAACAAGGGCAGATAACTCCAAATATTGAAAATACTCATTCATTTGGTAGCTCAGTGTTCAAAGATTACAAATACAGTGTTATTTCTAAAACGTATATTACATAATTTTTCCGCTTTTTGCTGCTTTCTACTAGTAATGTCAGAATGTCCGAAAATACATTTTGTCGTGTTGAGGTTCATTTAATCAAGATTCTAGCCTCTGGTCATCTTTTGTTGCTGCACAGAATGCATCAGGAAAACATATCCGTGCAACAAATACCCACTCAAACCCCACTTTATTATATAGAAAAAAAAAAAAAAAAAAAAAAAAACTGGAGTATGCAGGGGTATAACTACAGTATTTTTCTTATTTTTGCTCCAAAACATAAATTGTAAGCACTGTTAGTAACATGTACCCACAATCTGTGTTCTGAGCAAAAATAAGAAAAATATAAAAAAAAATTCTACTGAAGATTTTCAATTTTAAAAACTTGAGAAAAATCCATATACAATGTATTACATGGGCTAGTTTTCGTAATGACTGCATTAAACCTGGCTGAAAACCAAACCGGTGTTCGGCAATGGAGCAAAATTGGCTTACCGCATCCAGCTTCTTGAGTAACTGGCTTGCAGCCTTCTGTCTCTTCGTCCAACTTTTCTCTATAACATCCTCCGCTGAGATTTCAAGATCTGGGTGCTGTTGCTTCACTTCCTCAACTGCCCGGGCTATCTCTTCCTAAACAGATATGAGTCTTTGCATGAGAAAACCCACAATTTGGGTTTTAGACCAGATCTGACACAAACTGGCCTGTACAATCATAGAAGAATACAAGATGCTTGAAATTTTGGATATAAGTAGAAGAGCAATGGTACTATCTGTGTGGCAAAATCAAAGGCGCTGATCAGCTTTGCGGTTACCGCGAAGCTGGTCTGCGCCTTTGTTTTCGCATAGGCAAAAATCCAGTTTTCTCATGAAGCGGCTCATTTACGACGAATAGACTTTCCCATCATTATCATTGGGCTGAGTCCACTTTCATTTTAGTGGGGTCAGGAGTGATTTTTCAATTTTATTTCATTTTTCCATGAAATTCCTTTTAGCAAACAGAATATCCCCAGATGGGATGCTGTAGAATGCAGCATCACATCTGGGGCTATACTGTTTGCTTATGTCTGCTAAAAAGGATATCAGGCTTATACCAGCTAATGCTTTTGCTTTTTTGTCACATGACTTTTCAATGTATTCTATTTTATAATTGTTGCTATTCTGCTCTCGCGGGGGTAACTCGGAGGTAATTTTGGTACGGACGTGCCGCCCGATACTTTACAACATACCCCATTCATATACCTAGTAATCGAAAAAAGGGACCCATTCATATATCATGCCTTCAAAAAAAGTGACCCATTCATATATTTGATTGTACAAAATTTTGACCTATACACAATTTTATACAAATATTTCGACTTTCTGAGCTGTGTATGTCAGCAAAAAAGCGCTCTTAAACATGGATGACCGAAAAATTTGGTCATTCATAGACTAAATATGGAAAAATGGGGCCATTCATATATTTTGACTTGAAAAAGGTAACCCATTCATATATCTGGCAAGGCTGAAAAAGGGGGCTATTCGGGCGGCACATCCCTACTACGTTATATATAGGTAGTTACACCCCCCCCCCCCCCCTTCTATAATTACCCAGTACTGTTTGTGGAGCATATACACTGATTTTCAATAAGTAGGTCCAACTAACGTTCTTGGTATTTTCTGACACAAAATAGCTAGGATAGACGATCTTAGTGTCCTATAATTTGGCAAAGGTAATAGTACATAAACACAGAAAAAATGGGGTTTCTGCCTCCTGATTTGTTCTTTTTACATATCAAAATGTGTCGATATTTAAACCTTCGTTACTGTCGCCAAGACAAAACTCAGAACATATCTGTTTAAAATCTTCTGGTAAATGGAAACTTATATACAGTTTTATATGTTTTTAATATCTGCTAAGTATTCTAGTTAATGAATTATTTATTTGTTAAGTCGGTGTGCAAACAATGCAATGGTAGCCATTCACCTTTTTACATGTTGCCGGAAAATTATGTTTGTATAAAACCTGCGTGATTGCTATATGCAACATACTGTGAGAGACATTTATTATACGTGTCAAACAACCTTTGTTACTTCCAAGTGACCACTAAACTAGACCACGTTGCCATATTAACATATTTTCCATATAAAGGGATTGTCTACGTGTTAGCTTCTGCTGGAATTAGCCTACTATGTTTCAAAAGTAAATAAATAAAACTTTCGTGACTACAAGCATAGAGCTAGGTAAGGTCCACAGGCTGTTTACAACATACACACCGTCTTTGTACATGCTTTTCCAGTATTTTTAAGCCGGACACTGACAGCATATTTTGTAAAACAACCAGTTACATGTGTTTCAAAGGCGGTTTTAAACCTTCGAGATTTAAACTTTCGGTGCCGAAATATGTCATGGCATACGATAAATCGGGATTATATTTAAAATAGGTCTACATATGTCTCAATATAAGGCATCATGTGTAAGTACCTACCCCTGCCTACTAGAAAACCTGACAATGTGACCTGTGAAAGTAGACATAGCAACAGATTTTGGTTTCCCCTTTGAGGAAAAGTAGGTAAAATAGTGTTATTGATAGAAATAGAGCAATCAAGAAGAAGAGCATCGATCCTGTATGTTTTTTCTATCTATATGTAGCGAAGGACATTTTTCAGCGAGATGCAAAACATAGTGCGTGCATCATTTCCCTCCAATGCTATACTAAAGCACATCAACTACAGCAAACCTTCATAACTGGTCGGTAACGAAAGTTTTAACAGCAGTTTTTCGGGCTTTTGGCTTCTGGAGGTGTTTCTGTTGTCGCAATTAATTCAAAAAAAATAAATCATATCATAAAACAAATTTATTGAAGGCTTTTATTTGCATTATTTTTAGTTCAATGGCGTATGGGTGCACATGTATCGAAATATACATGGGATCTGCGACGTTTGTATCAAAAACGTTCTGTAATGACAACTTTGTACTAAATTAGTACTTAATCTAGCACGAGAGTGTGTATGGATCATTTCAGCATACAGTCTAGACTGGCCTAGCGACCACCTGTCTTTAGCGTTTTCCTGTTGTAAGTGACCACAATATGATCCTCCGGAGCGTTTTTCTATGTTAATTGACCTCTCTTAAGCGATTTCCTGCCTTACGTGACCAACGACTGCTAAAATAACAAGAAAAACGGCCATTTTCGTCGCAATAAACGACCGATATTAGCGACGATAACGGCGGATTATGCAAAATTGCAACAATGACTTGCGGTATAGTTCCTCTCAGCTGGCAGATATATTGCAGTAAGCAACCATGCTTACATTGAAATGATATTGTAAACAATAGAATTTAAAAGAAAAAAATGTTTGTGTCACTTTTTTAATTATTGTGGTTTCCGCCAGGGAGTTGTTATATGGCAGCCATTCTTCGTTTCATTCATTAACAAAATAAACAACAACAACATGTTATCTAAAAATATTTGTGTCGCATTCCTTTAATCTTAACCTTCTACTGTGTTTTCACTCATTTATTTCCTGTATCTCCTATATTTTATTGTGTAACTAACTGAGATCGTCACAGTGTCACATTTGTATTCCAATCAAAACATCAATTGAAACGTTGACCAATTATCTATCTGACACCAAATCAATACTTGATTATTATCACACTTCAACGATTTCAACTCCACAATAAGGGTAAAAGCTGATTAGCAGACCGTGAGTGCGAATGCAAACTGTGAAACAAGCTAAGCGTGTGTTACACACTCGCTTCACATATTCCATATGTACCTGTGAGTTTTACCCAAGTGCCAATACACTTCATCCACTATCATCCACATCACATAGACACTTTACCTGTTCCAAACGCTTGTTAGTATGCTGATGTCAACGAAAGGTGGGATTTCACTGTTTGCAGATATTTTGGTAATTCATACCTTACATTTTTTTCAATACAATAAGCGATAAAAATTTTCAATACAATAAGCGACTTGCCTTGGTTCATGTAAACAAACACAATGAGGACTGAATGGACTTAAAATACACAGGAATAATTTAGTTTGGATAATAATATCTCACTAGGGGTGGGATATACTAACACAAAGACGATACATAGAGGTAATTGATTGACTATGAGCCCTTAAGAGACAAATCGGAATTGTAATGTATTTTCGCGATCTGAGACGATCTTTCTATTTTTCCCGAAAGTTTGGAAGCCTGGCTTTAGAGACCACCTGTCATAGGAGACCACTTTTACTGCTTCCCCTGTGTGGTCTCTTAACGCAGGTTCAACTGTACTTTCAGTGAATCATGAACCCAGACATAACACATGATATCCATAACAATGACAATAAATAAAATTGAAAAGATTAAATCTTCGTAACCATATTTCAGGCATGTTAAGTGTCTCTTATTTTGTTCCAGATGATTAAACATTTTGTCACAAATCAAGAAGACGGATGTGTGTGTATTATGTTTAAATTGGCTTCCAAACACCTACTTTTAACTGAACTGTACCAGGCATAGCATGATCCTTAAACCTTCGTTATAAACATTCGTTACGAAAACGAAATTGTCAAACTAGGATCCACATGCTTTATATTTTCAACTCCTTTTGTGTTCTATTATATTTTGAAGCACTCTTATTCAAAGTTAAGTGCTGTAATCAACATAACTTAGTGTTTGGTTAGTACGAGGATCCCTCAAAATCTATCAAAATTTTCGTTATATTTAGCAGTGTTGGGATACACTAAGATTCATGGAGCTGACAGTGTAACACAACTCAAACGGCACAAGATATGGAACGGTAAACTGTTTTGTTCTTCAGCCATGATTATTTTTACACTCCTCGTTCAGTTGTAATTTAAACTTTCAGTTTATGCAAATTTGTTAGCCAAATCAAAGAATTTGTGTATAATAATGGGGAAGATTTTAGGCCCTTGTGTATACGTTAAGGTTTTGGAGATTCAAAACTTCAAATCATTTTTGATTTTATCATTGTTCTTACAAAGTCTTTCCACCATCACAATTCCGATTTTCAAGGATGGTATCTAATTATACAATACCAAATAGATAGGGTACGGGGTATCGAAGGTTTTCCTTTGGACAAAATTGCCATTTTGTCACATAAATTTGAATGGATATACCAAAAAATCTAGAAAAGTGTTGCATTCAGAATTTTAGGACATAATTTCTAAATGGTTGACCTAAGATAAAATGTATAAAAGAAAGATATTCTCAAAAGTTGAAAATCGGATATTTGTTTTATGCAGTTGGACCTACTTATTGAAAATCAGTGATAATTTAAATCTCTATGTCAAAATATTTTCTTTTTATCTTCTAAAAAATATGAATGCATCTTTTTTGTTTATATTCCGTCATCCTCATCAGCCTTCATTTGAGCATACATTTCAATGAGGGACTGAGGTAGCATCAAGCAAACATATCCATGCAATGAATATCCCCTTATAGCCCACTTTTATACAATGAAAAGTTGTTTAACAGGGGCAAACTATTTTTCACTATTTTGCTCCAAAACCTAAATTGTAGGTACAGTTCAACCTCATTATAACATGCCTCACTATAGTGGGGTTTTCAATATAACACAGCCATGTCATGGCTCCCAAATTGATTATTTTGCTATATGTCTACTATAAATAACCGCGTTATAACACAGTTCACTTATAACACGGTCTGTTTTCATGGACCCCAAAGATAGCGTACTAATGAGGTTGACCTGTACCCACAATCAATGTTTTGATCAAAAATATTCAAATATTTTTTTTTTTTCAAATAAAATTTTCAATTTACAATTTTTACATCTGAAAAAATCTCTATATATTACAGGTCAACCTCATCATAATGCTATCTTTGGGGTTCATAGAAACAGACCATATTGTAAGTGAAACAGTTCTAATGAGGTTTCTTACAATAGAAATATAACAAAATAATCATTTTGGGATATATGACATGGCCGTGTTGTATGAAAACCGCATATACTGTTGTAATGAGGAGGTTGAACTGTACATGGAAATATTTTAGTGATGGTGAAGTAAGGAGGATTGAACATATAAATTACCTCTGTAAAATCTTTGTGTCCCTTTTTCTGGTATGATTCCTTCATATCATCTTCATAGTCCTTATACAGTTGCTTATATCTCTGGGAGGGTGGGGGTAGGTCATCAGGGACAGGGGGCTTGTCCCAGGCACTTGGCTGTAAAGGAATTATGATTATTGTAAAATTATGATTATTGTAAAAGGCATTTATTGCTGACTGCCATTTCCAGAAACAAACACACACAGTGCAGAGCAGTTAACACTGCATCTGCAGCATATGATTGGGACCATCAACACTTGTTAAAAGGACTTTTTAAAAAAAAGATATGAAAGAAACTATGAACCAGAGGACCAATGGTCCTGTAAACGCTCACCTGAGACCTGAGATATATACATGTACCAATAAACTTGTTAGACTAGAATGGTACAATGCATGTATATAACCCTAGGGCAGGGTCAGAACTTTTTCAAATCATAAAAATTCAGTCCATTTGCCAATTAACTGCAAGTTTTGTCCTTCAAATGACATTTTAACAATTTTCTCCATTCAAATGCATGGGCGATCTAAGTTGACCTTGCCGTGAAATAGGTCAAGGTCATCCCAGTGTCATGATTTATACAAATTTTGTAGACCTCCGTTCCTTAATGCTTCATGCCAAGTTTCAAAATCATAGGCCTTCTGGTTCTGAAGAAGAAGATTTTTAAAAAATTTTGCTAATTATAGCCATGGCGGCCATCTTGGTCATGTAACCTTGACCATTTATATAAATTTTTATTTCCTCTTCCTAAGGATGCTCCACATAAAGTTTGGCTTTGATTGGCTAAGCAGTTTCTGAGAAAAAGCTGTTTGAATATTATGGTCATCTACATGTATATATAGCTCCAGGGCAGGGGCAGACAGCCCCTGGGCCTAGAGTTTTGTCATAAGCATAAATCTTCTGTTCATTTGCTCATTCCTAGCAAGTTTTCTGCCATTACATTACATTTTCCTATTTTATCCCATTCAAATGCATGGGCGACCTAAGTTGACCTTGCCGTAAAATAAGTCAAGGTCATCCCAGGGTCATGATTTATATAAACTTTGTAAAGCTCCATTCCCAGATGCTTCATACCAAGTTTCAAAATCAAAGGCCTTCTGGTTCTGAAGAAGAAGATTTTTAAACGTTTTTGCTATTTATAGCCATGGCGGCCATCTTGGTCATGTGACCTTGACCATTTATATAAACTTTCATTCCCTCTTCTTAAGAATGCTCCACAAAAAGTTTGGCATTGATTGGCCTAGCTGTTTCAGAGAAGATGTTTCAATATTATGGTTATATACATGTATATAGCCCTGGGGCAGGGGCAGACAGACAACCCCCTGGGCCCAAAATATTTTCTTAAACATAAATCTTCTGTCCATTTGCTCATTTCTAGCAAGTTTTCTGCCATTTAATTACATTTTCCTAGTTTTCCCCATTCCAATGCATGGGAGACCTAAGTTGATCTTGCCGTAAAATAGGTCAAGGTCATCCCAGGGTCATGATTTATATAAACTTTGTAGAGCTCCATTCCCAGATGCTTCACACCAAGTTTCAAAATCATAGGCCTTCTGGTTCTGAAGAAGAAGATTTTTAAACGTTTTTGCTATTTATAGCCATGGCGGCCATCTTGGTCATGTGACCTTGACCATTTATATAAACTTTCTTTCCCCCTTCCCAAGGATGCTCCACATGAAGTTTGGCTTTGATTGGCCTAGCGGTTTCAGAGAAGAAGATGTTTGAATATTATGGTCATATACATGTATATAGCCCCAGGGCAGGGGCAGACAACCCCCCAGGGGTAAAATTTTCCATTAACATTAATCTTCTGTCCATTTGCCTATTCCCAGTAAGTTTTACCCATTAAATAGCATTTTACCATTTTTTCCCATTCAAATGCATTGGCGACCTAAGTTGACCTTGCCGTAAAATAGGTCAAGGTCATCCTAGGGTCATGATTTATATAAACTATGATGGGCCTGCGTCCCCAATGCTACATACCAAGTTTCATGGAAATCGGCCCACTGGTTCTGGAGAAGAAGATTTTTAAAGGTTTTTGCTATTTATAGCCATGGCGGCCATCTTGGTCATGTGACCTGAACCATTTATATAAACTTTCTTTCCCCCTTCCTAAGGATGCTCCACATGAAGTTTGGCTTTGATTGGCCAAGCAGTTTCAGAGGAGAAGATCTTTGAAATTGTGGACGACGGACGGACGGACGGACGGACGACGGACGACGACGGACGGACGCCGGAGCATGGGTATACTATAAGCTCACCTGTGAGCCTTCGGCTCAGGTGAGCTAAAAAGTACTATCTTAGCAGCCAGCATGAAGATAATACATGTATATAGTTCAGCAGCCAAAACACTGGCTTTTTATAAAGATATGAGCCACGACACAAGAAAACCCACAATGTGGTTTTTGAACAGGTCCGACACAAATCAGGCTATACAGTCACAGCGGCAGGCTAGAAGCTTGAAATTTCGGATTTAAGAAGAAGAGGGATTGTACTATCTGTGTAGTGAAAACAAAGGTACTGATCAGCTTCGTGGTACAAGCTGACTGCGTCTTTGTTTTCGCATATGCAGATTGTTGGTTTTCTCAGTAGGCGGCTCATATAGTATCATAGTATAAGCTTTGCCAAAATGCTTTGTGTTCTTAATCAAAAGAAGGATCCAAGAGGGGCTAAGCCCTGCATATCAGACATTATGCATATGAGTCATATCATGAGAAAACCAAATTTTTGTCTGTGCGAAAATAAAGGCGCAGATCAGCTGTGCAGTGACTGTACAGCTGATCAGCAACTTTGTTTTTGCTACTCAGATGGTACAGTCCCTCCTCTTGTTGAATCCAAAATTTCAAGCTTCTAGCCTACTTCTCTGACTGTACATCCCGGTTTGTGTCAGACCTGATCGGACACCTGGAAGGCCACTTTTCTAGCATCATGTCTCATATCATTCTGACCTGTTTAGGTTTCGGTGTGGCTGGTTTTCTCTCTCTAGGTCTCTCCTCATCTTTAAGAGAAAGGCTAGGAACATCTGTTGGTCTACTGCTTCTACCATTTGTCTTAAACATGGGTAAAATACAAAATCAAATTTCTTTAATCCATCTATGATGGATTCACCCATCGTTACCATTTGGGCGAGTCCATTTTTGTTTTTAGGGGCATCAGAACTTCAGAAGTGATTTGAATTTTTGTTCCATTCTTCAATGAAATTTTTCTATGCAGACAAAATTGCCTCAGATGGGAAGCCATGTTCTGCGGCGTAACACCTGGAGGTATACTGTTTGTCTATGTCCCACAAATAGGATGCCATACATAAATGAGCCCCCTCAAGAGAAAACCAACAATCTGCATATGCGAAAACAAAAATGCAGATCAGCACCGCGAAGCTGCTCAGCGCCTTTGTTTTCGCTACTCAGTACAGTTCCTCTTTTACTTAAATCCAAAATTTCAAGCTTCTAGCTCTTTTCTGTGATTGTACAGGTTGTTTTGTGTCAGACCTGTTCGAAGACCCCATTGATGGTTTTCCCACGATGTGGCTCAAAATATTTTGAGTTAAAGACATTAATACAGCTCTAGAGTTACTTTGAAAAGCACTGCTGAACCCATATTTGACAAATGGATTCTCCCATCATTACCAATGGGGTGAGTCCACTTTCATTTTTAGGGGTGTTAGGAGTGATTTTTATTTTTTTTTATCTCATTTTCTGATGTAATTTCTCTGTGCAAACAGAATAGCCCCAGATGGGACGCCGCGTTCAGCGGCGTCACATCTGGGGCTATGCTGTTTGCCTATGTCCCACAAAAAGGATGCCGGGCTTAAATGAGTTAAAGATATCTATCTACATGTATCTTTGGAATGTCTAAATGAAAATATCAGATAATTTATGTCTTATGCATCTATGCTCATATGCTTTGAGCATTCTCAGATTTTGACTTAAAACGCCCTATTTCATAGGTTGTTTTTTTTTCTTTAATTTCATAAAAAACCTTTTCCGGCCAGCCCTAAGTCTGCCATTGAAACATTTTGCTTTCGTAACAAGATTGTAAACATCAACCTGTTTAAATGTCTTGTTTTGCTTTCGAATTTTTGGTTTCAAGGGCATCATGATTATAGGGATTTTTTTTTTTTTTAAATTCATATATATATGTATATATGTAATATACTACTCCAGCTCTGTATGTTGTTTTAATTACATGCTTCAATTTTTATTTCATCTATAATTAATTTATTTTCATTTAGCTATATCTGTGTCTTTCATGTAATTTTTCAGTCATTGTCCAATTTAATTCAAGTGCAATAATTTGCGTTTTTATGCAAATCTGCCTAGCATTAATTTAAAAAGTTTATATCCACTTTTTTTTTTATCAAACTTAATACTGATATGATACTTTTTCTACAACTGTTTTACATTTGTTATTTTTATACTTTTGTTTGTCGGAAAATAGCTCGTGTAGCTAATGTTGCTTGTTATGTAGAAACCGACGTTAAATAAAAATTCTTGTATCTTGTATCAGATAACTTATTGCTTTTTCTTATTTGAGCCGCGACGCGAGAAAACCGGTCTTCGGGGTTTCCGACCAGGTCCGACATAAATCGGCCTGTACAGTCACAGGAGCAGGCTAGATACTTGAAATTTTTGCTATGAGTAGAAGAGGAATTATACTATCCGAGTAGCTCTTTTCTGTGATTGTACAGGTTGGTTTGTGTCAGACCTGTTCGAAGACCCCATTGTTGGTTTTCCCACGATGTGGCTCAAAATATTTTGAGTTAAAGACATTAATACAGCTCTAGAGTAACTTTGAAAAGCACTGCTGAACCCATATTTGACAAATGGATTCACCCATCATTACCAATGGGGTGAGTCCACTTTCATTTTTAGGGGTGTTAGGAGTGATTTTTATTTTTTTTTATGATCTCATTTTCTGATGTAATTTCTCTGTGCAAACAGAATAGCCCCAGATGGGACGTCGCGTTCAGCGGCGTCACATCTGGGGCTTTGCTGTTTGCCTATGTCCCACAAAAAGGATGCCAGGCTTAAATGAGTTAAAGATATCTATCTACATGTATCTTTGGAATGTCTAAATGAAAATATCAGATAATTTATGTCTTATGCATCTATGCTCATATGCTTTGAGCATTCTCAGATTTTAACTTAAAACGCCCTATTTCATAGGTTGTTTTTTTTTCTTTAATTTCATAAAAACCTTTTCCGGCCAGCCCTAAGTCTGCCATTGAAACATTTTGCTTTCGTAGCAAGATTGTAAACATCAACCTGTTTAAATGTCTTGTTTTGCTTTCGAATTTTTTGGTTTCAAGGGCATCATGATTATAGGGATTTTTTTTTTTTTAAATTCATACATATATGTATATATGTAATATACTACTCCAGCTCTGTATGTTGTTTTAATTACATGCTTCAATTTTTATTTCATCTATAATTAATTTATTTTCATTTAGCTATATCTGTGTCTTTCATGTAATTTTTCAGTCATTGTCCAATTTAATTCAAGTGCAATAATTTGCGTTCTTTTGCAAATCTGCCTAGCATTAATTTAAAAAGTTTATATCCACTTTTTTTTTATCAAACTTAATACTGATACAGGCTGTCAACCAAGTCTTCTAAAAAATATAGGAGTTTATATAGGAATTTTTCTAAAAAATATAGGAGGTTTTAGCTCATTTTGAGGGAAAAATATAGGAGTTTTCTCATGAAAATCGCTTCATTCTATGCTCTTATATTAACAATCTTTACCTCCACACTCATTTTTTGTACATTAATCGATTCTAAACTACATGTACCTAAATAAAATAACCAGTTCCACAGCATCACAATCTAGACAGATGACCATTCATGTGATGATGAAGTGTGCTGAAGCACTATGCAGGATGGAGATACTACACAGGTCCATTAGCTGACTCTCACAGAATTAAAGGGTTTTTTTTATATATAAAAAAAAGGCATTCATTTTAACATTTTCATGGTTTTCATTGAAAATATATACAAAGAATAAAGAGAAAATCAAGGTCATCTTTTTCTCTACTTCTAAACTAAGACCTGCTTTCATTTTTCACTGATCGTTTATAAAAGCTGAAACTATACAAATTTCATTTGTGAAAGAGTGAGTTATCATATTCTTTCTCAAAGGTAAAATAAATCCACAACTGCAAATCTCAGCTGAAATTCCAAAGTCCATAATATAGAAAAGAATGTCTATTAATACATTAACTGTATGTAATAATCCCTTGAAATTAGGCGGGGGTCTGGGAGCCGGCTAGGCCCCCAGAAGCTCTTGGGTTCATACCTGTTTTTACTTTGATCTCAGCCTTTCCTGGGATCAATATTCTACACTGTACAGTTGCATCAATTTACAACAAAATAAAGAAAATACGAGGGTTGTCCCAAAAGTTCCATTACACTCACTGTTTTGCCATATTAAATAACAGCACATCAGATCTTACAACAATTATGGTCATCAAGTACTATATCTTAGGGCTTTTTGGGTAAATTTTTGTTCGACTGCTTGCATCTGTTAAAATGCAGTGGGGTTTTGAACACTTGTACCCCTACTGCAGCGGAGCAGGTCTAATGGCGTTGCCGTTAATTGTGATTTTTTTTCATATTTTGCAGTTTGGATAAATATGCTACAAACAAGAAATCTATGTGAAAATTATTTTTATATTTAGCATGATGATGCTGTAGCATATATATGGAAATTTAAGTAAAATAATTAAAAGCAAATTTATCAAAATAGTTCTTCAAATATCAGTCATGCAAAATAAGAACCATTAACTAATGTTATCCACTGTTAATCACTTCCCATGTTTCAGTAGGTCAAGTAATATTACTGTTGGTTGAACTATCATTTTGAATATATATCTTGTGTAATAGTATTGAAGTCCCCACTTTATATGAATCTAAACAATTGCTAGGTTTCCATTGAAGAACATATTTTAGATGCTTTAACATAATGACCCTGTAACTTTGCTCCGCATGTTTTTGCCGACGTCATAATTTTGTCTTGAAATTTTATAGGTAGGCTTCTTTATTGTTCTCCCAAACTTTCAAATTGTCATCAACTTCCATTAGATCATAACTAAATGATGTGCATAGAATGATCACATTACACCTATATTGATTTAGAAGTTTGCGAAAATGGAAGCTCCAAAAACATTTTGCATAATTTGACTTGCTCCGGTCATGCCTACCCATGGTTACCAAGGTAACTGTAGCAGTGAGGTCATTGATGTGAGTGACATGTTGTACAGTAAAATAAGTTCCAGTATGGCCAATAATTCTGCATGAGAAACTTTGAATGGTTCCTGTTATGTGTTCAGAATAAAAAGCATTTGTAACGGGACTTTTGGGACAAGCCATGTAGATAAAAAAAAGAGGACACAATAATATAAAAAGAACATGACAACTTTGATGGAAAATAGGTTGTATAATTAATTAATTGTTATGAAAATGGGACATGCTTTGGACTTAAAAGTAACCCTGATAAAGGAGTGATATAATGACCATTTATGCACTATATATTAATATACAGAATGAATATGATTTTATGATTTTATTTAAAAAATAAAGAATGAAGAATAGCAAGGCATAAGGCATTTTCAGAGCACTACTATTTATTTACTACATATGATTATTCATCGGCAACAAATTTTCCTTAAAATATAGGAAATATTTTCAAAATATAGGAGAAGTTATAGGAATATAGGAGATGGTTAAAAATATAGGATTTGGACCTAAAATATAGGAGTTTAATAGGAATATAGGAATTGGTTGACAGCCTGCTGATATGATACTTTTTCTACAGCTGTTTTACATTTGTTATTTTTATACTATTGTTTGTCGGAAAATAGCTCGTGTAGCTAATGTTGCTTGTTATGTAGAAACCGACATTAAATAAAAATTCTTGTATCTTGTATCAGATAACTTACTGCTTTTTCTTATTTGAGCCGCGACGCGAGAAAACCCGTCTTCGGGGTTTCCGAACAGGTCCGACACA
Source organism: Rugalucina vietnamica (assembly GCA_964017185.1). NCBI lineage: Eukaryota > Metazoa > Mollusca > Bivalvia > Lucinida > Lucinidae > Rugalucina > Rugalucina vietnamica. Next base: position 61,305,945 of record OZ024874.1, on the reverse strand, counting down.
AACCGGCCTGTACAAGCTCAAAAAAGAGCTAGAAGCTTGCAATTTCGGATTTAAGTAGAGGAGGAATTGTACTATCCGTGTAGCGAAAACAAAGGCGCTGATCAGCTTCGCGGTTACCGCGAAGCTGATCTGCGCCTTTGTTTTCGCCTAGGCAAAAATCCAGTTTTCTCACGATGCGGCTCATTTGTCTGTAATAGAGGTTTACATAGAAAATGATATACAAGTACCAAGGATATAATAAATTGAGCCTTCCTGTAACAGAACAGAGTCTAGCAATGCAGAAGTCACTACTTTTAGAAACAAATACATTTTCACAACTTTTGTTTTTAATAAAATATATTTGTATTTTAAGGGTTAATCAAAACAAATTTTTGATGATACTTTACAAACCTATATGGTAAGAAAATGTATCTTGAGATGCAGTCAATATAAAAGCTTGACTTTTCAGATTAAGAATCATTACTACTAACCACCGGATTCTGTCTTGCACTTGGTCTGTAACTACGAGCTGTACTCACATTTGTACCCCAGCTGGAATAGAGAATAAGTTAACAGTAAGAGAAAAGCGTGTTGGATATTGTTTTGTTGTTTGTTTGCTTGCCGGAGTTGAGGCTAAATATCCAAGTCAACCATTCTAACCACATCTCTTGGGTGCATAGTCAGTACTATCGGGAGAAAGTGTCTTCCTCATAAACTATAAAATTTTACTGTACGCAAAAACTTTTGTAATGTACTGTGAAAATTTGAAAGAAGTCATTTGAGAAGACAGGTATAGTATTCATTCTAAAGCCAAATGGCAACCCTCTTTAAATAAAGAATTTAACTTACTTACTCACTTACTTCTGTACTTAAATTTTAATAGCCTACTTTTCAATAACTTAAAGGTAACAAAATACCTATCTAATTAGTGCACACTACAAATGAAAACATATGAGCCGCCTCGTGGGAAAACCAACAATGTGGTTTCCGAACAGGTCCGACACAAACCGGCCTGTACAGCTACAGAAGCAGGCTAGGCTAGAAGCTTGAAATTTTGGAATTAGGGAGAGGAGGAATTGTACTATCCGAGTAGCGAAAACAAAGGCGTTGATCAGCTTCGCGGTTACTGCAAAGCTGATCTGCGTCTTTGTTTTCGCCTATGCAGATTGTTGGTTTTCCCATGAGGTGGCTCAAATATAAATTGCTGAAATAACCATGTCAAAATATCAATGACGACGTAACCATTCCGAAACAGTGTTTGATCATTTAAATTTTAAAAGTTGTAAAATACCAATATGCTTGGCCCTTAATCCAGCATGTGCGCAAATTAGAAAAAATATGGTACATGAAACTCTAAACTCTTGATTCGATGATGTTGTCAGGATAAAAAATATTTATACAGAATCAATTACCTAACATCACTTCTAGCTGACTCATTTGGTGAATGCAGAGGATAGTCAGCAAATTCTATGGGCTTGTAGACATAATCCTCTGTCTCCTTTAGGTACTTGAGGTCAAGGTCAGGGATACTATAAACAGAAACAGGGATAGGGTTGAGAGGGTTTTTTTTTTTGTTTGATTTAATGTTTATACATGATCCACAGCTAAGGTCATGCTGGGACAGCCATTTATCTTTGTCAAAGCCCCAAAATGCAAATTACCATAAATAAGTTCACAGGACCACAGAGGTGACAAGTGTGAGTGCTAACCTCTATGCTCCTGGAATATTCATAAAATGGCAGAAAAAACATCTTTTCATGAACAGACACTGAGGTGATGGTCAAAAATATTTCTAGAATTAAATCTAATAAGGCTGCAGCTAATATTCGTCTTTAGATTCTCATTTTTTACTATCTGTATCAAAAGGAATGCAGAATTTGAATGAGAATCTAAGCATTAATTTGTTGTGACTTTATGCATAATTGATAATAGAGTTACCAGTCTGGTTTGTGTGAGAGTCTAGACTGTGTTGTCTCATTCCTGGATGGTGTGCGTATAGCAGTTTCTTCACCCTAAAAATAAAACACCACTCTATACTATACATCAATTGTTTTATAATGTTACTTATCAGTTTTCCTTATGTCAAAACGTTTTTGGCTCTCATATGAACAATTCTCTGCACTATATCAAATGATCCTCTTATATAGAGGTAAATTTCCATGGACCCCTAACACAGCATTACCCTGTATGAGACAGGTACCAAAAAATTACTTTTTTTTTTTTTTTTTCACAGCTTAAGTCATGTCAAAGTGTGTGTAGTTATTTCTTGGGGCGGCTCATCCAAACTTCACCTGACGGCATTTAAAACTTAAAACTAGCCAATACTACTACTACTTACAGTGATTGGATTTCTAGTGACCTGTGGTTTTGCACTAGGTGGTCTGCCGCTCCCTGGCCTGTCATAACGCGGGGTAGGGGTACCTCTCACTGCAAAGTCCATTTTCCAGAGGAGGTGGTCTTATGTCTGTAGATAAGAGGTTGTAAGAACTAAATGTTGTACATTAGAAATTAGCAGAACTGAATGGTGTTAAAATGTGTCCATCCACTATAAGTTAAATATTTCGCTCAAAAATTGCTAATCAGTACATTTTTTTAACAAAATTCACTAATCATTATCAGTGCTTGTTTCCACTGACTGGTAAAATTTACCATTAAAATTTACTAATCATAAAAATTAAGGGCCACTGCACTGGTCGGCAAGCTACTCTTTCTCGAGAAACAAAAAATCAATATTGATTATAGGAACAGGGTTTTTATTATGAAATTTTGCAAGCGGCCAAAGACTGTTTGAGGCGGTCAATTTCATAGCATTTTGTTCATTCAAATGCCAACAGAAGCGGCTAGAAAATAGTTTCAGACAGTCATTTTGGCCTCAAGCCATCTCTTAATGAAAACCCTGTAGGAACTGCAACTTTCCCTCCTTTTTGCTCATTTTGTCGAGGATATAACATGGACAATATCATAAGGATTTAATCATTTTTAGGGCTGGGGCTATCCGCACTACGGTCATGTCGATAAGTGGTGTTATCCACACGATGGTCGTGCGGAGCCGATAAGCGGAGTTATCGGCCCAACCATCGTGCGGAAGCCAATACTACAGGTACTACGACGGGAGTTTATTTTTCTAACAAGCTTACGTATGTAGATTCAATTATTAATTTGTCATTAAATAAATTAATTATGTGTTAAGCCATTGAAATACAATAGAAATTGGCATTTTTGTTAATCATGAATAAGAAAATTAAGTTTGGTTTGATTAATCCAGCTGATGTAATCTGAATCATGGTAGATTTCTAACAGCGGATAAAAATACAACCGTTGCATTTTAATCGTGTTACTGTTCAAAATGTTTCCATGCTCCATTGTTAAAATCAAAGGCTGTTTATTCTTTTGGATTACCACATTCTTTTACAACTGGTAAAGAATTCTAATGACTTTTTTCAATTCTCCCTTCTCCACCTTTCATCCTGTTCCTAACAGTAAAATCTGTTTTCAAAGGATGTGTAAACCCTTTGTAGTATAAAATTGACCTAAGTAACCCCAGGAAGACAGCAGTATACTTTTGTCATAGTAGCAGTACAGAGCTGTGTCACGTAAAAAGACAAAATAGCCAATAACCATTTTTGAATGGACAGTTTATTTTATTTAATACGATGCAATGCTCCATAATAAATCTAGATGATAATCCGTCTTCTTAATGACTCTAAAGCTTATGGTAATGATGTTTATAAAGATAAAACATAAAAAAATTCATTATGGAATATTCCTCCTTTTCTCTGGACATGGCCATTTAGTGTACCAAAATAGAAAAGAAAACATCTTTTGATGTAAAGTTTTGACCTCCTGATTTCAAGGACATTTAGTGATCAAAAGAAAAATGTCACAGCTGTTTCTTTTGAAATTCTAGCCGCATGTCAAACTTTGACAATGTGACCGTTATCTAATTGTGAATGACCAGAGTAGGAAAAATCATTAGATTATGGAATCAGTTGTATTATTAGGTTACGATTATTACTTTCTCATTTACGCATACGCATGACTGATTTTTATAGGTAAATTCACAGGTAACCCAATTTCAGCAAAATAACAATTTTGTTTATTAAAAGTGAAAAATTCCTGCATGTGTATTATTATGTGTCAGTTTTTAAGCCAGTGTATAGTATCAACTTAAAATGTATCCACTTCTGAACATTTTTAACATTTGGATGTCGATATTTCCCTGTCGTGCGGATAACGCTGCTTATCCGCACGACGGTCATGCGGATAAGCGGCATTATCGACACGACCATCAGGCGGATAGCCAGTGTCCATTTTTAGACACTTATAACAACATAATTTGCCAGAAATGTTAATGCCATACAGTGAGTTGAAGAAATAATAAAGATCTAAAAATTATATTAAAGCAAATCTTTTATGAAATGTTTTGTTCTGTTTTCATATTTTCTGGTCTTAATGTAGTAAGGTCACAGCGATAAACCTCAAGTAATTCAACTCCTACAAATGAGCACGCACATCATTCAGACCGGATGAATTATTCGCTAATCAGTAAATCCCATTGAGACATTTGGTTACCTGTGTATGAAACAATCATTTAATGACTATTTGCATGATTTAATTACTGCTGACATGGTGTGAACTGGTCTGTAGCAGAGTTCACTTACATTTAATTGATTGACGTGTACACATCAAAAATATAAAAGAAACAAATCATTGATCAAGTTGGCATTACGTCGTCGGTCATAAGTACGAGGTGAAAAAACAGGTGTTTATTGCTGTGGCCTTACTGAATTTAAACATACAACGTTTAATATCCAAGATTAAAAGCAGAAACAAGAACTACACCACTGTACGTCTAAGGTAGAGATATCATTTCAACACCATTCAGTCTGTGAGGATGATAAAATCAGTAGTGTGAGACGGACTAATAAAAAATGTAAGGGGTGTGATTGCTTTTATTCCCCCTTTAATGTAATTTTCGTTTACGACGATTCATAATTAACTTCATCAGTTACCTGTGTAAACAATTCTCAATGTCTATTTGCATGTTTATCGTGTAACGTGGTGTAGACTGGTTCAAGACCATTTTGACCCCCAGTCGGGTGTTGGCCAACTCGTACTTATTTTTTTTTTCTCGTACTGTTGTCAACTCGTACCTTTGCGTTTGGTCAACTCGTATGTCTTAATCGGTCAACTTGTACTAAAACCAATTTGCATCTGCCAGGTACCCCAAACACCTCTTAAAGAGTATTATCTATCTATCTCTATATACTGCCATACGCCCTCGGGGACATTCAAGGCAGGCTCCATTACACGGAGTGTGTGCGCAAATGGGAACGAGGCTGAACAATGGATGACACGTTTTTCTTCACCGAAAAGTTTTTGCTGAAAAACAATGGGCGAGCCGGATAAGCCGCTTACCTCAGTGATTCCAAAAGCTCTTCTGGAGTGCATCAACGTTCTGGACAGAGAAGAACCGAAAGCTTCCTGGAAAATCTCCAAGAACTCGAAGGGATTCTCTCTTGTGATCAGGACGTTTGCCGCCAAAACTGTCACGCCATTGAAGGACGGTCAATCTGCTTCTGGATGTCAGCAAGAAAGTCACGCGGATAAAACTACCGATGACTTGCTACTGAAAAAACCAAAGCGGAAGTACAAATCCCCATCAACAGTTGCAAGGGATCGTGCTCGGAGTCTTAGGTTCTGGAAGAACTTCAAGAAGAATTTCAAGAAGAAGTCTACCCAAACCACCTCTCTGAACAATGCCCGGCGACAACCTGAAGATACCATTCTTGAACAGGAAAACACCGTTCATATAGAATCGGACTCTTCTGGTGCCTGCAATCTCATTTCCAGTCAGCTGGATCCAGATTTGGATACTTCCAATCTTAGTGATTCACATGAACTGGTTCACTCGCCTGAAGTTCCTTTAGTCTCGAGTCCAAAAAGAGAGCAATCCTTGGACTGTTTCGTATTTCGAGATACCACGGATGATTATAACTCTCCCGACTATTGTGGAAATTGTTTTATAAGGAAAGCTGACCTTAAACGCTGTACCGGCTGTAGTTTTGTGAAATACTGCAGCAGGGACTGTCAGGTTGAACACTGGGGATCACATAGAGTCCTGTGTCGGGCCATTAAAGGTCTGAAAAAGCCAGAATAGCGTCGATTCTAAACAGCTATCAGGAGAGTGCATTGGTGAAGGGTTCTTTTAAACCTTTATCTTCACTTATTTGTGCTTGTGACACTGTATATACACAGAAAAATACACTATAGTAGTGAAAGATTGACACTGGTGAAGGAGTTCACAAAACTGTATAGTTACACTCAAACTTAGTTTTAGTAAAAAAACTTTTATTCTTACTCGCCCAAACAATTTTACCGGTTTATCCGGGTGCGCCGAAAAGTCAGCGGCGGAGCTCTACGATACAACAACAACAACAACAATGGCGGTTCCAAAAATATCAAAACAACAATTTTATAATTTAGGCTCAATTTTTAATATCGGTAGGAAATTTTGAATTTTGGATTAATGCAGTGATAAGGCTTCCTTTAGTAGTGAAGAATAGTTTGTTGATGACTGATTTAATGAATAGTAATGAGTGATGCATGAAAGTATGATCTGATGTTATATGAACAACAATGAAATGATACTGGTTCTATTTATTGGAGTTTACATGGTTTTAAGGAGCCTAGCTCAGAATGAACTGAGTTCAGAGCTGTCACTGTTGATTACAGAATGTCAGGTGCGAGAAAGAGTGCCTTAGCAGTCCGTGGGAAGAAAGAGTGTTTGTGAATTCTATTGTGCTCTGTTGTAATAATTTCTAAACTAACTAGGATTATCATTTTATGTGTGTCATAGCTATGAATCCTCTTGAGTTTAGATGTATTGTGAAACAATGTCACTTCCAATTTCCTCGCTGTTGGGCTAGCTGTTTAGCGAAATGATTAGAGTGGTCGCCTGGCGCGCCGGAGATCCTGGTACGGCTCCAACACGGGCATATGATTTTTCTCCTAAAATACTTCGTTGGTGAGCGGGCTGGCACAGTGGTAGAGTGTAGGGCTCTGGTCCCAGCGGTCCCAGGTTTGATCCTTAGCCGGGGCGCCGTCACATTTCCATAGATCCAGTGGTAATGGCCAGAAATCAATCGTAATAATGGACAGTTTGGTATAAAAAAAAAAAAAAAAAAAAAAAAAAAAAAAAAAAAAAAAAAAAAAAAAGAAAGAAAGAAAGAAATAGACTGTGTGCAACAGTCAATATTCAATAATGAAGTTTAAGATGTATCCGAAGTCCCCCCAAAGTTCTGAATCTGAATCATAATAGTTTAATGGTGACACGCCAAATGACATTATTTCACCAGGGGGTTCGGATGGGGGAAAAATTAGTCCCTTGAACGCACGAGTGAAGCGAACTTGGACACACAGTCATCAGACATTTCAGCAGAGGAGATAAGTGAATCAGGGAGGTCATTCCAGTCCCTGATAGTCTGTGGAAAGAAACTACTTTTGTACGCTTCTTTGCTAGCTGAAGGTATCTGAAAAGCCAAAGAGTGTTGATTTCTACAGCGCGTATTCTTTGGGATAAGGTCATCTGTGGGTATTGTGGCTTTACCCTTTAGACCTTTGTATAGCAATGTAAGTCTACTATCCTTCCTCATTTTCTTAAGAGATTCCCATTTCAGTTGACCTAAAATACCAGTCATGCTCCCAGTTTCAAAAACATAATTTCCCGTCACAATCCTTGCCGCACGATTTTGGACCTTTTCTAGTTCTTCCTGGAGGCCATGAGTAAGAGGGTCCCAAACTGAGCTTCTATATTCCAAGAGCGGTCGCACCAGTCCTTTATAAGCTGCTTCTTTCACATCTGGGGGACAAGAATACAAATTTCTTCTCAAGAATCCGAGAGTTCGGTTAGCCTTTGTGTACAAACATTGGAAATATGAGTATTCCATTTCAAATCATTTGTGATAGTTACACCCAGGTATTTTATGCTTTCAACGTTTTCCAGTACAGTGCCCTCAAGGGTGTAGTTGGCCTGTATCTTACTAGACCGTTTATTTGTCAGCTGCATCATGTTGCATTTGACGGGTTGAAATCTCATTCCCCATTTCCTAGCCCAACTGCCTAAACGATCAATGTCTCTCTGATTCTTCGATTCAATTAGCACACTATGTACAGTGTACTTGATCGCCACATCACAGTTAAACATGAAATGATTATTGCCACCCCACTGAGGTCAAATGGGACAATTTCGGCAACTAGTTTCCGGGTTTCTCAATTACGGCATGATTTGTAGCTCCCGGGCACCATCGACATCTCGGATCCAAACAGCAGCGGAGACAGTCAAAAATAAAGTTGCCGTCTTCGACACCAGAAAAAACAGTCAAAAGCTAGGAGAATGCTTACTCTGATAACTATGCTGCCTTCTTTAATTGCATGCCGCTGGGTCGGGCCTCAGACTTTATGATGGTCCCGACTCAAAGCTATTCATTTTAGTTGTTGGGACCGGAGCTTCTTGTCTGTTGCTTGGTCCACCGGGGTGCAACCGGTGTTTTTCTTTTGCTCAAGATTTTCAGTGATATTGTTTGGCGCCAAGGCATCTCCATCGCCGGGCAGCTAACCATATCTGTGAGTCTTCGTTTGTTAGCTCACCTGAGCCGAAGGCTCACAAGGTGAGCTAATAGGATGGCCATGATCCGGCGTCCGTCCGTCGTCGTCCGTCCGTCCGTCCGTCCGTCGTCGTCGTCCACAATTTCAAAGATCTTCTTCTCTGAAACCGCTCGGCCGATCTAGTTGAAATTTTATATGGAGCCTCCTTGGATATTGGCATTTCAAGTTTGATCGCGAAATCCAGGTCACATGACCAAGATGGTCGCCACGCCCATATATGGTAAAAACCCTTCAAAAATCTTCTTGTCCAGAACCGGTGGGCATATTTCGACGAAACTTGGTATGTAGCATCAGGGACTTCAGCCCATCATAGTTTGATAAAATGATGACCCTTGGATGACCTTGACCTATTTTACGGCAAGGTCAATTTTGGAAACATAGGCTTTTACATGGGAAAAAGTGAAAACTATGAATTTTTTGAAAACTATTGCAGCCTGAGGCCTGAAAAGTGGTAGATGCAAACAACTAATGGAGTAGATGAAGGTAAGTGATTAATATAGGTCAAGGTCATCTCTTGACCTTGGCCAGTCTGTTGTCCATACACACTTTTCAAAGATCTTCTCTGAAACTGCTTGGCCAATCAAAGTGAAATTTTATGTGGAGCATCCATGGGTAGGGTAGACGAAAGTTTGATCGCGAAATCCAGGTCACATGACCAAGATGGCCGCCACGCCCATAATGGTAAAAACCTTTCAAAAATCTTCTTCTCCAGAACTGGCTCACGGGGACCCAACTGTTAATCGTGATTATTGATGCGACGTGGAATGTTAATGCATGCTATTATGAAGTTTCGTATGCGTCGGCGAGATCGTTACGAATGCGACGTTCCACATCCTCTGCCCTTGGACCGTAAGTAGCACATGTTTTTCTCTCGTGAAAATAAACAAAGCCGAATTTGCGAAATCGCGAAATCCAGGTCACATGACCAAGATGGTCGCCACGCCCATATATGGTAAAAACCCTTCAAAAATCTTCTTCTCCAGAACCGGTGGGCCGATTTCGACGAAACTTGGTATGTAGCATCAGGGACTTCAGCCCATCATAGTTTGATAAAATGATGACCCTTGGATGACCTTGACCTTTTTTTATGGCAAGGTCAAATTTGGAAACATAGGCTTTTACATGGGGAAAATTGAAAACTATGGATTTTTTGAAAACTATTGCAGCCTGAGGCCTGAAAAGTGGTAGATGCCAACAACTTATGGAGTAGATGAAGGTATGTGATAAATATAGGTCAAGGTCATCTCTTGACCTTGGCCAGTCTGTTGTCTATACACACTTTACAAAGATCTTCTTCTCTGAAACTGTGCGGCCAATCAAAGTGAAATTTTATGTGGAGCATCCATGGGTAGGGGAGACGAAAGTTTGATCGCGAAATCCATGTCACATGACCAAGATGGCCGCCACGCCCATATATGGTAAAAACCACTCAAAAATCTTCTTTTCCAGAACCAAATGGCCGATTTCCACGAAACTTGGTATGTAGCATCAAGGACCTCAGCCCATCATAGTTTGATAAAATGATGATCCTTGGATGACCTTGACCTATTTTAAGGCAAGGTCAAATTTGGAAACATAGGCTTTTACATAGGAAAAAGTGAAAACTATGGAATGTTTTGAAAACTGTTGCAGCCTGAGGCCTGAAAAGTGGTAGATGCAAACAACTTATGGAGTAGATGAAGGTATGTGATTAATATAGGTCAAGGTCATCTCTTGACCTTGGCCAGTCTGTTGTCCATACACACTTTTCAAAGATCTTATCTGAAACTGCTTGGCCAATCAAAGTGAAATTTTATGTGGAGCATCCATGGGTAGGGGAGACGAAAGTTTGATCGCGAAATCCAGGTCACATGACCAAGATGGCCGCCACGCCCATATATGGTAAAAACCACTCAAAAATCTTCTTCTCCAGAACTGGCCGGCCGATTTCCACGAAACTTGGTATGTAGCATTGAGTACCTCAGCCCATCATAGTTTGATAAAATGATGACCCTTGGATGACCTTGACCTATTTTACGGCAAGGTCAAATTTGGAAACATAGGCTTTTACATAGGAAAAAGTGAAAACTATGGATTTTTTGAAAACTATTGCAGCCTGAGGCCTGAAAAGGGGTAGATGCAAACAACTAATAGAGTAGATGAAGGTATGTGATTAATATAGGTCAAGGTCATCTCTTGACCTTGGCCAGTCTGTTGTCCATACACAGTTTTCAAAGATCTTCTTCTCTGAAACTGTGCGGCCAATGAAAGTGAAATTTTATGTGGAGCATCCATGGGTAGGGTAAATGAAAGTTTGATCGCGAAATTCATGTCACATGACCAAGATGGCCGCCACGCCCATATATGGTAAAAACCATTCAAAAATCTTCTTTTCCAGAACCGATGGGCCGATTTCCACGAAACTTTGTATGTAGCAATGGGGACCTCAGCCCATCATAGTTTGATAAAATGATGACCCTTGGATGACCTTGACCTATTTTACGGCAAGGTCAAATTTGGAAACATAGGCTTTTACATAGGAAAAAGTGAAAACTATGGATTTTTTGAAAACTATTGCAGCCTGAGGCCTGAAAAGTGGTTGATGCAAACAACTAATAGAGTAGATGAAGGTTTATGATTAATATAGGTCAAGGTCATCTCTTGACCTTGGCCAGTCTGTTGTCCATACACAGTTTTCAAAGATCTTCTCTGAAACTGCTTGGCCAATCAAAGTGAAATTTTATGTGGAGCATCCATGGGTAGGGTAGACGAAAGTTTGATCGCGAAATCCAGGTCACATGACCAAGATGGCCGCCACGCCCATATATGGTAAAAACCTTTCAAAAATCTTCTTCTCCAGAACTGGCTCACGGTGACCCAACTGTTAATCGTGATTATTGATGCGACGTGGAATGTTAATGCATGCTATTATGAAGTTTCGTATGCGTCGGCGAGATCGTTACGAATGCGACGTTCCACATCCTCTGCCCTTGGACCGTAAGTAGCACATGTTTTTCTCTCGTGAAAATAAACAAAGCCGAGTTTGCGAAATCGGCGTCCACTATGATCTCCAAAATTCTTCTATGTTCCCACTTGAAGTCAATTGGAATACTTACGGCACTTGTGTTTTTCAGCTAATGGTTTATAAAGTTGACATGTAGATACAATTTTGCCACGGAAACTCATTACATTCTTAATTTCCTTTCGTTTTTCTTTGTCTTGGTCGTAAACTAAGAAGTATAACACAGTCCTATGGGTGTCTTTATTGAAATTTGTATCCAAACGGCTTTGTAAATGCACAATTATTTACTGAGCGTGAAAAACAGTAAGATAAGCATCTTTTGTATGCATCGAAGACGAAGATACGTACTACTAGAATGAGTCATGGAAGAATTAGCATTTTGTTGTGCTCTTTCAGATGTTATTGACGTACATGCAGAAGCATAACGAGTACCTTTATCAAGCGAAAAGCATGGCGTTTTTTTTCTTTTGACTACATGCACTTCGTTGAGCGAGCTACAAAGCATATACCACTTTTATTTTGAATGGGGTCACAGAATGGGGTTTCTGATTCAGCTTTATCAACATTCGTGTGATACAGCTGATTTATTCTTGCCTCGAAACAGCAAATCATTTTCGGACATATCAGTGACAGAGCTTATGTTTACTTACATTAAATGAATCTAAGGATAAACCAAATAATTTTTGATCATTGGATATGGGTGGCTCCATGCATTTCTGATAAGCAGGGGGGGGGGGGACAACAGAATTAAAGGGGTTTATGCGGTTTTTAGGTGCGGTTGCGAGGCAGTTTTCCATTGGAATGGTGTGTTATACAAGAACAGCGATCAACTATGGTTATTTCATTGCATTAACATTAGTGGAGTCTTCGGGAGCACTTTGAACCCTCGGCCTCGGGCACAAACAATTTTCTCCAGTCTCTGCAAGTAATAATACAGTATACTAGAGGACCATTGGTCCTGTAGCTCACCTGAGAGATTATCACATTGTAAGCTCATGAGATTTAAATTAATTGAGAATCGACCAATGAAAGTCTATGCATGGACACTATTGACCCCCGGGGCATGGCCGAATTTGACCCAGGGGCATGACTGGCACAATTTATAATGGGGACTTCCAAACATTGCTACATACAAAATATAGAAGCTCTGGGTCTTTTGGTTTCAGAGAAGAAGATTTTTTTAGTTTTTCCCATTGTAAGTCTATGGAGACTATAATCTACCCCCGGGGCGTGGCCAAATTTGACCCCAGGGGCATGGCTGGCACAATTTATGTAGAGGACCATTAGCCATTGCCACATACAAAATATCAAAGCTGTGTGCCCTGTGGTTTCACAGAAGAAGATTTTTTAATTTTTTCCCATAGCAAGTCTATCAACCTCCGGGGCCTGGCCAAATTTGACCCCAGGGGCATGAATGGCACAATTTATGTAGAGGACCATTAGCCATTGCTACATACCAAATAACAAAGCTGTGGGCCTAGTGGTTTCAGAGAAGAAGATTTTTTTAGTTTTTCCTATTGTAGGTCTATGGAGACTATCCACCCCCGGGGCGTGGCCAATTTTGACCCCGGGGACATGATTGGCACAATTTATGTAGAGGACCATTAGCCATTGCCACATACAAAATATCAAAGCTGTGGGCCCTGTGGTTTCAGAGAAGAAGATTTTTTTAGTTTTTTCCTATTGTAGGTCTATGGAGACTATCGACCCCCGGGGCGTGGCCAAATTTGACCCCAGGGGCATGATTGGCACAATTTATGTAGAGGACCATTAGCCATTGCCACATACAAAATATCAAAGCTGTGGGCCCTGTGGTTTCAGAGAAGAAGATTTTTTAATTTTTTCCCCATAGTAAGTCTATGGAGACTATCAACCCCTGGGGCGTGGCCAAATTTGATCCCAGGGGCATGAATGGCACAATTTATGTAGAGGACCATTAGTCATTGCTACATACCAAATATCAAAGCTGTGGGCCTAGTGGTTTCAGAGAAGAAGATTTTTTTAGTTTTTCCAATTGTAAGTCTATGGAAACTATCCACCCCCGGGGCGTGGCCAAATTTGACCCCAGGGGCATGGCTGGCACAATTTATGTAGAGGACCATTAGCCATTGCTACATACCAAATATCAAAGCTGTGGGCCCTGTGGTTTCAGAGAAGAAGATTTTTTTAGTTTTTTCCTATTGTAGGTCTATGGAGACTATCGAACTCCAGGGCGTGGCCAAATTTGACCCCAGGGGCATGATTGGCACAATTTATGTAGAGGACCATTAGCCATTGCCACATACAAAATATCAAAGCTGTGGGCCCTGTGGTTTCAGAGAAGAAGATTTTTTAATTTTTTTCCCATAGTAAGTCTATGGAGACTATCAACCCCTGGGGCGTGGCCAAATTTGACCCCAGGGGCATGAATGGCACAATTCATGTAGAGGACCATTAGCCATTGCTACATACCAAATATCAAAGCTGTGGGCCTAGTGGTTTCAGAGAAGAAGATTTTTTTAGTTTTTTCCTATTGTAGGTCTATGGAGACTATCGACCCCCGGGGCGTGGCCAATTTTGACCCCAGGGGCATAATTGGCACAATTTATGTAGAGGACCATTAGCCATTGCCACATACAAAATATCAAGGCTGTGGGCCCTGTGGTTTCAGAGAAGAAGATTTTTTAATTTTTTTCCCATAGTAAGTCTATGGAGACTATCAACCCCTGGGGCGTGGCCAAATTTGACCCCAGGGGCATGAATGGCACAATTTATGTAGAGGACCATTAGCCATTGCTACATACCAAATATCAAAGCTGTGGGCCTAGTGGTTTCAGAGAAGAAGACTTTTTTAGTTTTTCCAGTTGTAAGTCTATGGAAACTATCCACCCCCGGGGCGTGGCCAAATTTGACCCCAGGGGCATGGCTGGCACAATTTATGTACAGGACCATTAGCCATTGCCACATACCAAATATCAAAGCTGTGGGCCCTGTGGTTTCAGAGAAGAAGATTTTTTTATTTTTTTTCCCATAGTAAGTCTATGGAGACTATCGACCCCCCCGGGGCGTGGCCAGATTTGACCCCAGGGGCATGAATGGCACAATTTACGTAGAGGACCATTAGCCATTGCTACATACCAAATATCAAAGCTGTGGGCCTAGTGGTTTCAGAGAAGAAGATTTTTTTAGTTTTTCCCATTGTAAGTCTATGGGACCTATCTGTTGCCATGGAAACCACAATTTTGATACAATCTGCTCCAAAACCTAATGCCATCAATCCCCCAACCCAATTATGGTTCACATTAAATTTGATCAAGATCGGCCTACTAGCTTCAGAGATATTCTTCTTTGAAATTGTGGACGGACGACGACGACGGACGACGGACGACGACGACGACGGACGCCAGATGCCTGCCTATCCTATAAGCTCACCTGTGAGCCTTCGGCTCAGGTGAGCTAAAAAACCATGGTTGCTTTAACATGTATCTATAAATATTTATTGAAGAAAATGCATAACTGTCTCCATATAGCAACATTTGCTATTTTATTTTACTGAATCATCGGTCTCATTCTTCCACGATGCATTTCTGTGTCGCATATTAAATTTTAACAACGTCTTCGATGCATACAACAAATGCTTATCTTACTGTTTTTCACGCTCAGTAGATAAATGTGCATTTACAAAGCCGTTTGGATACATATTTCAACAAAGACACAAACAGGACTGTGTTATACTTTTTAGTTTACGACCAAGACAAAGAAAAACAAAAGGAAATTAAGAATGTAATGAGTTTCCGTGGCAAAATTGTATCTACAAGTCAACTTTATAAACCATTAGCTGAAAAACACAAGTGCCGTAAGTATTCCAATTGACTTCAAGTGGGAACATAGAAGAATTTTGCAGATCATAGTGGATGCCGATTTTGTAAATTCGGCTTTGTTTATTTTCGCGAGAGCAAAACGTGATACTTACCGTTCAAGGGCAGAGGATGTGGAACGTCGCATTCGTAACGACATCGCCGACGCATACAAAACTTCATATTAGCATGCATTAACATTCCACGTCGCATCAATAATCACGATTAACAGTTGGGTCCCCGTGTGGCTGGCCAATTTTCCTGAAACTTGGTATGTAGCATTTGGGACTCCAGCCCATCATAGTTTGTTGAAATGATGACCCTTGGATGACCTTGACCTATTTTACGGCAAGGTCAATTTTGGAAACATAGGCTTTCACATGGGAAAAGGCGAAAACAAACTGTTGCAGCCTGAGACCTGAAAGTTGCTAGATGCAGACAACTAATGGAGTCAGTGAAGGTAAGTAATTAATGAAGGCCAAGGTCATGTCTTGACCTTGGCCCAAGTTCATTTAAATATCAAAATTAAAATTATTATTTTCTCAGTATTCACTAGGTTTGGAAACTATTGCAGCCTGAGACCTGAAACTTTGCAGATGCAGACAACTTGTGAAGTCAATAAAGGTGTGTGAGTATTCAAGGTCAAGGTCATTTCATTATGACTTAATACTCCAAGATCAGGCTTCAGGTGAGCGTTCTCAGGACCAATGGTCCTCTGGTTTTATTAATCATGGTGGTTATAATGATTTATTTGTTTGTCCTTGATGATTCATTGACTAGTTAGAGGTTCACCACGAGGACCGAATAACTAACTAAATGTTGTGTACCATTGCAGAAGATGAGGGTGAGGTAATTGTAATTTTATATTACTGATCTTTCCAAGGTGATACTTCTGTTGTAGTTCTATTTGTCTTATGTTTTGGTGTTGATTTTTGTGCTGTTTGCACATTATGCACATTGTCATATTTCAGTTAAGTTCGGGTAACTGAGTGGCCGCCTATTGGAAAATAGTTGCTCACTCGGCGTACTGGTACTGGTACAATTTAAACGCATTTGGAATGGCGCGGCGTGACCTACCGTTCAAGAAGCGAACGCTCAAAAGCTATCAAAACCAAATTCCCCAACAGTGCCAATACCTCCGTTGCTCTCCGATATGTACTTGAATACCCTATTAAAATGCCGACACATTTGCAGATTTGTCTTATTATCTATGACTTTCCTAAGTTCATAGTCTATCAATGTCTCTCTAGAAAAAGTCAGAAAAGGTCAGACAACCCTTTATTGAATTTACCAATAACCAACAGCTCCAGTACGTCATGTACCACATATACGGACAGTGTCGGAAGCACTTATATAACTTACTCAAAAGAGAGTTTATCAAATTAAAAAAATGGAGAAACCATTCAAGTAAGTGAGATGCGTTCCATAACACATTGTACATCATATCAGCTTCACAATCATATAATTTTCAACAAAATAACTTGTACATTTCTCCAGAAAATTGTTCCGAAGATTTAATTGAATTAAAGGCGTGAAAATGGATCTTGTGTTTAATATGAAGAAAAGAAAGATAAAAAGTTTACCTTGATCTTTGCCTACTTGTACCTTTTCATGTAAAATTAACATTGATGTTCCACAACCTCTATAAAAAGTACAAGTAGGCAAAGATCAGGAAAATGTGCAATCAGAAAAAGACTCCCACTCCAAAAACCAAGGTGGGAAAAAACCAAACTAACAATCAGGTACTCATACCATGAAAACATTTCGTAAGCCGAATGAGCAGCTATTTTCCCAATAGGTGGCCACTCAGTTACCTTAACTTAACTAAAAATTTGCAAACATACATAAGGCACCAACAGCACAAAAATATTTTAAACACCAAGACATAAAACAAAAAGAACCACCACAGAAGTATCGACTTGGAACGATCAGTAACACAAAGTTACTGGCGGGTTTAAATCGATTTTACACGGCCGTAACCTCACCCTCAGCTTCTGCAGTGGTTCATAACATTTAGTTAGTTCTTCGGTCCTCGTGGTGAATCTCTAACTAGTAAATGAATCATCAAAAACAAACAAATAAATCATGATAAACATCCTGATGAATCAAAAACCAGGACTCACAGATTCAGTAAGCTGCCCGACGATGGAGATCCCTGGGCGCCAAATAACTTACTAACTCCGGAGCAAAAGAAAAACATCAGTTGGACTCCGGTGGGCCAAGCAACCGACAAGAAGCTCAGGCCCAATCCAACTAAAATGAATAGCTTTAAGTCGGGGCCATCATAGAGTCTGACGCCCGACCCACCGGTGTGCAATTAAAGAAGGCAGCATAGTTATCAACCGTGATTGGGTTAAAAACTGAGCATACAGATTGTCGCATAACATTCAAGTTATAACCTATACGTCTGTAACGTGTTATGATTTTTCTAAACTGAAAAGAAAAATCATTACTTCCTATAAGTTTCTTAAATTTGTAAACCAAGTCACCATAAAATTCTGGTTCCGAAAGACCCTCACTTAAAAGCGTCTTTAGCCAAACATTATATTTGGAAATCAATTCATAGTGTCTACGATAAAATTTAGAAAAGGTTTTTTGAAGTTTATGATACCGATAGCCTTCTACGATAAAATTTAGAAAAGGGTTTTCGAAGTTTATGATACCGATAACCATTGTCAGACCACACTTGGAATACGCAACAACTGTCCGCACGTCACTGTTCAAGAAGGATATGATAGCAATCGAGAATGTTCAGAGGCGAGCCACAAAATTGGTAACCAGTGTTAAAAATCTATCATACCCTGAAAGGCTAAAAGAAAACTGGGGTTGCCGTCACTAGAATACAGACGTGAAAGAGCTGACCTAGTTGAAGTTTATAAAATAATGCACAACACTGACAAAATCGACAAGGACAAGCTGTTCGCTTTTCCAACTTACACTGTGACAAGGGGACATCAATTTAAACAAGCCAAGAAACAGCATAGGCTAAAAATCAGATCCAACAGTTGCAGTCTAAGAGTGATAGACGCACTCTCCCTGAACTGCTTCAAATCACGGTTAAATGTGTTTTGGAAAAACCACCCGTATAAGTTTAGTCCCTGGTGCTACAGTCCCTGACCAAAACCAAGAGACTACTACAAGAATGCACCTACAGAGGCTGTCTAGCCTGATCTTGGTGTCGAGGATATGTGAGTTATAAATGTGAGTTATAAATTTTGAAAATTGACAATACCACACCGTAATATTTGGGGAGAATAGCCAAAAATTTATTCTATTTATTAGATGGTTGGAGGTGTTTCTAAAAGAAATATCAAAGTGCTCGGGGTGTGTATTTTGACACTGGCTATCCGCACGACGGTCGTACCGATAACACCGCTTATCGGCACGACCGTCGTGCGGATAAGCGGCGTTATCTGCACGACAGGGAAATCGATATCCAAATGTTAAATATGTTTAGAAATTGATACATTTTAAGTTGAAAAATATATTTCACTGGCTTCAAAACTGAAACAGAATATTACACATGCAGGATTTTTTACTTTTTAATTAACAAAATTGTTATTTTGCTGAAATTGGCTTACCTGTAAATTTACCTGTAAAAATTAGTCAGGCGTATGCGTAAATGAGAATTTTGGGACGAGATGACCAGAAGTCTATTCGGCACGGAAACTGAGTTGATAGATCCACGAAACCAGTCTATCTGCCATTTTATCCGGTGAGCGTGGTTCAAACGTGCAGAGAACAAAAAACATACGAAATGGCGTACAAGGGCGGCGCAAAAGTGCAAAAAGTCATGGTGCAGCCAATTGTATCCTTATTCTGATTGTTTGAGTTTCGATAAGAATGGCACGTCCCGAATTATTCCTCCTTTCCTCAGACCTGCCTCACTCTGACGCAGTCACTGTGGTCAATCTACTAACTGATGTTGTCGTTGTAGTTGTTGTTGTTGTTGTTTTTGCTGTTGTTGTTGTTGTTGTACCCTTCTGAAATTTCTGATGTTATTAACTGTGCCAGTTCTTTCTGTGATTTTATTGACGTACTCGTGCCATTCATTACAGATTAGATGAATCCATTCGGTCCAGAACCACTTAGGTCCTCATTCAGGGGATAGTTTGATATTTTACTTATACATATGCTGAAACCCAGCATTAACTCTACCCCTCAAAATAGCGAGTTTGACGGTGAACCACCAAAAAATTCCAGAATTTCCGAGCATACACCCCAAAAAATACCAACAATTACCAAAATTTATAAAAAGTTCTTTTTTTTCAACACTAAACACCCCCACAAAAATATCGCAAAAATCAACATACCTCCCCCCCCCCCCCCCCCCCAAAAAAAAAAAACCTTACTTTTTCTGACCCACTGACCCCCTCCCCCCTCCTAAAAAAGAATAAATAACTAAATAAATAAACAAAAATCAAAATATTGACCACCCCAAATAGGCACAGCCTATGTATAGAGAAAAAATCAGAGTACCCCCCAGGGGATCATCAGGAAAACATGTCCGTGCAAAGAACATCCCCTTAAACCCCACTTTTATATAGTAAAACTGGGGTATGCAGGGGTAAACCTATTTTTCTTATTTTTGCTCCAAAACATAGATTGTGGGTACTTGTTTGTGGATACTCGTTAGAACCGCCTCGGCGAGGTGGTTCTAATGTGTACCCACAATCTATGTTTTGAGCAAAAATAAGAAAAATATCACAAATTTTCTACTGAAAATTTTCAAATTTTACAACTTGAAAAATATCTATACATTGCATGGGCAAGTTTTCGTAATGTGGAACTATGTTAAAATTTACTGAGACGCTATATATATTTTTATAACATTTTCTGCTGGTTCCCAGCTCATAAACAATCAATATTTGAATAACAGGTAACCAGTACCCTCTGACCATAAAGACTGAAAGATCAAGAGATATTGAATACCTGTATTATATTGATGTTATCGTTATTTAAAATTTATACAGGTAATCAATAACCCCAGACCCTTGATGTTTCGACAGCTTGCAACCAATAGAAAAATGCGTAGCAAGGTGCAAATGATTTGATTAAGAGTTCAGTTTGTGATTAAATGCGTTTATAGAGTAGTTCAGTAATGTTTCATGACATATTCACCATTTGTGCATTATCTGTTGGTTTCCAGCTTACAAAAAAATCAATATTGGAAACACAGGTAACCAGAACTCCCCTGACCTTTGAGGTCAGTGGGATTCTGGTTTCCTGATGATTTTCCATAGTGATTATTTCACTATTTTTGCAATATTTGCTGGTTTCTTGTTCCCGTTTCCGGAAACTTCTTGTTTCCCGATTCTGGAAACCAATATTGGAAAAACAGGTAACCAGAACCCGTCAGGAAGGGGAGGGGGGGCTGGTTACCTTTATTTCCAATATTGGTTATTTCTACGCTGAAAGCCAGCGAATAATGTAAAAATGGGGAATCAGAAAAAAAAAATATGGACCGAAATAGCTCGGGACTGTACAAATGAAAAAAATCGTTTCGTTCAAAAATACAATGAAACTTCTTTACCGCAAAGATTTCTGGGATACTCTAGTTTCATTTTCCATTTACGTGAATGGGAGCGTTTGAAAATAGTATTTTTAAGCCTTTTAAAACAAGTTGTCAGACTTAGGTAAGTGAATATTTGTGTTTTTTTTGACATATATGAATACGTTCTGCCAGTAATTCAAACTGATTGGGCGTAGAAGTTGAATTTGATTTCCGACATCACTTGATGTCTAAAGTTGCTAATCAAGATGGCGGATGGTGAATGAGAGATCGGGTATTTCAACATAAATGTCAAAACCAAAAACATCAGAAATACCCGATTTCTCATGTTATGGGAGTAGGCTTTATCCAGTTGTTTTGTGAATGGGGCCGTTATCCCAAAATTGGGAAAATAATTAAACAGCTCGGAACAAAAGTACTGGGTGCAAGTTGCCAAATTTGGGAATTATGCAATTTTAGACACTGGCTATCCGCACGATGGTCGTGCCGATAACGCCGCTAATCGGCACGGCCGTCGTGCGGGTAAGCGGCGTTATCCGTACGACAGGAAAATCGACATCCAAATGTTAAAAATGTTCAGAAGTGGATACATTTTAAGTTGATAAATGTTACACACTGGCTTCAAACTGACATATAATATTTCACATGCATGAAATTTTCACTTTTTAATTAACAAAATTGTTATTTTGCTGAGATTGGCTTTCCTGTGAATTTACCTGTAAAAATCAGTCATGCGTATGCCTAAATGAGAAAGTAATTACAGTGCTCCAGATAAGGATTGATGGTCAATGGGTATTTACCCACCTCTTTGGCTTAATTGGCGACGGTCGTGCCGATAAGCGGCGTTATCCGCACGACGGTCGTGCCGATAAGCAGCGTTATCGGCCCGACTGTCGTGCGGATAGCCAATGCTACAGGTATTGGCTATCAGCACGACGGGAGATTTTAAGCTTACGTATGCATTAAACATTTAATTTGTCATTAAATAAATTAATTCATTAAACTTTTAATTTGTCATTAAATAAATTAATTTAGTTATTGAAATACATTCAAAATTAACATTTTTGTTAATTCTGAATAAGAAAACTAGCTTGACTTGATTAATCCAACTGATGTAAACTGAATCACAATAGATTTGTAACAACGGATAAAAATATTATCATTGCATTTTTTTAAATTGTGTTACTGTAACGTTTCCATACTCCATTGTTAAAATCAAAAGGCTGTTTATTCTTTTGGATTACCACATTATTTTATTCATTGAGTAACGATAATTACTTTCTCATTTACGCATACGCATGACTGATTTTTTTACAGGTAAATTTACAAGTAAGCCAATTTCAGCAAAATAACAATTTTGTTAATTAAAAAGTAAAATAAAGAAGTAAAAAATCCTGCATGTGTAATATTCTGTTTCAGTTTTGAAGCCAGTGTAATATATTTTTCAACTAAAAATGTATCAATTTCTAAACATATTTAACATTGATTTCCCTGTCGTGCGGATAACGCCGCTTATCCGCACGACGGTCGTGCCGATAAGCGGCGTTATCGGCACGACCGTCGTGCGGATAGCCAGTGTCATTGCGGATTCCATTGGGTAAAAATGTAATTTTTAAAATTTCGAATTGGGTACTTCACATTTTTGTATTGGGTATCCCCTAATCATGCTAATTGAGGAGTAAATTTTAAAATTAAAAAAAAAATCATGTGTTTCATTAATAACTGATTTGCCTCTTGTTTTGAGAGTATCTCAGCTCATTTGCTGTAACATTTGAAGTGATATTTGAAAAGTTATCCTCAATTATCACTGACAACAGGTCTACAGGGTTCGCGCTAGCGGTCGCCATCGTCGCCATTTGCGAAGATTTTTATTTTTTGGCTCTTAAAATTTGACTTTGGCGAAAATAAATGGCGAATATATAGAGCCACTTTGTCCAGCCAAAAGCCATTGTTTTCCACTGAAAACCATCATTTGATTACCTGTATATTCGCACCTACAATAGAGATAATCCTATTCTTTATCGGTGTTTATTCAAGTGTTGCAGTGTGTTGCTAAAGCATTCAATTGACAGGTGTCATTTCTGACCTTGTGTATTCAGGCGTGTACTGCATAACACGCTTGGCGCACGTGGTCCGGTGACGATGTAGACTGTCACCAGCATGTTGGTGTTGAAATAATGTTTGAGTGCAGTTGAGGGGGAAATGTCAATATATAGCATTTAAAAATGAAACAGATTCTTTTTAGAATCAGCAACTCAACTTTACCCATGCATTTATTTTATAGCTTTAACTCTTGATTTTGTAGAGTGTCATTTATTTTTTTTCTATTAAAGTATATATGAATTTTAATATTTCAATCTGTCTACTAATCTTAAAAGTTTGTTTCTTGATTTTGTACAAGCATAAACTAATAATTTTAGTAGTTGTTCCCCTTGTTTACAAATACAAGAACAAGCTTTATAAAACATATTTTCCCAAACTATATGTATAGGGATCTCAGTCTACACCTGCCCTTCAAATCAGTTGGAAATTCATAATTACATTACCTGGATCTACTGTTGAAATATAACTTAGTACATGTAGCATGTATGGGACTTGGGTGAGAAGGGCAATATGTATTTTTAGGGAACTGGAGAGACCAAGTTAAAAAGGGCAAACAAAATATTTGGGGGGATTAAGTGAGCAAGGAGCTGAGTGAGATGTGTCCTCTTGGCGAAAAAATGGCCAAGATTTGGCTCAAACTTCAAGAAAATGGCGAAAAAAAATCTCAAATGGCGAAAGTGATGGCGAAAGAAAAATATATCCTAGCGCGAACCCTGGGTCTATGTTAAGCTTTTTATAAAAGTTAATACTTGTTAAATCTATTTTAAGCAACAAGAAAAGGCAAATATCCATATTTCAAATGAGACAAAATATTTTGGAAGCTGCTTCCTGTTGCAAAAATAGTGTTTTGCTCAATGAGGTGATATATGAAATTGATCTATTTTTGATATAAACTCCTATTGCAACTAGATGCAGAGCCATCTCGCTGTCTATAATACAAGCATAGTGGGTGGGGTACAGTTAACAAAGATCGTAAGTTGCGTAAGATTTTAGGATGCTCTTTGGCTTTTAATAGCAGAATCAATGAATTGTTTGTGTGGAAATAATATAAAATAAGATTTTAACAAGTGTTCTTAACTTTACATACAATAAATTGAATCTGATGGGTCATTATTGAAAGAAATATGCTAAAGAATTGGGCTTCCTTTTCTCCCAGTCAAACTGAAAGTAAAATTCATACTGCACAAGCCTATTCTCTAGCGCAACCTGGCGGCGAAAATCGATTGGATGAAATTCTTAGCTCATAGTCTTGATAATCAAGACGCTCTATATGGCATGAATGGTGAAACGGGAACCAAGTTCCAAAAATAGACACATGTGCTCGATTGTGACTACACGCATGTGCAAGCACAGTTTGGTAAACATCCTGTATTTTGACATGAATTGAAATAGGGCTGTACGCAAAGAAAAGAATCTGATTTGCGTATCCAAGATTTCTTTTGCTTTTTTCTTCGCAGACCTGTAAATCTTAATTGGGTTTTAAGACATTTTAATTGGGTAAATACGCAGATACGCTGCTTATCTGTAGCACTGTAATTATCGTAACCTAATATAAAAGAATATGATAATCCAAAAGAAGAAACAGCCTTTGATTTTAACAATGGGGTATGGAAACATTTCAGTAACAAAATTAAAAAAAAAATGCAACGGTTGTATATTTCTCCGCTGTTAGAAATCTACTGTGATTCAGATTAAATCAGCTGGAATAATCAAATCAAACTTAGTTTTCTTTTTCATAATTAACAAAAAATGTTAATTTCGACTGTATTTCAATAGCTAAACACATAACTAATTTATTTAATGTCAAATTAATAATTGAATACATTCGTTAGCTTGTTAGAAATCTTATACTTAAGTCGTGCCGATAGCCAATACCTGTAGTATTGGCTATCCGCACGACGGTCGGGCCGATTACGCCGCTTATCGGCACGACCGTCGTGCGGATAACGCCGCTTATCGGCACGACCATTGTGCAGATACCCTCAGAAGCAATTTTAATGGGAAAGGGTGCTCTGAGGATAGTAACAGAGAAAATCCCATGATCTACATCAGCGTTTTACGTTTCAACCTGCTGTAATTGATGTGTAAGCTCTGGCCTTTGTACAAAGCTGTAATTAGCATTCCAATCAAATGGGGCTTACAGGAATGTAATTTCGCATGGTCAACAAATTGAACCAGTAGACAAGTGAACTGAACAGATCTTTCTCTACAAGAGGTAGCAATACATGGGTATACTGACAATGTCACTCCATAGACAAGGAGTGAACGTGTACCATTTGAGCCCTGTCAAAAGCGGCGTCATGAGAAAACCGGATTCTTAGCTAGGTTGGCAGTTTGACATTTTTTCGATAATGCCTTCTGGCACAATGTAATACAATATGTTTTCAAAGCATAGTTTTTTGTTGTTTTTTTTTTTATTCAAATGACATTAAAATCAAAATTAATTGATATCGAATGAAAGAAAAATGTTTAAACTTACAAATAAGTTTTGAAATAATTTCACTCAGTTTATTGATTTAAAGGGAAGCGAGGTAGCCGAGTGGTTAGCGCACTGGCTTCTTGTGCTAGAGGTCCCGGGTTCAATCCCCGCCAGCGGCGAGGAAAATTTGTTGGTCCGAACATGCTTCCCTTTGCAGGAATGACATGATAAAGTGTGCCGTCCTTCGGATCGGGACGTTAACTGGAGGCCCCCTGTGCAGGGACAGTCATCCCCTGTGCAGGTTAAAGATCCCTACACAGGTTCTATCCTCATGCATGTAGGCTCATCCTGCAAACACACCGCTGTACAATGTACACCTCCCAAGAATAATCAGAAATTGATTGATGGGAGTAACAAGAAAACAAAACAAGATATTTTGGTCAGTGGAACATGGTGGCCACTGAATTTCACTTTGCTTGGATTGCAGGCGGCTTTTTTAATCATTTTTATTTTACATCTGATTGGCTCAAAATATCTTGATGGATATATTTAGATAAAACAGGGTTCGAAAAATCCACTCGTCCGCTCGTTTTTATGAGTAAGATTTGGTTAAGGGCGAGTGGAAATTTCCATACACTGGCCCGGTGGGACAAGTAGCTTTTCTGGACTGATAAGTGGTCTTTTTTGGCTGAACATATGAAGTGCATAGCGGAAAAGAACAAAAATTAAGTCTAATGGATATATTGTGAAAATATATTAAAATCGGATACAGTATTTTATAGAGGTGTAACGATATATCGGTATACTGTGGTACGGTGCTCGCGGTACGGTATACCGGTACGCCCATATAAGGATTCCGGTATATCGTAACACAGTCCGGGTTTTATACTAACACCCAAAATAATCCAAATGAGTACAACCACAGACTGTGTATTTACAATCGGTCCTGCTATCGAATTTTTACAGGTAATTAGCGTGAAACCAGTCCAATACATGTGCGTATTTGCCTCCCCTGTTGAGCTGTCAATCATGTGGTTATTTTTGGAACATCTACTTCGGCACTTTAAAACAACCTGACGTCGCATAAAAATTTTGCATGTTGTTTACAATAATATCAGTCATAGATGTACTACAAATGTTGTAAAATTGATTCCCATTCTAGTGCAACAAATTTTGGCTTCGATAAGAAATTGAAAATTGACTTTCCTGTTTGTACGATATATTCAATACGCATTGCGATATGCATTTCCCATACCGCGATATATCGCGATGCGGTTTTAGTGGGCGATACTCAGCCCTAGTATTTTAGACCGCAGTAAATCAGACTCGGTAACATTCAGTCTAACTTTGTTTTCTATACCAGAATGTATTGATTGATTTTAGTATAATAATAATGCTGTATTACCGTCATTCTGTGGTAGTTCTTTTTGTTTTATGTCTTTTGTGGATAGTAACATTTTTGTGCTGTTAGCATCTTATGTACGTTTTCATATCTTTAGTTAAGTTTGAGTATCTGAGTGGTCACCTATTAAGGGTATACATTACTATCGTTTATGAGCACACTGTTTGCACAACGTCGGCCTTTAGTATGTACATGTTACGCATAGTTTTTAACGTTGTTTTGTTTTGATTTCTCAATGTCGTTGCAAGCTGTAGAATCTTATTCTGTTTGTTTCTGCATAATTAAGGCCTAAAGCGGATATATACATATTGTTCATTTTAAAAGAAGTTCGGTGGCAATTGATATACCCAAATTCGTGTATAAGGTTATTATATGTGAAAACGTTTATTTCGCTGTTGATGACGTCGCATAAATATACGCGACATCAGTGCGACGTTTGGCTTTAAAATGAAAAAGGCGGGAATATTGAACGTTTTTTCTCTATCTTCCGACGCAAACCGGTGACCCCCACTTTTTATTTGAACTTTTAAATGGTTACCATGTTTCCTATCTGTTGGTATAATTTAATCAAAGTCATATGCGTAGTTTAGGAGATATAGCAAATATATGTACTTTTTCCAGGTTCGAAAAGATGGCGGGAAAGTTAATTTTGCATGTAATCACCTCAGTTTAAGAGCAAATAGTATCAAAATGTAAGAAAATAACACTCATCGTGTGTTTAAGTTGTTTTTGCAGTAATAACATAGATATTAAAGCACATGTCCGCTACGAGTGCAGTTTTCTGAAATGCACGAGAAACATCCAAAAAGTTCTGATACCATGGAAACGAGGCCGTTGACTCCCCACTTTTATTTCGATTTTAGTCCAAGGATACAATTATCTTGAAGCATAGGAAGTTTCATGAAAATCATATGCGGGAATTAAATAGTAATGTTTCCCTTTAAGGAAATAGCTGCTCACTCGGCTTACAATTTTTTCATAGTATAAGTATCTGATTGTTAATTTAGTTTTTTCCCACCTCACTCAGTTTTTGGAGTGGGAATTTCTTTCTGATTGCGACACTGGCGCCATTTCCTGATTATTGACTGCTCCATTCCAAGTACATTTGGCGCATCAAAAATGCCGGGTACCAGCTGTGTATTCTGATCGATAAAATGGCAGAAAAAGTTAGGAAAAAGTGAACAAAATTTGATAACTTCATTTTTCGATGGATTTTCAAAATTCAAACTGCTTGTTTCTTATGAATATGATCTTCTGCATCTGAGACTATTTTGTTATGATTTTTTAAAATTGAATAAAATGAAATTATGGTAAATCACTGACCTGCCTTAGTAGTGATCTTTCATGAGTAGAAATCAATATTGGTCATCAGATCTGCACCTTTCCGATCCTTTTGCTCATTTGGTCACAAGTATATATATATAGCGTGGCCTATATAGTTATGTTTCAGTCCTTTTTAGATGGTTATAAATGGTCAGTTTTAAGGTTGTATATACCCCAATTGATAACGGTGAGAATGACGTCATCTGTCATTGTACAAAGTGAATGACTCTGTGTTTACTGAAGTCAAAGCAGAAAATATGAGAACAAAATTTATTTTTTCATAAAAGATTTGTATGTATCTTTAAGTCGTTATCAGTTTGTTGCACAAATTGTGTCAGAGAGGTATGGTATTCTCTGCATATTGTTTGAGCCGCCTCATGAAAAAAACCAACAATCTGCATATGCGAAAACAAAGATGCAGATCAGCTTCGCGAAGCTCATCAGCACCTTTGTTTTAGCTGCAAACTCTCTACTATTTAAATCCAAAATTTCAAGCTTCTAGCCTGCTTCTGTGACTGTACAGGCTGGTTTGTGTCGGACCTGGTCGGAAACCTCATTCTTGGTTTTCCCACAAGGCAGCTCATTTTTCAGTTTTGGTTGTACATGTAGGTATAGGCCATAATCACAGACAGAATTGTTCTTAGCATGTTACATGTATATAAGGTCACAACAAAATGTTTATTCTGACATGATTGAAATGATCATATACTATCCTAGGCCAAAATTAAAATTATTTTTGTTTCCCCTTACCCGACAGACCGTGAAAAAAGGCCCCGCCCAAAAAATTTTTATTTGAATTTTCATATGAGATTTTTTTGTTTGTTTTTTTTTTTTTTTTTTTTCTGAAAACGAAATTGCTACATTCGCCAAAACGGTACCGTACCGGTTTTTAGTAGACTTTTGACCCTATAACCAAAGCGCTAGATCCGCGGTATCGGATTTTCTGGTCAAGTTATTGAAGCGCTTGGAAATCAATATTGATGATTTTCCCAATCCTCATCAAGCGTTTTTTTCTTCCATTGGTCCAAGATGGCGGACCATGTGATTTGTGTTACGGTGCGGGTAAAAACGCATCAGGAAATGCTGATAATCTTGTTTCACGACGCATCGGAAGATTCAGTACCAAGCTATCACTGGAGGACATATGTAATGAAGTTGTTGGCGAGTGTGACTTACTGTTCAGTATTTAAATGGCTATATCGGATTTTATAATGATTCTAAATTTTGTTCACCAAAATGACTTGTGGCTTACAAATTTAATGGGTCACTGCAAGATTAAATTGTCATTATTTAGAATAATTAATTGTCCAATGTAATCAATGTTATCTTTGAATGAAATATCTCTAAATGAGTATTGTTTATGCATTTTTATTACCTTTAAATTACATATACATAGTTACAACTAAGCTCAATGGGTCTGAAATTTTGAGAGAAAAAATTCCGACCGACCGACCCATGCCTGAAAAACAGGGTCGGGTAAGGAGAAACAAAAATATTTTTAGTGTTGGCCCTAATTTCTAATATTTCTTTATACATTTTCGGGGCATGATATCCCTTATAATGTGAAATTACTGCACAATACAATTCACATGTTGCTAGAAAATGTCTCTCAATTAGGATGTGATTAAGCATTGCACATCTGAAATAGAGGGTCTAAGAACTTTTTGGTTCCAAATGAAGTTAGAGGGAACAACTGATAAGCTGTTTGTAAACTTTTCCTTAACTTTTTCTCAGAATCTGATTTTCAGATATCTACAAAATGTAAGTATGATTCAGGTCATATGAGCCGCCGCATGGGAAAACCAACGACCTGCATAGGCGAAAACAAAGGCACAGATCAGTTACCGCGAAGCTGATCAGAGCTTTTGTTTTCGCTACTGGGATAGTACAATTCCTCCTCTACCTCTACCCAAAATTTCAAGATTCTAACTATCTTCTGAGACTGTACAGGCCGGTTTGTGTAAGACCTGGTCGGAAACCCCGAAGACCGGTGTTCTCATGTCGCGGCTCATATGCCTATACTGGGCATGATAACAACATAATGTGACAGGCAAAGTGTCCATTTGGTAATGAAGCAAGACACAACTTCTAGCCCCATGTGGGAATACATGTAGAACACGGAGAAGTCCCTTATTTCTTTCCAACAAGGGAAATGTATTATGTGGAAGAGATGTGCTGCTGGTCCTAATTCTTTTGCCAATTCTTTTAGGACTCTAGGATGGAGCTCATCAGGTCCTAACTAAGGCTTTGGAAGGGTACAGACCCTTAAAGATCAAAGTCCCCACTTTTCTCCGGGACTGGGAGGGGGATGGCGGGAGCGTTGTTACAAATGACTTGTTTATAAAACTGTAGTTTAAAAGTATTCCTAACACATGTTAATGTTTCAAACATGTACTGAACTTTTTTCCAGAGATCTCGTGTACAGGTTTGGCTATATGAACAAACCAATCTCAGAATAGAAGGCTGCATTGCTGTAAGTATATTTTTTTTATTTGATTGTTTTGAAAAATAAA
This sequence comes from Rugalucina vietnamica, assembly GCA_964017185.1. Classification (NCBI taxonomy): domain Eukaryota; kingdom Metazoa; phylum Mollusca; class Bivalvia; order Lucinida; family Lucinidae; genus Rugalucina; species Rugalucina vietnamica. Next base: position 61,275,190 of record OZ024874.1, on the reverse strand, counting down.
ATAATAAAAAAAGAACAAAACAGAACAAAAAAGAAAAACAACAAAAAAAAAAAAAAAAGGAAAAAAACAACAACAGCAACAACAACAAAAAAAAATGCTCAATTTCAGGCTGAAGTCTTGATATAAAATGTTGAAGTTTTGGTATACTGTTCTATGGAGACTTTCCCATATTACTGTAGACAAGATAAAAAAAAAAAGTTATAAAAAATGTTCCAGTTTTGAAGTTAACAAAAAAATCTGAAATTCCTGACAGCTTGCACATCATGCACATCACAACAGTTGTAAAAATGTTGATAAAAGTCCACGAGACCATTAGTAAGTCTCACATCTGACACCTTTCTTTCGAGAAGAGTTGGTGTTGAAATATCTATTACGAAAACTTACCCAAGCAATATACAGAGAATTTTTTCAGTATTAAAAATGAAATTTTCATCAGAAAAATTTTGACTTTTTTCTTATTTTTGCTCAAAACATAGATTGTGGGTACACGTTAGAACTGCCTCGCTGAGCCCACATGTACCCACAATCTATGTTTTGGAGCAAAAATAAGAAAAATAGCTATACCCCTGCAAACCCCAGTTTATCTATATAAAAGTGGGGTATATGGGGTATACATTTCACAGACATGTTTTCCTGATGTCTATGGCCATTTTTCCTCTAAGAGGAGCATTTATCAATTAGTGAGAAAAGAAATGTGCACTTTGTACTGGAATCCTTCCTCTGCAAGGCTTCCCCAAGAACAGTGTGGCGGGGATAACTGACTTTCCTGACGAAAAGCACTAAACCAGTCTACCAAACTAAAGTTCATGTGATATTGTAAAAGTCCTCATAGCATCAGGGTTAAATGACCTATTGTTCATTTTCTAGGGTTTTGATGAGTACATGAACCTCGTTCTGGATGAGGCTGAAGAAGTGCATCTGAAGGCGAAGACCAGAAAAACACTTGGTAAGGCAGGAATAGTGTTTAATACTTGGCTACAGAGATATGAAAATTGGAATATAAAGGAAATGAGTGAGCGTGGTGGCCTGGTAGTAGAGCTTCAGACTCCCGAAATTGAAAGGTTCTGGGTTTGATCCCCACACAGGGCACCTTGATGTGTCCTTGAGCAAGATACATTAACTCGCCAGAGCGCTGTTAAATACCAAGGAACTTACCGGTAGTAGGAAGTGGTGGCTCCATCCCGACATGACTGAAAAATTGTTGACTGGGACATTAAATCTCAATACAAACAAACAAAAAGGAAATGTTCCCAAAATGTTGAAGTTTTACTTGACTATCTAATTAGACTTTACAAAAAGTATAAGTTAAGATCAGAAGGTTTGTGTAAAATACTCCAAACTTGGAGTTAACAAGAATCTAATAGGTAATGCATGAATACAGTAGGTCAAGCATGAAAACTCTTAAGGTAAAACATGAGGTTACATGAGGTAATAAAATAGGGGCAATAATGGAAGGCCTGGCCCCGAGGTTATAAAAAAATTTTCATGCTCAGCTCAGCTGAGACTAAAATTTATCCTGCTCAGAAATGTTAAAATGCCAACAGTTGTTGGCATTTTAACATTTATTAGCAGGATAAATTACAGGCTTTGGAGTTCTAAACCTTCAGTTTCAATATATTTGGGCTATTTCAGTATTTATGAGGATTTGAAATTTCAATGGAAAATGTTTTATAACCTCGTGGCCTGGAAAGTATCGTACAGTTCCCTGTCACTGGCACACAAATCAGTAGAAGAAACTCCCCCGTTCGGGAATCAGTGACCTTATGTGACCTTTGTCAGAATGACAGGTAAATGTTACTATAATTAGTAAATTGATGCTCGAACGGGAGCTTTTCTGTCATTTTTATAGTACCCTTACAAAACGCAAAAAATGTGTCACAGTTTTTGTTTAATCAAGATGAAACTTTGCAGGCTTAAAGATGAATGATATATCTAACTTTCTACTGTGTAGAATATTTTTATTTTGTTTTGTTAAAAAGTTATTAAATTATTAAAATATGATTTTTTTCTAATAACACTGATTCCAGATCGGCAACGGAAATTGTTTATTGACGCCCAATCTGGAATCAAACTTTAATGATAAAACACTTGTATTCCTGTTCGGGATCACACAACAGAATATAGTGTGGATTACCTTGAATTGGCTTCATTTGTTAAGTATGTGTATCATCTCAAAACATGATATAAATGGATTGGGAAAAAACTGTGCAGATTTAGTGCTATAAATGTAAATCCACATGCATAAATTAGTGTACACGCTTTTTCAAATATTAAAACAAACTATAACTGTCCCAGGAATGAAATCGCACGATTAGCTTAGAGATACACCACAGAGAAATGGATAGAGTCCTCAATAGCGGGTGTGGCCCCCTTATGCACCAGTTACAGCTACACAACGTCGTAAAGAAGCTTTAAAGATAAAGAAGCTTTATTTAACGTCGCGTTTTTAACAGACAACATTAGCTCATGAGCTATTATGCGAAATAACAAATATCCTTAACAGATTGACAAAACGTAACGGCGAACAGTGTTCTGAAGAATGCCTGCCCACTCCTGCCTGAGAGCAATTTCCAATTGGCGGATAGTCTGTGGTTGAACTGGGCGAGCATGAAGTGGCCACACCCGCTATTGAGGACTCTATCCATTTCTATGTGGTGTATCTCTAAGCTAATCGTGCGATTTCATTCCTGTGACAGTTATTCTCATTAACTCTAAAGATTAGGTTTATGAATTTTGTAAACGACCCCTACCTTTAATCTCACTTAATTACTGATAGTCGTTTGATTGAAAAAATTATTTTTTTGCATGAAATGGTAGAAACATGATTTGTCTTAAATGTGGTATAAACCAGATTTCCATTGTGCACTTGTTTTACGGATTTTTACCCCCCAAAGTCAGTGTCGGGTTTTTTTTTTACGGTCAGTATATAACATGTATAATAAGATAACAGTAGACCAAAGTATTTTGTTTTTCACTTTGCAGAACCAACAGCAATTTCATTGACTGAAGTCCCAGTAGTTTTCTTTCACCACCATGGGTCATTCGTTTGGTTACATAATGATCCTAATTATTCAGTCATATCAAAGCTCAAGTCTAAAAACTTGCCTCTGATAATGATTTTCCGCAGATAATTTTTGTGTAGAGAGCAATAGGAAAATTATTTTCGTGTCGAAATCTTGATCTTAATTTGACCTAATCAGAAACCTGCAAAACATTTGAAAATCTGTGAACAGAATGATGTAGTGTTAATAGGCAAAATGAAATTTGAATAGGGATTTTTTGCTTTGTCAAGGGAGATAATCGATGATCATGAAAATGCTTACTTTTTGAAAATTTCTACTTGACTACGAAGATTGCGTCTGAGGTGTAAAAGAAAATATTTACCCGGTAATCTTTATTGAAACAGTTGTAAAATATCTGCAAAAAACTATTATCAGACACTAGAAAATACGCTTCAGATCATTCTATCATAATTTCTCTATTTGTAGCTTGCTCACATGTGGAAAAAAAGGCTTGCCTATACCCTCGGTAGAGGAGAAAGGGGAATTATTATGAAAGATACTATAGAATAAAATATAAAGGGTTGATCCTTTGGAAGATTTAAAAACATTCAAAGAGAGATAGTATGGACCATAGTAGGATCTGTCTACAAAAAACATTGGCTTGCTTAAATCTTTGAAAGTAGACATCTTTCTCAAGAAGCGATAAAGTTCTTATGTCCTTCTTAGATGGAATAAAAGACAATACAGGGTCAGATAATTTAATTGCAAAGTGTGTGGCCATGGAACAAATATACAGTTTGAACAATCCTGCTTTGGTAGCACCAATGTCTTTCATTAAAAATGTATTACAATAGCAGGCATCTCTAGTGTTTGCATTGATATGAATGGATTAGTAGGGCCCTCTGGAAGTTACCCAACAGTGTCAAATTGTTTGGCCTCGCAAAGCACTCAGCCAATACCATTTTCTTTGTCTGACTGCCAACTAGCGTTTGTGGTGGGTGGTGGGTAAATCATGACAGATCACGAGTACCCACAATGCATGTTTTGTAGCCAAAGAAAAAAAAAATAGATATACCCCTGTAAACCCAAGTTTCACTTTATAACAGTTGGGTATAAGTGGGTGTATATAACACGGACATGTTATCATGATGGCAGTGATGGGCGAGCAGAACTTGACTTGTCTCACATGTGCCTTGTGAGGAGATTGAATCCACACTGATTACAGTGGTGAGATGATCGAATGATTAAAAGAAGTATTAAAATCAGCGACCTCCAACACTCAGTCGCAGGGCCATTTTTAAAGGTTTAAACAAGGACCCTATATCAAGAGGACGACACACTCAATGGAAATCGCTCATGAAATATTGACTATGTACTATGCCCCTTTTACATGTCCGCTAAGCCGCAGCAGTTGATATTGTCGCCATTTTGAAATAAGATAAATCATACCTGTTCGAGTTTTTATTAAATAACTCCAAAGATTGGTTGCATTCAAATTGATAAATAAAGAAAATTAAGAGCAAATGTCTACCATCATCATACAGTAACAAGACAGTTTTAGAACCAATTTTTAAATGAAAACCTTTCAATTTAGGAAAAAACGTAGAAAAAAGAAACCCCTAAAACAAATTTATGAGCCGTAAATTTCCTGGAAAAAATCGTCCTGACAAAATGACAGTATAGCTTGAACTTAGGTTTTGCATATGTTAACTTGAAGATTTGTCTTTAACATACAAAATAAACAAAATAATTATTGGTAGAAAGCTCAAATAAAGCTGTAAAGTGTTCCGAAAGCGCCACCGTTGATTTTCGTTTTCTAAAAACTGTCCGCCATTTTGTCACGCGGACTTTGTAATTTCTAATAAGTTTACTACTACACATTTCAAAATATCAAACTCTTATGTAAATTTTCCGAAACTTTGATGTATCTGCTTTTCATAAATATTATACTTACTAATAGCACGCAGCTTATATCAAAGTAATCGGTTCCGATTTATGACGACTGTGTGAAAATTGGTCGCCATGACGCCAAAAATAGAAACAAAATAAGGGTAAAGAAAACCACTAAAATTACCTGTAATGTGATAATTAGGGTAAAGATAAATATGTCAGATGAAAGATAATTAAAAGGCCTTTAATCTGGTAAATGGATTTAATTGTTAAAAGGTCCTACTTACTGGCTCAGAGAAGATAATTCCATTCAATTAATTCTAATTTTGAAACTACCGCTCGTTTACCGGAGCAACGGGCCGTTTCGGTCCAAAATCAGGTCACAGTAGATAAAGGGCAAAACAACCAGGGTGTGTCGTCCTCTCGATATAGGGTTCTTGGTTTAAAGTAGTCCCATTCAAAAAATTTTCAGACATTTTAGAACAAAACTGACATTTTCCTGTGTATTAAGCAGTACTCTGGAGAGCTATTGTGTCTTATTCAAAGACACAACATGACGTCCCCAATGGGAGATCAAACTTAGGTCCTCTTGATTCGGTGTCCGACACTCTACCTCAAGGCCAGCTTGCTCCCAATGAATAGATGAACTGTTACCCCTATGAAACAGTTTATCACATGACATGAAACAGTTCAATGAAACTGTTGAAAATTTATCATGATTTATTTGTTTGTTCTTGATGATTCATTGACTAGTTAGAGATTCACCACGAGGGCCGAAGAACTAACTAAATGTTATGAACCACTGCAGAAGCTGAGGGTGAGGTTATGGCCATGTAAAATCGATTTAAACCTGCCAGTAACTTTGTGTTTCTGATCGTTCCAAGTCGATACTTCTGTGGTGGTTCTTTTTGTTTTATGTCTTGGTGTTTAAAATATTTTTGTGCTGTTGGCGCCTTATGTATGTTTTCATATTTTTAGTTAAGTTAAGGTAACTGAGTGGCCACCTATTGGGAAAATAGCTGCTCATTCTGCTTACGAAATGTTTTCATGGTATAAGTACCTGATTGTTAATTTGGTTTTTTCCCACCTCGGTTTTTGGAGTGGGAATCTTTTTCTGATTGCGCCTTTTCCTGATCTTTGCCTACTTATACCTTTTTCCAAAATGTTTAATTATTGCCCTTTAAATAGTATGTTGGGTAATATAACAAATGGCATGTCATTTGTTTTAATTTTACAGAAACACAGACTCTGAAATGTTTCTGATCGGGAACTACTGATACCAAATTAGGAATACGTCTGGTTTTCAATGGCTCCAGATTGGGCGTCAGTAAACAATTTCTGTTGCCGATCTGGAATCAGAGTTATTGGAAAAAAATCATATTTTCATAATTTAATAACTTTTTAACAAAACAAAATAAAATAATTCTACACGGTAGAAAGTTAGATACATCATTCATCTTTAAGCCTGCAAAATTTCATCTTGATTAAACAAAAACTGTGACACATTTTTTGAATTTTGTAAGGGTACCATAAAAATGACAGAAAAGCTCCCGATCGGGTATCAATTTACTAATTATAGTAACATTTACCTGTCATTCTGACAAAGGTCACAAAAGGTCAATGATTCCCGAACGGGGGAGTTTCTTCTACTGCAAATGATGAAGATTCCGGCTTGAACAGTAGACATTTATACCTGGGCAGATCTAGGATTTCTGGAGAGGTGGTTGGGGGGAGGGGGTTCAAAGTTACCAAGAGTAGTTTTCTTATTTTTACATAATATTTATCAAATTACCTCAGGCTTAAAACAAAGCTGTGCTGTAATACATTTCATTCTGTAACAAAGTGAGTCGAAAATGGCTTTTAAAAGAGTAAACAGTCCGTTAATTTTTTTTAAATTGGAACTTCTTTAAATGATTTTATAAATTATTGTCAGTACAAATCATTGACCAAATTCAATCAGAAAAAAATCCTGGACCAGTCAGGAAAAAAGTTTTTGTACTGGGATAATATGAGCCGCGACCTAAGAAAACAGGTCTTCGGTGTTTCCGTACAGGTCCCGACACAAACCCGTCTGTACAGTCTCTGAAAAAGGCTAAAAGCTTGAAATTTAGGAAGAAGAGGGATTGTGCTATCCGTGTAGCGAAAACAAAGGTGCTGATCAGCTTCGCAGTAAGATCAGCTTGGCAGTTACTGCAAAGCTCATCTGCGCCTTTGTTTTCGCATAGGCAAAAATCCGGTTTCCTCATGGCACGGCTCATATAGTGAAAGTTAGAAAAAAATCATGATGGTGACCAAATCAGTCAGAAACTGGGACCGGTCGGAAAAAATTGTTTTTGTATCGGCACTATCGGGACCAATCAAACACGCAGTGCATTATGCATTGACTTTTGAGGAGGAACAAATAAGGAAAAGTACAAAACAAAACAAAAGACAACACAAATACTCTGTATTGATGAAAACAATAAGCAAATTTGTTAAGGATGTAAGGGCTATCCTTCTCTTGATGCTGTTTGTAAACGAATGAGCCGCCTCGTGGGAAAACCAACAATGTGGTTTCCGAACAGGTCCGACACAAACCGAGCTGTACAAGCACAGAAACAGGCTAGAAGCTAGAAATTTTGGATTTAAGAAGAACAGGAAGTGTACTATCCGTGTAGCGAAAACAATGGCGCTGATCAGCTTCGCGGTTACCACAAAGCTGATCTCCGTCTTTGTTTTCGCATATGCAGATTGTTGGTCTTCTCATGAGGCGGCTCAGTTTACAAACTGATAAAATTTAACATACAGAGGATAGTAGGCATTAATTTAATATCTCTCCCGGAGACTATAAATTATATATAAAAAATCACACTTCAGTTAGAATTTTAGAAACTCCCTACAGTACTGGTTAAACCCAGGAAGAGTTGGCTCCGTCCCGACATGACTGAAAATTGTTGACTGGAACATTAAACCCCAATACAAACAAACAGGGCCATACCATTGTTTCGGCTACTTAAGCCTCGTCAGTGACCCTTAAAATTTGACATCATGGAGCCAAAGAGAATTTCTGTAATTTTGTACCATTTAACAGGGTAGTCGATACAAAGACTAGTATAATCCAAATGGGACCAAATATATTAAAGGTTTGTCAGAAAACATAATAATTTTCTGGTTTCTCAGAAAGGCTGGAAATTTTGGATTTAGAAACTAGAGGAATTATACTATCATGTAGCGAAAACAAAGGCGCAGATCAGGTTTGCAGTTACTGGGAAGCTGGTCAGGGCTGTTTTTTTTTTTTTTTTTTTTTTTTTTTTTTTTTTTTTTCATGAAACGGCTCATTTAAGGTCAGGGTGAAGTAAAACGTCATTATGAGTGTTAAGCGTGACGTTGCTTTGCGACGCCAGCGGAACAAGAATCGACGCTCTTATGTCGCGCCTTTTTGAACCAGAGAAAGCTATAGCTTTTACGTCATTTTGTACTAATTTTACATTTATCTTCCCTTAAAGACTGCAACAAAGTTTTACTAAAACACAGAAAATGAGAATTTCTGCACTAAAAGTCATTTATTGTAATTCTTGCGTCAGTCGCACACTGAAATGCAACGCGTGTTCGCACCACGACGTTACGTTACGTCGCGCAAAATACCAAAAACGCACTACCATAGTATCAAAACCTCCAATAGCACGAAAACGAGCCTGGTTGTCAAGGACTTTTTTTTCAAGCAACCTGTTCCAAACTGATTCACGCAGATAATATCAGTTTTTAAAAAAACTTCATTGTGGAATTTAGTAGAAAAATATGTTTATGTGTGAAATCCGACATCTATTTCCCTTTTCCCCATTGAGTTCAACGGCAAAATTGTTGTTTTTGGATAGCCTGTAGCTCAAAAATTAATCCGGTAGTCAAGGAATATTTTTGCATATTCCGATGGGGGAGCATTAAATACATCGATATGCAAAAAAATAAGAAAATTTCATCGTGGCGTTTTTTTACTTCACCCTGACCTTAAGGAATTTACATATTTATTACCACTATCATTGCCTTTAGAAACTAACTGAGAAAAAATAAATTATGAAATAGCCAGTAGTAGTAGTACATGTAGTTGTATAATGCATGCTTTTTACGTCATCCTGGGCTAAGTAGACTTGAGTCATAGATCCACCTCAAGGACGTACTGATAAAAGTGCTCCTGGACCCAGTTGTTCAAAGCATCGTTAGCTTAACGATATCGTTAAGACATAAATTTGTTAAGCAAATATCAGCAAAAGTAACAAATACACTGTTATTTTTTGTTGAAAAAATGTGAGAATCCTTTGCAGTGCAAAGGATTCTCACATTTTTTCAACAAAAAATAACAGTGTATTTGTAATATTAATGTTTGAAATTTTAACGAAACATTAACTAACGACGTCGTTAGTTTTGAACAACTGGGCCCTGGGCTGCAAATCCTAGCTCAGACAGTCTACATATTTTGCTGTCCGCCAGTGCCCAATCTAACTTAACATGACACTGGATGATTGTGCCTTTCAATTTTCAATTTCAATTCTTTATTCAGATTGCCAAATACATTTTAGCGCATCTACAAAACATTCAATACAAATACACAAATACACTAACTTGACATATTTTATCGTGAGTACTGGATGACCGCAAAGCAAATGTTGAGGAATGCTGATGCAGTGCCCAGAGCAGTTAAACTAATATGGCATCCCTGATCTAGGCTGCGTCTGCCAGCAACCATAAAATTGCGATCAGATCGGACATCCAATACGCATGAAAAATAGATACATGTAGGATGATAAGCATATGAATGGTAATATAACAAGATTATGACATGACGTAGGTGGCATCTCCAAAGTAGTATATCAGTACGTGTGTTTCAAAAGTTACACATAATTTGAACTAAGCTATAGTGAACTGACATAGACTGAAGTGAAAAATTGAAAATGTTACAGTTCCCTACGACATGACTATATGTATATATTTAAACATATATATAATTAGTAGTTACTACTTCATTGTAACAAAATCTATCAGAAAAACAGATGTTTCTATGTAGCGGCTATTATAAGAAAATAACAATAGCCAAACCATCTACTTATTTTGTGGACACTTTCTAATATGTAAAGCGTCACCAATAAAATTACAAATGCTTTTACAATTTTGTTTAGTTTGTGGGTTAAGAATATGTTTAACTGCGTCTATTCCTTTGCCAAAATCATGTACAATTTCTGATATAAACCTATTGTTTTTGCGTTTGGAATCATACTTATTGCAGTTTAAAAGGAAATGTTCCTCAGATTCTATTGTGTCCGGACAGAAGGGACAGAATCGTTTCTGTCTTACAATTTTCGGTCTACAATAACGCATTGTTTCAATATTAAGTATATGACAACTAAGCCTAAGTTTGGTAATTAAAGATCTCTTAGCTTTACTAAAATTCATGTTTAAATAACATGGTACACTAAAACTATTATAAAGGGTACTAAAAAGTTCGAGTTTACTATCAGAAGATTCCTTGATATGTGCTAAGTTAGTCTCTACTTTGTTCTTAAAAAATACTTGTAAAGTCTGAATAAAGGCACCTTTACTCAAGCTATTAAGTTCTTGTATATTCAGAAGCTTTTCCAAGTGTCTAATGTTTGTGAGCCACGAATTACTACCCTGCAGAAACAGCTGTTTGTCAGTTTGATATAGTTTATATAGCAATCTGTCAGATGGAAGCTTGATGAGCCTGCAGTAGTAACTGTGCATAAGTTTAAGTATTGATATTAATATAGGGAACCGACCTAGTTCACATCTCGATGCTAAATTAGAAGTTTTATTATGCACTCCTAAAGAGAATCTGCAAGATTTCAGACTAGTTTCAGTTAAGTTAGCTCACCTTAGCCAAAAGCTCAGGTGAGCTTATAGGACAGGCACGCTCTTGTGTTTGATGTATGAATAACTGTAGCAGCAGCTTTTGCCATTTTTGTTCAAATTTTCACCACACTTGCACCATCAGACAACCCTTGAGTGGTATGAATAAAGGGGCAAAGGGTCAATTTTGCAAGAGTTGTGGGACTTTTTAAGTCTTCGAAATAACATAGTGTGGTATAAATAAAGAGGCCAAAGGGTCAATTCTTCATATAGCATTTTTGCCATAGTGCTGAAAGTACATGCTTTGTAAAATCAAACTACTTGTATAAGGCTCCCAATAAAATATTTAAAAAGCTTCTAAAGGTGTCGGTTCAATTCTATCTAGATGATTCAGTGTAAACAGAAAATAATTTTGCTGGCTAGACATGCTGATTTTGTGACTGTTGACAGTTTCCTTGAATCTGTCAGTTTTATATTTTTATTCCCACTTTTATCAGATTGATAAAGAAATGAAAAATATTCAACAAACATAGTAGAAGGTTTCAGTTCGAATGGGAAACTGTGAACAAAACAGAATACAAGCTGGCTCATCAGGGCTTACTCATCATGAAAACATGTCCATGTAATGTATACCCCCTTGAACCCCACTTTTATATAGCAAAACTGGGGTATGCAGGAGAATACTTATTTTTCTTATTTTTGCTCCAAAACATAGATTGTGGGTACTTGTTAGAACCGTCTCAGCGAGGCGGTTCTAACAAGTACCCACAATCAGGCAAGGCGGTTCTAACAGGTACCCACAATCTATGTTTTGGAGCAGAAATAAGAAAAATAACAAAATTTTTCAGCTGAAAATTTTCAATTTTTAAAGCTCAAAAAATCACTATATAATTGCATGGTAAAGTTTCGGTAATGTAATTAAGGACTGAAATTCAGATATTAGCTTTCGCTGGTTGATGAAAAACATTTGGCTGTTTTAATGTCTGTGAAAACCGAAGGGCTTCATGGAGACATTAAACATGTTAAAACAACTAATGTTTTTCATCATCCAGTCTGAATATTTACATTTTATATTATCAATCAAGTATCAGATTTTTAATTGCACATATCATTGCTCAGGTTCATGTTATTTGACATTAAATTCGACTTAACATAATCTTGGAACAGCCAAAATGTCAAATTTTCTCGCTCAAGGTCATAGCGATACGCGACCGACGTCACACCAAAAAGAGTAAACAAACAAAACAATGTCACTGGCTGGTTTTGACTTCGCACCGCCCATAGGCGTGGCCTCTAGGTCACATTACTTTATGTTTTTAATTGGGAAATGAAGATCATCAAGACTAGGGTGTTTGCAATAAATATGTATATATAAGGACCAACAACCACTCCTTGTGTTATATTAGGCTTCTGATAAAAACAAAAACAACATTTGGCAAGCATCAGGTGTTTGTTCAATCCTTTATATCTAAATATGATACTATAAACAAATAAAAGACACTGTTGTTAATTAGAGGTGCTGCCTTTGCGATGATTGACTCTTTCCATGTGTCTGTCACTTTTATTTTTTACCGCCCACTTTAATTAGTCTCCTGATAAAAGAAACAAAAAATGTATTTGAAAAGTGTTCTAGAAGGTTTCAGTCCAATCCTACATATATAATTGAGCCGCCTCATGGGAAAACCAACAATCTGCCTAGGCAAAAACAAAGGCGCAGAGCAGTTTCACAGTAACTGCGAAGCTGATCAGCGCCTTTGTTTTCGCTACTCGGATAGTACAGTTCCTCTTCTACTTAAATCCGAAATTTCAAGCTTCTAGCTCTTTTCTGTGACTGTACAGGTCGGTTTGTGTCGGACCTGGTCGGAAACCACATTGTTGGTTTTCCCATGAGGCGGCTCATATATATACATAGAGGAAAAGTCAATAACTTTGACAAGCCCCTCAACTATTTTATCCTGCAGCATAAGCTGTTAATCCTTTTTATACCCCTGGCATTTATGTCGATGGATATATAGCTTGTATGTCTGTTTTCGTAATTCCGGAACGTTCATGGAATTTATGTCAAAGTTTTGGTTAAAGTTTCTCTAGTGGTGTAAATCTCATGAACCAAAGATCAGAAACCATTCATATTTGGATCATAGGTACCTTACAGGGTTTGCTTTGTTTCCTTGAGTTCAGACCATAGGGTCCATGCCCAGGGGAGGGTCTAGAGGTCAAAATCTATGTCACCTTTAAAATGTGCTGTTTACAATTGTTAATGTTTCATACTAAACATTCATAGGGATGTGTTCTTATTTAGGTCATGGATACCTTATAAGGGTTTTTAGCTCACCTTAGGTTCCGTTCACAGTTTCGTACTTTTGAGGTGGTCCAAAAATTTCAATATTAAGGGGTAGGGCATGAAATTGGGCTGTAAATTATCCTCTTCCAATAATTTGCCGACATCTTTCCCCAAATCGGATCAATTATGCCTCAAACATGTGAAAAATACTCATTTTCTATTTTTAGACTGGTAAAAACCGGGACTATATATGGATCCCTGATCGTTCGCCAGTCATAGCCGGTGACGCTCTCCACTGTTGACTTTGCAAGGGTTATCTTTGTTCACAATTAGCGAAAAAAGTAGATGGATGGCACATATTTGTGCACTGCTCATTATGATCCTGGGTTGATATATTAAGTATTTGCATGAGATTTATGGGGCGTGCTTTTGCATAGAATACGCATGGGGACCCAGGCTTTAGGCATATTTTACGAAAATTCACTGGTCTGAAAGAGGGGGTAGGGGAAATTATCCCCAATACAGGCAGGGTGATAGTCAGTGCTAGGCGATTTAAATGATGTTATTTTGTTGTTAGTCATTCGATTTAATGATTTTATGGGAGAAATCGGATTGTTCACCAGATTGGACAGAGTTATAATCGATTTTGGCGGATCTAGCTAAATTAACTGAAAAATGCTCAAAAAACTGTGGACTGCTACTTTTGAAGGCTCACAGATGAGTTTATCGTATAGTATACCCATGCTCCAGCATCAGTGGTCGTCCGTCTGTCGGTCATCCACAATTTCAAAGATCTCCTCTGAAACCACTTAGCCAATCAAAGTCAAACTTCATGCGGAGCGTCCTTAGGAAGTGGGAACTAAAGGTTATTTAAATGGTCCAGGTCACATGACCAAGATGGCCAACAAAACCTTTAAAATTCTTCTTCTCCAGGACATTTTGAAACATGGCATGAAGCATCAGGAGCTCTACAAAGTTTATATAAATCATGACCCTGGGATGACCTTTACCTATTTTACGGCAAGGTCAACATACGTCCCCCATGCATTTGAATGGGGAAAATTGTTAAAATGTGATTTGAAGTGCAAAACTTGCAGGAAATGGGCAAATGGACAGAATATTTATGTTTATGAAAGAATTTTGTCTCCAGGTGGTTGTCTGCCCCTGTCCCAGAGCTATATACATGTGTATGAACATAATTTTCAAACATCTCTGAAACTGCTTGGCCAATCAAAGCCAAACTTTATGTGGAGCATTGTTAGAAAGGGGGAATGAAAGTTTGAATAAATGGTTAAGGTCACGTGACAAAGATGGCCACCATGGCTATAAATAGCAAAAACCTTTAAAAATCATCTTCTACAGAACCAGAAGGCGTATGATTTTGAATCTTGGCATGAAGCATCAGGCAATGGAGTTCTACAAAGTTTATATAAATCATGATCCTGGGATGACCTTGACATACTTTATGGCAAGGTAAACATAGGTCGCCTATGCATTTGAATGGGGAAAATTGTTTAAATGGGATTTAAAGGGCAAAACTTGCAGGAAATGATTAAATGTCCTCCCTCCTTGTTCCGGCCTGAGCAGCCCTTTCTTTAGTTTATTTAAATACTTGAAACCCATGAAGCAGTTTTGATCTGGGTCTGCTATATTTGCTTACATAGTTGTTACACAACAATGAATGACAAATGAATCATATAGGGGCAGTAAGATGGTTGGGACCACTTTGTTTTACAGACACAGAGATGAGCCACTGCATAAATAAACCAACAACTTGCATAGGCAAAAACAAAGGCGCAGATCAGCTGTGCAGTTACTGCACAGCTGATCAGTGCCTTTATTTTGCTACATGTATAGTGTATAGTACAATTCCTCTTCTACTTATATCCAAATTTTCAAGCTTCTAGCTTTTGTCTGTGACTGTACAACCTGGTTTGTGTCAAACTTGATCAGAGCCCCAAATTTTGTTGTTCTAGTGCGAAGGCTCACATGTATTTCTAGTCTTGTTTTCTCTATTTTCAGGGAGAATTCTGTTAAAGGGAGACAACATAACCTTGATACAAGCCGTGCAATAGTCCCGGATTCCTGAATCCAAAGTCATCATGTTTTATACTATATTGTACAAAGAACCACCATCATGAGAAGTGAAAACTACTCCACTACACGGCTAACTACAACAAGAAATAGAAAAACACTACATGTAGAACACTTAATTTTGCATAAAAGTCTAAAGTTTGAATAAAGAACCATCTAGACTCAAATAACAATGCAGCAGTACACTAGTAAGCTGCTCAGCACATCGGTTGCTTCATGGAGATTCAATAAAACTCAGGGCCCAGTTGTTCAAAATATATGACATTGTTAATTAAGATTCGTATTCGTTCTAATTAGCGCACATGCTCCAATAAGTGCACACTCCGGTCATTTTTAAAAAACATACATAAGCACACTGCTCGAATAGTTAATTGGTATTTTACATAAATTCTACACATTAATACCGCATTAGACACATTAAAAAGTAACTATAAATGATCAAAAACTACTTGCAACAATTTGAGCACTTGATCGTCATCAGCATTGATACATTTGACATGGTTATTTCAGCATTTCGTTGTGTTGTTTTCGTTCGTAGTGTGCGGGAATTAGAATGATACTTTATTACCTTAACTTTTAGTTATTTTGAAAAGTCAAGCGCACTGTGCGCTAATTAGAACAAATATGGTATTACAAATACACTTAATTATGTCTCCCCCCGACAGGGTCGGGAGACATATTGTTTTTCCCCGTGCGTCTGTCTGTCTGTCTGTCTGTCTGTCTGTCCGTCACAAATCGTGTCCGCTGTATAACTTGAAAACCGTTAAAGATTTTTCATTGAAACTTGGTACACTTGTAAACCACGACGAGACGATGTGTCATGCACAAGAACCATAACTCTAGCTTGAGTATTTTTAGAGTTATTTCCCTTTGATTATTTTCGATACAATTTCGTGTCTGCTGTATAACTTGAAAACCGTTAAAGATTTTTCAATGAAACTTGGTACATTTGTAGACCACCACGAGACGATGTGTCATGCACAAGAACCATAACTCTGGCTTGAGTATTTTTGGAGTTATTTCCCTTTGATTATTTTCGATACAATTTCGTGTCCGGCTGTCCGCTGAATAACTTGAAAACCGTTCAAGATTTTTCAATAAAACTTGGTACACTTATTGAGCATGATCAGGCGACGTGTCATGCACAAGAACCATAACTCTGGCTTGAGTATTTTATGAGTTATTTCCCTTTGATTATTTTCCATACAATTTCGTGTCCGCTTTATAACTCGAAAATCGTAAAAGTTATTTCAATGAAACTTGGTACACTTATAAAGCACGATGAGATTACGTGTCGTGCTAAAGAACCATAACTCTTGCTTGCATATCTTTGGAGTAATTTCCCTTTGATTATTTTCCATACAATTTCGTGTCCACCCTATAACTTGAAAACCGTAAGAGAAATTTCAGTGAAACTTGGTACACTTATAAAGCATGATGAGATGATGTGTCATGCACAAGAATTATAACTCTTGCTTTCATATCTTTGGAGTTATTTCCCTTTGATTATTTTTCCATACAATTTAATGTCTACTCTATAACTTGAAAACCATAAGAAATATTTCAATGAAATTGGTACACTTATAAAGCACGATGAGATGATGTGTCATGCTAAGGAACCATAACTCTTGCTTGCATATCTTTGGAGTTATTTCCCTTTGATTATTTTTCATTCAATTTCGTGTCTGCTCTATTACTCAAAAACCATTAGAGATTTTTCAATAAAACATGGTACACTTATAAAGCATGATGCACAAGAATCATTACTCTTGCTTTCATATCTTTGGAGTTATTTCCCTTTGATTATTTTCCAAACACTTTCGTGCCCCCTCTATAACTTGAAAACCGTAAGAGATATTTCAATAAAACTTGGTACACTTATAAAACAGAATGACAGGATATGTGGTGCACAAGAACTATAACTCTTGCTTGCATATTTTGGACATGAACGTAGAAAGGGGGGAGACATCAGTTTTCACATAGAAAACAAGTTCTAGTTTTTGTTGATAAAATGTGAGAATCCTTTGCAATGCAAAAAGCCATTTTATCAACAAAAAATAACTGTATTTGCTTATGTAGTCAGCATTTACTTAAGGAGTTGAGGTCTTAACGATTTACGTTAAGCTAAAAGTTTTGAGCAACCGGCCCCAGCTCTTTCTAAATTGGAAATTTCAAACTTCAGCAAGCTTGTAGCTGCATGAGCTGGTTTGGGTCTGTCTGAAAAGGTCGGAAAGTTGGAAGCCAGTTGTTATATTTTAAATGCCTCAAATAAAGATGTACATGTAGATCAGCTTGCAGGGTGAGCCTGAGCACTTTTATGATTCACTATTCTTTGATTGTTGCTTTATTACAACTATGTTGAGAGACCAATAATAAGATATTTTCTTGTGATGTGGCTTAATTAGTGGACCATGATTCTTACAAAATCTGTATGAGTCTTACAAAATCTGTAATACAGGTACTTGATAATGATTACAGGATAATTTACATTTCTTATTCTATACAAGCGGTTGTTGGTGAATTTAGATTCATTTACATTCCGCTTTTATAGTGTAACAGAGTTTATGTGTGTTTTCTTCAAACATACCTAGTGACTTCTCTATAGAACTGCCCTCTCATGTCCCTTTAACCTGTTCAGCAAACTTAGGAAAATTTACTAGTTTTTCAAGCTTTTAGAGTCACTCTTGATATTGCTAAAATGCATAGATATTGCTATTGAAAATGAAATTATCCTGATGTCATTACCAACTGTCACAAGCTTCCTCTGTTTCATGTGACTAAATAAATAGGTAAATGTTGAAAGATATCAATTTTGATATTGTTTTTATGGATCATGTGTGAAATTGTGACTTTTTGTTAAGATTAATCTGAACCACTGTCAACTTCTGAAGATGGCCTCAGCCAGACTGACTCACACGGTAGCCCACTACTTTGTCTCATAACTTTGAATATCATATAATTTGGTGATTAATTTTTTCACAAAAAAAACTTAGCTTAAGACAAACATTGTAAGGAATAGGTACAAACTCTTCTCACTTGACTATCAAGACATGCTGTTGATGTAAATGCACTTATTTTCATCCAAACTTACAAACAATCAGTAGCCCTGAGTCATTGAGCCTTTTTGGGCCCCCGCCCATTGGGGCGTAGGAGAAATACATGTAGATGGGCTGCTTGTGCCTTCAGGCAAAACTTCATATCTCTGACCAACCATCTGATTACTGGTTAACCACTCATGTCTAAGCCTGCAGGAAATGTGGTTTAGTCAAACCATCCATACATATAAGCCTTATTGGCTTAGTTGAATGGTTATATTTATGAAGCGCCTTTTGAGTGTCATGACATCCTAATGTTGGGTAAAAGTCCCATAAAATGGAGGCAACGTCCCGACATGACCATTGCTGTTGACTGGGACGTAAAGAATCAATTCAAACAAACAAATTCATTTATCCCACTATTGTTTTACCAATCTGATATGGGTCTGCACTGTTCACTCAGGCCATCTAAAAGTAATTGTAGGGAGGGCTGGAGGTTATCACAAAACATTTTGAAATTCCATACTCATTCTTTCATTGTATATATGTCACTTTCAGATGTTGTAATAAAATGAGGGAAATCATTGTAATTGTCTTTGTTTTATCAACCTGTAATAGTGTATTCGATATAAGTATGGGAGTCGAGCCGGCGTCCGTCTGTGCATCCGTCCGTGCGTGCGTTCAATCTTTAATATCTCTAAGACAACAAGGCCAGTCACAATCAAATTTTATCTGAAGCATCATTGAGGAGGGCGAAAGGTTGCATTAGGTTTTGGGCCAGGTCGGATCAGAACTCTAGTTTCCATGGCAACAGATAGCTCCCATTGAGTTATGGGGAAAATGTTGTGGCCACTCTAGCAACTTCATTATGTCTCCCCCCGACAGGGTCGGGAGACATATCGTTTTTCCCCGTGCGTCTGTCCGTCCGTCCGTCTGTCCGTCACAAATTGTGTCCGCTCTATAACTTGAAAACCGTTAAAGATCTTTCAATGAAACTCGGTATACTTGTAAATCACGACGAGACGATGTGTCATGCACAAGAACCATAACTCTAGCTTGAGTAGTTTTGGAGTTATTTCCCTTTGATTATTTTCGATACAATTTTGTGTCCGATGTATAACTTGAAAACCGTTAAAGATTTTTCAATGAAACTTGGTACACTTGTAAACCACGACGAGACAATGTGTCATGCACAAGAACCATAACTCTAGCTTGAGTATTTTTGGAGTTATTTCTCTTTGATTATTTTCGATACAATTTTGTGTCTGTATAACTTGAAAACCGTTCAAGATTTTTCAATAAAACTTGGTACACTTATTAAGCATGATCAGACGATGTGTCATGCACAAGAACCATAACTCTGGCTTGAGTATTTTATGAGTTATTTCCCTTTGATTATTTTCCATACAATTTCGTGTCCGCTTTATAACTCGAAAACCATAAGAGTTATTTCAATGAAACTTGGTACACTTATAAAGCACGATGAGATAATGTGTCGTGCTAAAGAACCATAACTCTTGCTTGCATATCTTTGGAGTAATTTCCCTTTGATTATTTTCCATACAATTTCGTGTCCACCCTATAACTTGAAAACCGTAAGAGAAATTTCAGTGAAACTTGGTACACTTATAAAGCACGATGAGACGATGTGTCATGCACAAGAATTATAACTCTTGCTTTCATATCTTTGGAGTTATTTCCCTTTGATTATTTTTCCATACAATTTCATGTCCACTCTATAACTTGAAAACCATAAGAAATATTTCAATGAAACTTGGTACACTAATAAAGCATGATGAAATGATGTGTCATGCTAAAGAACCATAACTCTTGCTTGCATATCTTTGGAGTTATTTCCCTTTGATTATTTTTCATACAATTTTGTGTCTGCTCTATAACTCAAAAACCATTAGAGATTTTTCAATGAAACATGGTACACTTATAAAGCATGATGAGACGATGTGTCATGCTCAAGAATCATTACTCTTGCTTTCATATCTTTGGAGTTATTTCCCTTTGATTATTTTCCATACAGTTTCGTGCCGGCTCTATAACTTGAAAACCGTAAGAGATATTTAAATGAAACTTGGTACACTTATAAAACAGAATGACAGGATATGTGGTGCACATGAACTATAACTCTTGCTTGCATATTTTGGACATGCACATAGAAAGGGGGGAGACATCAGCTTTCACATAGAAAACAAATTCTAGTTTTTGATTGGATCTTCTTCATTCTTGGGAATAACAAGGACAACCATAACATCTTGAATGAGTTCGAATTTCGGCTAGGTTCGACCTCAGATTGCTGAGTTAGCAGCCCTTGAGTGTCTGGAAAAATCCCCATAGACTTATAATGGGAAAAAATGTTGTGGCCACTCTAGCGCCTTTATTTTTCAGTGGATCTTCTTCATTCTTGCAGGTAAGAAGGACAACTATAATATCTTGGATGGGTTCGAATTTCAGCTAGATCCGACCTCTGACTGTGGAGTTAGCTGCCCTTGAGTGTTTGAAAAATCATTTTGTGTTGTGGCCACCCTAGCGCTTTCAATTTTAATCGGATCTTCTTCATACTTGGAAGTAACAAGGATAGCCATAACATCTCGGATGAGTTCGAATTTCAGCCAGATCCTACCCTTGACTGCAGAGTTAATCTGCCCTTGACTGTGTGAAAAATCAATATTCAGTGTTGTGGCCACTCTATCGTCTTCATTTTTATTCGGATCTTCTTTATTCTTCGGAGTAACAAGGACATTTGTAACATCTCGGATGAGTTCGAATTTCGACCAGATCCGACCTCTGACTGCGGAGTTATCTGCTCTTGAGTGTTTGAAAAATCAATATTTTGTGTTGTGGCCACTCTAGCGCCTTCAATTCGGATAGGATCTTCTTCATACTTGGAAGTAACAAGGATAGCCATAACATCTCGGATGAGTTCGAATTTCAGCCAGATCCGACCCTTTACTTCAGTTATCTGCCCTTTACTGTGTGAAAAATCAATATTCAGTGTTGTGGCCACTCTAGCGCCATCATTTTTATTCGGATCTTTATTATTGGAAGTAACAAGGACATCCATAACATCTCGGATGAGTTCGAATTTCGACCAGATCCGACCTCTGACCTCTGAGTTGTCTGTCCTTAAGTGTTTGAAAAATCAATATTTTGTGTTGTGGCCACTCTAGCATCTTTGTTTTTCAGTGTATCTTCTTCATTCTTGCAGGTAACAGGGATAACTACAATATTTCGGATGAGTTCGAATTTCAACCAGATCCGATCTCTGACTGCGGAGTTATCTGCCCTTGAGTGTTTGAAAAATCAATATTTTGTGTTATGGCCACTCTAGCATCTTTGTTTTTCATTGGATCTTCTTCATTCTTGCAGGTAACAAGGATAACTACAATATCTCGGATGAGTTCGAATTTCGGCCACATCCGACTTCTGACTGCGGAGTTACATGTAGCTGTCCTTTAGTGTTTGAAAAATCAATATTTTGTATTGTGGCCACTCTTGTGCCTTCAATTTTGATCAGATCTTCATTCTTGGAAGTAACAAGGCTAACCATAACATCTTTGATGAGTTTGAATTTGAGCCAGATTTGACCCTGGACTGCGGAGTTAGCTGCCCTAGAATGTTTGAAAAATCAATTTTTAGCTCGCCTGCACGAAGTGCATAGAGCTATTGTAGTCACCTCGGTCGTACCCGTTTACGTTTACGTGTACGTCCGCGTCCGCGTCACACTTTCGGTTAAAGTTTTTTATAAGTCTATATCTCTTGACCATGTTGATGGATCAAGTTCATACTTTGCATGTTGCTAGATATTGGTCTGAAGTTTTACGCAGTACCATCATGACCCACTCTCGGTGACCTTGAGGTCAAGGTCACAGACTTAGAAATTTTGTGTTTAAGTTTTTGATTTAAGTTTTTGTAAGTCTATATCTCTTGACCATGTTGATTGATCAAGTTGATACTGCATGCATGTTGGTAGATATTGGTCTGAAGTTTTATGCAGTACCATCATGACCTACCCTGGGTGACCTTGAGGTCAAGGTCACAGACTTAGAAATTTTGTGTTAAATTTTTTGATTAAAGTCTTAATCTCTTGAACATGTTGATGGATAAAGTTGATACTTGCATGTTGATAGATATTGGTCTCAGGTTTTATGCTGTACATCACAACTCACCTCGATGACCTTGAGGTCACGGTCACAGACTTGGAAGTTTTGTGTTTAAGTTTTGGTTAATGTTTTTATAAGTCTATATCTCTTGAACATGTAGATTGATCAAGTTGATACTTTGCATTGGTCTGAAGTTTTATGTTGTACCATCATGACCCACCTGAGTGACCTTGAGGTCAAGGTCAAGGGACATAGATTTTAACAGATGTAGTGGCAAAGCATAGGTCAGGCGAGCTACGCTGTCCTGCGACAGCTCTTATTAGTGTTGTGGCCACTCCAGCATCTTCAATTTTGATCAGATCTTCAAAACAAAAACAATAAAAAAACAACACTTTGTCCAGTGACTGTACTTGTTGACTCTCAGGTAAGCGATTGTTGCCCTTGGGCTACTTGTTAGCTCACCTGAGCCGAAGGCTCACAAGGTGAGCTTATAGTATGGTAGTCGAGCCGTCGTCCATCTGTTCGTGCGTCCGTGCGTTCACACTTTCAATCTTGAATATCTCTGAGACTAGCAGGCCGATTGCAGTCAGATTTTACATGAAGCAGCATTGGGGTGGGGGATTGCCTGCCATAGGTTTTTAGCTCACCTGAGCCGAAGGCTGACAGGTGAGCTTATAGGATGGCCAAGCTCCGTCCGTCCGTCATCCGTCCACAAGTTCAAAGATCTTCTCCTCTGAAACAGCTTGGCCGATCAAAGCCAAACTTCATGTGGAGCATCCTTAGGAAGGGGGAACGAAAGTGTACATAAATGGTCCAGGTCACATGACCAAGATGGCCGCCATGGCTATAAATAGCAAAAACCTTTAAAAAATCTTCTCCAGAACCAGTGGGCCGATTTCCACGAAACTTGGTATGTAGCATCGGGGACGCGCGCCCATCATAGTTTATATAAATCGTGACCCTAGGATGACCTTGACCTATTTTACGGCAAGGTCAACTTAGGTCGCCAATGCATTTGAATGGGAAAAAATGGTAAAATGCTATCTAATGGGTAAAACATGACCAAGATGGCCGCCATGGCTATAAATAGCATAAACGTTTAAAAATCTTCTTCTTCAGAACCAGAAGGCCTATTATTTTAAAACTTGGTGTGTGAAGCATCTGGGAATGGAGCTCTACAAAGTTTATATAAATCATGACCCTGGGATGACCTGGACCTATTTTACGGCAAGGTCAACTTAGGTCTCCCATGCATTGGAATGGGAAAAATAGGAACATGTAATTAAATGGCAGAAAACTTGCTAGAAATGAGCAAATGGACAGAAGATTTATGTTTAAGAAAATATTTTGGGCCCAGGGGGTTGTCGGCCCCTGCCCCGGGCTATATACATGTATATGACCATAATATTGAAACATCTTCTTCTCTGAAACCGCTAGGCCAATCAAAGCCAAACTTTTTGTGGAGCATCCTTAGGAAGAGGGAATGAAAGTTTGTATAAATGGTCCAGGTCACATGACCAAGATGGCCGCCATGGCTATAAATAGCAAAAACGTTTAAAAATCTTCTTCAGAACCAGAAGGCCTATGATTTTGAAACTTGGTATGAAGCATCTGGAAATGGAGCTGTACAAAGTTTATATAAATCATGACCCTGGGAAACTTGCTAGGAATGAGCAAATGGACAGAAGATTTATGCTTATGAAAATATTTTAGGCCCAGGGGTTGTCTGCCCCTGCCCCGGAGCTATAAACATGTAGATGACCATAATATTCAAACAGCTTTTTCTCAAAAACTGCTTAGCCAATCAAAGCCAAACTTTATGTGGAGCATCGTTAGGAAGAGGAAATGAAAGTTTGTGTAAATGGCCAAGGTCACATGACCAAGATGGCCACCATGGCTATAAATAGCAATTCTTTTTAAAAAAATCTTCTTCTTCAGAACCAGAAGGCCTATGATTTTGAAACTTGGCATGAAGCATTAAGGAACGGAGGTCTACAAAATTTGTATAAATCATGACACTGGGATGACCTTGACGTATTTCACGGCAAGGTCAACTTAGACCGCCCATGCATTTGAATGGAGAAAATTGTTAAAATGTCATTTGAAGGACAAAACTTGCAGTTGATTGGCAAATGGACTGAATTTTTATGATTTCAAAAAGACATTGACACCAGGAGTACCATTCTAGTCTAACAAGTTTATTGGCACATGTATATATCTCGGGTCTCAGGTGAGCGTTTACAGGACCATTGGTCCTCTGGTTAAGCAGATCGGATCGGAACTGGTTTCCATAGCAACAGATAGCTCCCATTGAGTTATAATGGGGAAAATGTTGTGGCCACTCTAGCAACTTCATTTTTGATTGGATCTTCTTCATTCTTAGAAATAACAAGGACAACCATAACATCTCGGATGAGTTTGAATTTCGGCCAGGTTCGACCTCAGATTGTGGAGTTAGCTGCCCTTGAGCGTCTGGAAAAATCCCCATAGACTTATAATGGGAAAAATGTTGTGGCCACTCTAGTGCCTTTATTTTTCATTGGATCTTCTTCATTCTTGCATGACAAGGACAACCATAATATCTCGAATGGGTTCAAATTCCAGCCAGATCCGACCTCTGATGGAGTTAGCTGCCCTTGAGTGTTTGAAAAATCATTATTTTGTGTTGTGGCCACTCTAGCGCCTTCAATTTTGATCGGATCTTCTTCATACTTGGAAGTAACAAGGATAGCCGTAACATCTCGGAGTTCGAATTTCAGCCAGATTCAACCCTTGACTGCAGAGTTATCTGCCCTTGACTGTGTAAAAAATCAATATTTAGTGTTGTGGCCACTCTAGCGCCTTCATTTTTATTCGGATCTTCTGTATTCTTTGAAGTATCATATTTCCAATGTTTGTACAAAGGGTCGTATTCTTGAGGAGAAATTTGTATTCTTGTCCCCCAGACTGTGAAAGATGCAGCTTATAAAGGACTGGTGCGGTCGGTCTTGGAATACGGAAGCTCAGTTTGGGACCCTCACACTCATGGCCTCCAGGAAGAACTGAAAAAGGTCCAAAATCGTGCGGCAAGGTTTGTGACGGGAAATTATGTTTTTGAAACTGGGAGCATGACTGGCATTTTAGGTCAACTGAAATGGGAATCTCTTAAGAAAAGGAGGAAGGCTAGTAGATTTATA
This sequence comes from Rugalucina vietnamica, assembly GCA_964017185.1. Classification (NCBI taxonomy): domain Eukaryota; kingdom Metazoa; phylum Mollusca; class Bivalvia; order Lucinida; family Lucinidae; genus Rugalucina; species Rugalucina vietnamica. Next base: position 61,249,759 of record OZ024874.1, on the reverse strand, counting down.
TTGCTATATACAAAGGTCTAAAGGGTAAAGCCAGAATACCCACAGATGACCTTATCCCAAAGAATAGGCGTTATAGAAATCAACACTCTTTGGCTTTTCAGATACCTTCAGCTAGCAAAGAAGCGTACAAAAGTAGTTTCTTTCCACAGACTATCAGGGACTGGAATGACCTCCCTGATTCACTTATCTCCTCTGCTGAAATGTCTGATGACTGTGTGTCCAAGTTCGCTTCACTCGTGCGTTCAAGGGACTAATTTCTCCCCCAACCGAACCCCCTGGTGAAATAATGTCATTTAGCGTGTCACCAGTAAACTATTCAGAAGCAACAAGGACATTTGTAACATCTCGGATGAGATCGAATTTCGACCAATTCTGACCTCTGACCGCGGAGTTATCTGCCCATGAGTGTTTGAAAAATCAATATTTAGTGTTGTGGCCACTCTAGCGCTTTCAATTTTGATCCGACCTTCTTCATACTTGGAAGTAACAAGGATAGCCATAACATCTCGGATGAGTTCTAATTTCAGCCAGATCGGACCCTTGACTGCAGAGTTATCTGCCCTTGACTGTGTGAAAAATCAATATTTAGTGTTGTGGCCACTCTAGCGCCTTCATTTTTATTCGGATCTTCTTTATTAGCTCACCTGAGCCGAAGCTTATAGTATGGTAGTCGAGCCGGCGTCCGTCCGTCCGTGCGTCCGTTCACATTTTCAAACTGAATATCTCTTAGACAACAAGGCCAAGCGCAATCAAATTTTATCTGAAGCATCATTTGGGAGGGGGAAAGGTTGCAGTAGGTTTTGGGCCAGGTTGGATCAGAACTCTGGTTTGCATGGCAACAGATAACTCCCATTGAGTTATAATGGGGAAAATGTTGTGGCCACTCTAGCAACTTCATTTTTGATTGGATCTTCTTCATTCTTGCAGGTAACAAGGACAACCATAACATCTCGGATGAGTTCGAATTTCGGCCAGGTTCGACCTCAGATTGCGGAGTTAGCTGCCCTTGAGCGTCTGGAAAAATCTCCATAGACTTATAATGGGAAAAATGTTGTGGCCACTCTAGCGCCTTTATTTTTCATTGGATCTTCTTCATTCTTGCAGGTAACATGGATAACCATAAAATCTCGGATGGGTTCGAATTTCAGCCAGATCCGACCTCTGACTGCCATGGAGTTATCTGGCTTTGAGTGTTTGAAAAATCATTATTTTGTGTTGTGGCCACTCTAGCGCCTTCAATTTTGATCGGATCTTCTTCATACTTGGAAGTAACAAGGATAGCCATAACATCTCGGACGACTTCGAAATTCAGCTAGATTCAATCCTTGACTGCAGAGTTATCTGCCCTTGACTGTGTGAAAAATCAATATTTAGTGTTGTAGCCACTCTAGCGCATTCATTTTTATTCGGATCTTCTTTATTCTTAGGAGTAACAAGGACATTGGTAACATCTCGGATGAGTTAGAATTTCGACCAGATCCGACCTCTGACAGCGGAATTATCTGCCCTTGAGTGTTTGAAAAATCAATATTTTGTGTTGTGGCCACTCTTGCCCTTTCAATTTTGATCAGCTCTTATTCATACTTGCAAGTAACAAGGATAGCCATAACATCTCGGATGAGTTCGAATTTCAGCCAAATCCGACCCGTGACTGCAGAGTTATCTGCCCTTGACTGTGTGAAAAATCAATATTTAGTGTCGTGGCCACTCTAGCGCCTTCATTTTATTCGGATTTTCTTTATTCTTGGAAGTAACAAGGGCATCCATAACATCTCGGATGAGTTCGAATTTCGACCAGATCGGACCTCTGACTGCGGAGTTATCTGCCCTTGAGTGTTTGAAAAATCCATATTTTGTGTTGTGGCCACTCTAGCATCTTTGTTTTTCAGTGGATCTTCTTCATTCTTGCAGGTAACAAGGATAACTTCAATATCTCGCATGAGTTTGAATTTCGGCCAGATCTGACCTCTGACTGTGGAGTTAGCTGCCCTTTAGTGTTTGAAAAATCAATATTTTGTATTGTGACCACTTTAGCGCCTTCAATTTTGATCGGATCTTCTTCATTCTTGGAAGAAACAAGGATAACCATGAGTTCGAATTTGAGCCAGATTAGACCGTGGACTGCGGAGTTAGATGCCCTTGAATGTTTGAAAAATCAATTTTTAGTGTTGTGGCCACTCCAGCATCTTCAATTTTGATAAGATTTAAAAAAAAAAAAAAAAAAAAAAAAAAAAAAAAAAAAAAAAAAAAAAAAAAAACACTTTGTCCAGTGACTGTACTTGTTGACTCTCAGGTGAGCGATCGTTGCCCTGTGGCTACTTGTTATATATCCTGTTGAACTGGGTCATAGCAGCGGCTCTATCTCAGTATGACTGAAAAAAATACACCAGGGGACCAATGGTCCTGTAAACGCTCACCTGAGATCTATACCAATAAAACTGTTTGAATATTATGGTATATAGCCCCAGTTAAGGGGCAGATGAAGCCCTGGGCCATATATTTTTAGCTCACCTGAGCGTTAAGGCTCACAATGTGAGCTTACAGGATGACCATGATTCGGCGTCCATCCGTCCGTCATCCACAATTTCGAAGATCATCTCTGAAACGCGGCGTCCCATCTGGGGCTATTCTGTTTGCCTAGAGGATTTTCATCGATAAACGGAATTAAAATTCAAAATCGGTTTAAGGGGGTATTCATTGCACGGACATGTTTTCCTGATGAAGAAGAGACCCAAATTCACTTATCGATGTAACATGTTTTATAGGTTTATTTTCGTTTTGTTTACCGATGTCTCTCTTAAATATCGTTTTATTATGTCCCCCCAACCGAAGGTGGGGGACATATTGTTTTTGGTGCGGATCCCGTCGGCGTCCGCGTCGGCGTCGGCGTCTGCGTAGCTTCTTTCCGACGCGATATCTTTTGAACCAGTGGATGGATTTTGACCAAACTTGCATAGATACATGGGTGGGAGGGGGGAAAGAGTTGATTAGATTTTGGTGACCTTGACCTTATTTTCAAGGTCACCAGCCCATGAAAACTGATCAGATTAGATTTTCCGACACGATATCTTCTGAACAAATACATGGATTTTGACCAAACTTCCACAAGAGCATTGTTGAGAGGAGGCTCAGAGTTGATTAGATTTTGTTGACCATGACCTAATTTTCAAGGTCACGAGTCCATAAAAACTGTTGAAATTAGTCTTTCCAACGCAATACCTTGTAAACCAATTGATGGATTTTGACCAAACTTGCTTAGAATCATTTTTGGGAGGAGGCTCAGAGTTGATTAGATTTTGGTGACCTTGACCTAATTTTCAAGGTCACGAGTCCATAAAAACTGTTGAAATTAGTATTTCCAACGCAATATCTTGTAAACCGATTGATGGATTTTGACCAAACTTGCACAGAAGCATTGTTGGGACGAGGCTCAGAGTTGGTTAGATTTTGATGACCTTGACCAAATTTTCAAGGTCATGAGTCCATAAAAACTGTTGAAATTAGTTTTTCCGATACGATATCTTGTAAACTAATTGATGGATTTTGACCAAACTTGCTCAGAAGCATTGTTGGGAGGAGGCTCAGAGTTGATAAGATTTTGGTGATCTTGACCTAATTTCCAAGGTCACTAGTCAAAAATTGTTGAAATTAGTCTTTCTGACGCGATATCTTGTAAACTAATTGATGGATTTTGACCAAACTTGCACAGAAGCATTGTTGGGAGGAGGCTCAGAGTTGATAAGATTTTGGTGATCTTGACCTAATTTCCAAGGTCACTAGTTCATAACTGTTGAAATGAGTCTTTCGGACGCGATAACTTGTAAACCAATCGATGGATTTTAACCAAACTTGCACAGAAGCATTGTTGTGAGGAGGTTCAGAGTTTATAAGAATTTGGTGATCGTGACCTAATTTTAGACAGGGTCCAAAACAAGTTTAAACAACCACACCATACAGAACAAGATGGGCATGGTGTCTTCCATATAAAAACTTCATATCACAAGGGAACTACACTTCAATTACTAAACGGTTTTCCTCAGAAAACACTGTTTTAATTTACCGATGTCTCTTGAATACACGATCGGAGCTTTTGTGCTGCTTGAAAGCCAACATTGATGATAATGAAGTCAAGTAATTTCACAACAAAACAACACCGAGGCTTCTCACGAAATTTCAAATTGATAAAATGAAGTGCATTTCATGTTATTTTACTCCTTTCTCATAATCAGATGATACACCCAGCGTTTTCATTGAGTGGCTAGAATCACCATGGCCCTTTAAGCAGGTTTGTAATACGACCTACACATTCATAGGTCAAAGTTTTTCTAGCTACTCTCATTAAAACGTTGGGTAAATCACTAGATTATAAGATTGGCGAAACCAGCATGAATACCCTTCATTTTTACCGATTTGAAATTTCGTGAGCGGTTATGCATTGCCAGATTGTTGGTTTTCTCATGAGGCGGTTCAACCTACCCATTTAATTTACTAGCAAGAAATCAAATTTTGAGGAAAAAATGCTGTTTATGAAAAAGACAGCTTCTGCCCCTTTTCTATATGCCACATAAAATCAATAAAAATTTAGGTCGAAAATTTCACAAATGTAGGAGAAAGAAAATAATATATTATCCTTACTCAAATCAGACACAGGTGTAGTAGTTTAAGGGGTGACTTGTCCAGTGTTAAAATCATACCAAACTCTTATTGTAGTTGTGGTGCTCCTTTGGAAAATGCCGAACACTATTTTTTCGAATGTCCACAATGCATGGAAGCAAGAAACAGAATGTTACAAAGTTTAAACTTCGGAATTGCTTTTAATCTTGATTTCAAAATGTTAACTTCTGGATCTCCAGATTTTGATAATGAAACAAATAAATTTATAATGCTTTTGGTACTGAGATTTATCAAAGATTCACCTAGATTTGACTAAAACAACACTGCGTTTTTTGTACATTTGACTAGTTACGCTACTTCAAAATGTACTCAAATTATAAAGTAGCAACGGCACCACATGCGTGAATGAGAGCATGAGAATATGTATGTATGAGTGGAACATATATTGCATTAATATTGATTTAATTGTTTTCACCATTATGCCATAAAATCTAGTTATATCATTGTATTTGGGAGAGGGCTATCTAATGTTGCATGCGCGGATCCAGAGGGGGAGACCGGGGGTCCGGACCCCCCCTGCAATTTAAAAAATTTACCTAAAAAAGGTAATTTCGGGATTTTTTGGGGGTTGGACACCCCCCCCCCCTCGTCTGTGACTAAAATTACCATTTTCGTTGGACCCACTCTCATGAAAATTTCTGGATCCGCGCATGTGTTGTAATAACTTGTGCTCAATCCTATTGTTTATCTATACAATACAATATGTTAAATCTATTTCTATATGCATGTACATACGAGTCATCTTTCAGATTTCGTGAGGAGGCCTTGATTTGCTATGTTTAACTGTCATTACGAAAACTTGCCCATGCAACATACAGAGATTTTTTTTCAGAATTGAAATTAAAAATTTCATTGGACAAACTTTGATTTTTTAATATTTTCCCTCGAAACATACATACACGTTAGAACCGCCTCGCCGAGGCAGTTCTAACGAGTACCCACAATGTTTTGGATCAAAAATATGAAAATTAGGTATACCCCTGCAAATCCCATTTTTTTCTATATAAAAGTGGGATTTAAGGGGGTATACATGTCACGGACTTGTTTTCCTGCTGTGTAAACAAGATGCCAGAAAATACCACTTTCGCATTGTGAAGAAGTTTTACTGTACCACGATTCCAGTTTGAATCTACATGTTAATAATGTTAACTTTAAATTTCTATTGGTTGTATCATACATATCGTTAAACTTCAGCATCACGAAAACATGTCCGTGTAATGTTTACCCCCTTGAACCCCACTTTTATATAGTAAAACTGGGGTATGCAGGGGTATACCTATTTTTCTTATTTTTGCTCTAAAACATAGATTGTGGGTACTCGTTAGAACCGCCTCGGCGAGGCGGTTCTAACGTGTACCCACAATCTATGTTTTGAGCAAAAATAAGAAAAATATCAAAACTTTTCCTCTGAAAATCATCAATTTTTTACCTGAAAAAATTACTGTATATCATATGGGCATGTTTTCGTAATGGGTGTGAAAAACAACCACGTCACTTCACCAGGATAACATCTCCATGAAAAGTAAACTCCTTTAAACCATAATTTTATTAGTGATTAAATTGTGTGTACAGGGGTACACACTTTTCTTATTTTTTGCTCAAAACATGGATTGTGGGTATTGGTAAGCACCGCACTGACGAGGTGGTCCTAACATGTATCCAAAGTCAAAGTTTTAAGCAAAAATATTTGAAATATAATCATTTCAACTGAGTTTTACAGCTTAGAAAAATCTGTATATTACACGGGCGTGTTCATGTGTTTACGTAATGCACGTCAGTCAACTGACTGTCTGTCCTGATTGGGCTTCTTGAGCGCATGCGCTAATTCATTTATCTACGCATATAAAGTTTAGATTTTTTAGAAACCCTCCACAACGAGAAAAGAGAAAAAAACTTTTGTAAAAACAAGTGCTTTCGAAGACTCCACCGAGTGTCGACAGCAGCAACAAGGTAAGCTACACCATCCGTGAAATAAATACCCCCTTATACCCCACTTTTATGTAGTAAAACTGGGGTATGCAGTGGTATACCTATTTCTTTACATGGGCATGCTTTCGTAATGCACTTTTACTGAGCCGGGTTACTATAGATACATTCTATTGTTTGCCTAACTTTTAGGTATCCTTTTCACTATAAATGCAGATTTTAAGATATCCTTCCATGATTCATATTAGTATATCCTGAATTCCTTAAGGTTATGCAAAAGTAACGACAGCTATCCTTGATTATATATGTGTCCGAAAATGAATTATAGATATAATAAATTATAAAAATCTTAAATTCAATTTATAGGCAACTTAGTTTTATAATTTCTTTGAATGCACAATCTCTGTGCCTCCTTTTCTCAATTTTGTTATAAAATCACATATCAATAACATTTTCGAATACCTTAAATGTACAGGTATGAATATTCATAATTCATTTTAAACTATTGTGAATATGAATTTGGCCTAGCCTTAAAATAATTTATGCACCAGTCATTTTTATCCCAGGGTGTTGAGGGGGATAACGGGGGCACAGCGGGGCTAAAGTGCCGGAATTTAACCTCAGATTAGTCCCGGGGATGTGCAGGGGTTTTAATTTCCCGCCAATACACAGTCACATTAATTCAAATTAGACATTAATTGTATTTTCAACATTAAATTACTTTATTATTATGGTTCTTATTTATTAACATTAATTACTTTTATGTTTGTTTGTTTGTTTTTTCGGGGTTAACGTCGCTTTCTACATTATCTGTCATATCACGACGGTGTCTGGTTGTGACAGGGAGCTTAATGCTCACTTTTATAGTGCTGTCTCACTGTGGTATCAGATCCCAGACACTTAAATTAACTGGCCTTAATATTACACACATTATACTGACACCGGAGCGACCAGTCCTAGCCCTACCCCGAAAATCCGAGTGCCAAGCGGGGAGCAACTAGTACCATTGTTAACGACTTTGGTATGTCGCGGCCCGGGTTCGAACCCGGTACCTCCCGATCTCGGAGCGGACACTCTACCTACTGAGCTACCGAGGCCGGTAAATTTTACTTTTGGTTCTTATTTATTTTGCAAATGTACCTATACATTTACATGCAGAAAGTTAAGCCCATCTCTCTCTCTCTCTCTCTCTCTCTCTCTCTCTCTCTCTCTCTCTGACATTAGAACAACCCACAACTGTTGTTCCGCATTATTGTCAGCCTCTGGGGAGCCGGGGCTTTTAGCAGGGATTTCCACAAGTCTGACCTCGCAGGCCCGGGCTTTTAGCAGGGCTTTTAAAACTGAAAAGTTAAACGCCCCGCTATTCCCCGGCCCCGGAAGGGCCGTGGATACAAGTGACTGATGCATTAGTATTAATATGAATATCCTTAGATTGGTATGTAACGGTACCTCAGTCATAGCCTGTTTACTCAGCAACTATTACTGTGAAAAATTAATTAGCGCTTAAGGCAATAGTGTCACTAGCCGTAAAATGTCAAATGGCATCAATGTTTTGTAGATTTTTTTTGAGGAAGAGTTAAGCGCATATTAATTTTCTTGTTCAAAGGACGCTGTCAACACTTTTGATAACAAATGCTTCGAAATGGGCAAGTCACCAAATGCTGATATTGTTGACCAAATTGATCTTGACGAATGGTCATGGGAGGAGTCAAATATAGGTCCACCGTCATCCAGTCGTGTTCAAATGTGAGAATACCCATTAATTGGCTGTTAGTTGGTTGTCAACTAGCATACGCGCAGAATGAAGATTCATTCCAGTTGAATTGGCAACCCAGTCTCACCACAGCTCTAACTCTCCAGCCCTTTATCTTCTTTAATCCATTGAGTGGAATTGTCACCCCAGTCTCATCCGAGCTCTTTATCTTCCTTAACTCCAAGGACTTAAATTGACAATGCAGTCTCACCACAGCTCATTAACTACCTTAATTCTACAGAATTTATTGATCCTCCTAGGTTCCGTCAAGTTGAAATGGCACCCAAATCTCACCCAAGCTCTTTGTCTACATTAATTCCACCGAGTTGAAGTGTCCTCAAGTGTTTTCCTATATCTTTGACAGCTTTAATTCCACCGAGTTGAAGTGTCACCAAGTCTTACCCTAGATCTTCCACCGACCTGTAGTGTCATCAAGTCTTATCCTTGATCTTTGACTTTCTTAATTCCACCGAGTTGAAGTGTCACCAAGTCTTATCCTAGATCTCTGACTACATTAATTCCACCGAGTTTAAGTGTCACCATGTCTTACCCTAGATCTTTGACTTTCTTAATTTCACCGAGTTGAAGTGTCACCATGTCTTACCCTAGATCTTTGACTTTGTTAATTCCACCGAGTTGAAGTGTCACCAAGTCTTACCCTAGATCTTTGACATTCTTAATTCCATCGAGCTGAAGTGTCACCATGTCTTACCCTAGATCTTTAACTTTCTTAATTTCACCGAGTTGAAGTGTCACCATGTCTTACCCTAGATCTTTGACTTTATTAATTTCACCGAGTTGAAGTGTCACCAAGTCTTACCCTAGATCTTTGACTTTCTTAATTCCACCGAGTTGGAGTGTCACCATGTCTTACCCTAGATCTTTGACTTTCTTAATTCCACCGAGTTGAAGTGTCACCAAATCTTATCCTAGATCTTTGACATCCTTAACTTCACCGAGTTGAAGTGTCACCATGTCTTACCCTATTTCTTTGACTTTCTTAATTTCACCGAGTTGAAGTGTCACCATGTCTTACCCTAGATATTTGACTTTCTTAATTCCACCGAGGTGAAGTGTCATTATGTCTTACCCTAGATCTTTGACTTTCTTTATTCCACCGAAGTGAAGTGTCACTATGTCTTACCCTAGATCTTTGACTTTCTTAATTCCACCGAGTTGAAGTGTCACCAAATCTTATCCTAGATCTTTGACATTCTTAACTTCACCGAGTTGAAGTGTCACCATGTCTTACCCTAGATCTTGGACTTTCTTAATTTCACCGAGTTGAAGTGTCACCATGTCTTACCCTAGATCTTTGACTTTCTTAATTTCACCGAGTTGAAGTGTCACCAAATCTTATCCTAGATCTTTGACATTCTTAACTTCACCGAGTTGAAGTGTCACCAAGTCTTACCCTAAATCTTTGACTACATTAATTCCACGGAGGTGAAGTGTCACCATGTCTTATCATAGATCTTTGACTTTCTTAATTCCACCGGGTTGAAGTGTCACCAAGTCTTATCCTAGATCTTTGACTACATTAATTCCACCAAGGTGAAGTGTCACCATTTCTTATCCTAGATCTTTGACTTTGATTATTCCACCGAGTTAAAGTGTCACCAAGTCTTATCCTAGATCTTTGACTTTCTTAATTCCACCGAGTTGAAGGTTCACCAAGTCTTACACTAGACCTTTGACTTTCTTAATTCCACCGAGTTGAAGTGTCACCAAGTCTTATCCAAGATCTTTGACTTTCTTAATTCCACCGAGTTGAAGTGTCACCAAGTCATACCCTAGATCTTTGACAACTTAATTCCATCGAGTTGAAGTATCACCAAGTCTTATCCTGGATCTTAAACTTTCTTAATCTATCGAGTTGAAGTGGCACCAAGTCTTATCTTATCCAAGATCTTTGACAACTTAATTCCATCGAGTTGAAGTATCACCAAGTCCTTAACTTTCTTAATTCTATTGAGTTGAAGTGTCACCAAGTCTTATCCTAGATCTTTTACTTTCTTGATTCCACCGAAACGAAGTGTCACCAAGTCTTACCATAGATCTTTGACTTTCTTAATTCCACCGGGTTGAAGTGTCACCAAGTCGTATCCTAGATCTTTGACTTTGTTAATATTACCGTATCAAAGTGTCACCAAGTCGTATTCTAGATCTTTGACTTTTTTAATTCAACTGAGTTGAAGTGTCACCAAGTCTTATCCTAGATCTTTGACTTTCTAAATTCCACTGAAGTGTCACCAAGTCTTATCCTTGATCTTTGACTTTGTTAATTCCATCGAGTTGAAGTATCACAAAGTCTTATCCTAGATCTTTAACTTTCTTAATTCCATCGAGTTGAATTAACACCCTAGTGTAACCCCAGCTCTTTATTTTTCGTAATTTCATCGAGTTGAATTGTCATCTCAGTCTCATTCGAACTCTTTATCTTCCTTAATTCCATCGAGTTGATGTGTCACCCCAGTCTCACCCCAGTCTCACCCCAGTCTCACCCCAGCCCCTTTACTTCCTTAATGCAATCGAGTTGAATTGGCACCCAGTATCTTCCATATCTTTTACTTCCTTAATTCTATCTAGATTATGTTTATACACAGGCGTCATCAATAATAAAATAGAGGGCGATACCTTATCCCATAACTGTTTTGTGACATATTTGCCTGGAGATTAGGCAGATAGTAAAGCCTATGTTTGGAGTAGATGGATCTGTCTCTCAAACAATCTGTCTGACACTTGTCTGTGGGAATATATAAAGAAATCGTTATATTCAGTGAGCATTTGCATGAAAAACGCAACAATTTGGGTTCCGACCAATCCGACACAAATTGGCTTGTGCAGTCACAGAAGCAGACCAGGGCTTGAAATATCTGATTGAATAAGAAGAGTGGTTGTGCGACCCTTTTAGCGAAAACAAGGGCTTGATCAGCTGTGCAGTTACTGTACAGCTGATCTGCGTCTTTGTTTTCACATTATACAGATTGATGTTTTTTCTGACGCAGTGGCTCTTCTAGTAATTGTTTGTTCTTTTCCCGGACTGTTAGTCCCTTCATCTGTCGATCTACACAGGCGGTCTGTTAGATAATTTCTATGAACAATTATACCAAGAATTTTCATCATAACCCTCTAGCCCTATTATTAGTAGTAGCACACATGCCCGTCATATACTTTTCGCAATACTTTTCAGGGTAAAAATGAGAGACCATATGATGTATGGTCTTATCTTCGTCTGCCTGTGCCTCTGTTTGTCAACGGCAAGCCAGTCTTCTGGTAAAGAGGCTAAACACAATACCAGCGACGACGAGCCTAAAGCGAATCTTACTCCAGACAAGACATACGGCGACCCAAGCAGTGTTGCCGACGAGAAGTCTGTTGCTGATGGTGGTGACAACTCGGGGGGAAATGGCGTCAATTTATCAATCGCTCGAAAGGATCAACACAAGAAAAGACAACAAGGGAGAGCAGAACGACGACGTCAGAGGATCGCCATCCATGGTAAGCTAAGCGAAACGTAGCTGGTGTTGTGCCGTGTGGCGGCCCTAAAACGTCTCCCCGTACATCATACATAGTGCAGGTTATATTTTTCTTTTGGTTCTTGGATATTCTGAGAAATCAGAAATTTATTATCGGTTTAGATTCATAATGAATGTCAGAAAGTAAACCAGAATTTTATTTTCTTCCTGTGAGAACGAATATGTTTTTACAGTTCCTCGGCGCGAAGATTTTGAATTTCACCAAATGGAAATGTCCGCGTATCTGCCGCTCTTGAACTTGGCGCGCGCAACGAATCGATTCTTTTTGTCATGAAACGCTTTTTTTTAATTCTGTCAGCAAAAGCATGATTTCTAAAAGGCTTTATTGGGTGTCATCTACTATTCTCTTCATGCAATTATACATTCATTTAACTCGACCTTTCGAAATACATGTATATACAGTATACATTATATACAGTAAAATATAACTCAATATTGTAAAACTGGCATTCTATGACATAATGGAATTCATCTCCCATTGCATCAAAAAATGGCGCGCTTTCTTTTATTTACCGGAACTCTTTCTTTTTTTCTAATTCAAGGCAAAAGAGCATGCTCAATAAAGAGTAGCTATCTCGAAGAAACGACCGACCTGCTCGGAGACCGAGTTCTTATTGCCCCATCTATAGACGACGACGGAAACGTACCACAATTTATCTTGGAGACGTACTGCATGAAGGAGCACTGCAACTGTCGAGGGGTCGACACTTTGGTCCATGAGTCTGCCTGTATAACGAAATCCGCACCGGTTGTAGCGAGAGTTTACAAAGCAGGGAAGAAAATGTGGAGCTTTGTCAAAGTTCGAGTTGCATGCAATTGTGTTGTTAGAATGAAAAATAATCATTCTATGTACGTGTATGAGAATTGAAAAAAATTACTCAAAGGAGCCACGACGCAAGAAACCATGTTTCAATTGTCTAAGAACAACTAGTGGGCAACTAGTTGATTTTTTTTTTTTTTTTTTTGCTTATATGTAAGTCCTAAGCTCTAATAAATCTTAAGCGTTGACTACTCTGGAAAAACGTTATCTTTTGTCGTGGCTCACTTGGTTAACGATATAGAACAATGTCATCAAACGTCTGTAGCACCTATTGATATTATTGTAGCACGCCTATGCCGTTAATATTGTCTTTTGATTATATACTTAACAAAACTCCTAACCGAACATTTGCATTTCAGGGATAAAAATTGAACCAAGGAAGCTGTAGATTAAAAAGGTACAAGTGGGCAATGATAAGGAAAACGCGCAATCAGAAAGAGATTCCAACTCCAAAAACTTACATACATTATTATTTATTCATTCCAGTACCACATTAGTTTGCCACAAAATTCATTACACAGCCTCATTGGCAGAAAATTGCAAATCGTTTGGCTTGATTTTTGCAACGTGGTGAATTGATTTACATGACAACAACCAAATCCAAAAGTCACAAAATTATGTAGACACGCATAATAAATATTCTGGGACCAAATTTGTCAACCCAAGCGTTAATGTCAGCATGTCAACACTGCCACAAACGGTTGAGCTGCGACGCGAGAAAACCGGTCTTCGGGGTTTCCGACCAGGTCTGACACAAATCAGCCTGTACAGTCTCTCAGAAGGAAGTTAGAAGTTTGAAATTTCGAATTTGAGAAGAAGAGAGATTGTACTGTCCGTGGAGCGAAAACAAAGGCACTGATCAGCTTTTGTTTTCGCATAGACAAAAATCCGTTTTTTTTTTCACGATGCCGCTGAGCTGATAGCCGTGTCATACTTTTTGGCTCAGTTTCGAACTTCCTATCCAGGGCTGGAATAATGAGGATTTTAACTGCCACGTCTGCTGCACAAGGACAAATTCCATGATCTATACGAGAATTTTAAAGTAAGGATAATAAACATTCCTACCTCTGGCAATTTACTTCCACCAAAAAGGTTGGGGAATAGTCGATCAAAAAGGATATAAAATGTTCGGTCAGCAATTTTGACAAGTACTAGTATATCATAGAGTATGCATTTTATTCAGTACTTTTTTTAAATGTATTTTTAATTTGTTCTGAATTATTTGAGACTGTGTTTTGGAAAACTCATTACGAAAACTTGCCCATGCAATAAACAGAGATTTTTTTAGGCTAAGCTTCAAAAATTGAAAATTTTCAGCTGAAAAATTTTGATATTTTTCTTATTTTTGCTCAAAACATAGATTGTGGGTACACGTTAGAACCGCCTCGCCGAGGCGGTTCTAACGAGTACCCACAATCTATGTTTTGGAGCAAAAATAAGAAAAATAGGTATACCCCTGCATACCCCAGTTTTACTATATAAAAGTGGGGTTTAAGGGGGTATTGATTGCACGGATACGTTTTCCTAATGTCATTGGAAACGCTGGTTGACATGTAAAAACTTGACTTTTTTATTTAAAAAAAAAAGTCAGCAGAAATAAGAAATAATGCGAGGCCTGGTCAAGTAAATGAAGGTTCATTTTGTATGAACTAAGGCTCATTCATGTTTTTCTTTGTAAATAACATTTATTATTGTTATGTATCATGTTTGTATAGAATTGTTGCTTCATTTTCATATTATTATAAACACTTTGAAAAAAGTTAGAGAACACTTTGAAAAAAGTTAGGGATCACCTTAAATACGTATTTTTAGATTATTATTCTTGGAGAATTTTGATAGTCGGTAAGCATGACCTGCAGTCATACAGTGAAATGCAACAGAGACACACACAGTCTGGTTTGTGTTAATTAAATTGAGGCTTATTGAAGATGTGTCACGAATGACGTTAGAAATGCAGACCATTAAGTGCTTAGTGCATCAGCCTACAATCAATCTAGCTCCAACCTACCACGAGTTTTGCGGCCCCTATGCTCATACTTCAAAATCAATATTTTACGTAAGTTTTTGAATGAAATCAACGTACAAGCATTAACATATGGTAATTATCATTTTAATTCATGAATTGGCGTAGAGGTAGAGATTTGGACTCCGAATCGAGAGGTCCTGGGTTCGAACCCCACAGGCGTCACCGTGTTGTGCCCTTGAGCAAGACACATTAACTCCCTACAGTACTGGTTAAACCCAGGAAGAGTTGGCTCCGTCCCGACATGACTGAAAAATTGTTGACTGGGACCTTAAGCCTCAATACAAACAAACATTAGTATATATGTCAGAAATATGAAATAAATTCTCGGATATAGTCCACAGCATTTCGCAGCTTTTATTTAAAATGATAAACAGAACTTTGAAAATCAGGTGTCTCCTAACTTTTTTCATGTGTATACACTTGTTGTAGCCATAGCGGATCTGAAGATGATCCGGATCAAAATAATTTTCAAAAGAATTTTACAAAAACATAAAACAAGATTTTTTTAAAACGAACTTGGCCACTTGACTGTTGATTCAACTATGTTTCATTCCATCGGTCAATGATCGTGGATAATGACGTCAACATCTTGTTCACGTCAATGGTTCCCGGCTCACATACAGAAACACGATGGAAAAAGCTTTCTTTTACACACGGCGGTTCGCCGATTTCTCGAAAATGAAAGGTACCATGTAAGCCACTTTCGATATTGGTTGCTAATATTTTCCCCAATTATTTTCTGTCATTTTGACGAAGTTTCCGTGCTAAAATCGAATATTACGACATAATTAATTAGAAACTTTGAAATGGTATCATTGTAGTTACTCCGAATCACGTTTAACCGCATACTGTCATTTTATGCTCTCAAAGGACTTGTATTGTTTGATGTTTGTAACTAAAGGTATATTTTTACATTCTAGGTATTTATATTATAAAATTAAGTGTAAACTATGAAATAATCTGCGTTTTTAACAAGCATCATATACTATTCCGACGTTATACAGATCACCCATGGAAAATCGTGTGTTCGGTGGGGGTGGGGTTGAGCAAACATGGCTGTGGGAAAATGACGCCGAAAAAGGCACATGTTTTGGTCCTCGGAATATTTCATAAGTTTCGCTGTATGACTGCATGCAAAGAATTTGAAGAATAAACCCATCGGTGGTGATATATAGTCCATGATTCGGATTACCTCCAACTGATCCGCATTGACTTCAATTATGCATATACTTTCACGCTCCAGTGGTCACAGTCGAGTGCTTGATCAAAAATGAAAAGCATTACAGATGATGAGGAACAAAATTGGCTTCAAAATAATACTTAGTTTATTATATTCAAATCATTCACATGCGCATGCGCAGCAATTTTCATGAACTTGATCCGGAATGGGTAGAATAATTGTATTATGTTTAATATTCGTGAATCGGTTTAATTGCATACTAAAGTTTTGTGACATTTTACAGTAAGAACTGCATTCATCTGTTTATACAGAATGGAAGCATTTTTCCATGTGTACAGATTTATATTATATATATTTAGAACTGCATGGTATACAAATAGGAAACTATTTAGTTTCGAAAGTGTGCTATCACAGCCTTGCAGTGATGGTTAAGACGACGTTGCACTGTAGATGCGAAGAGAAGGGTGGTGAGAATCAGTGAGGTATAAGCAAATAAAGAAACTTTCAACCCTAAAAATGATATCAAGGATCTGGCAAATCCAGCAAAGAACAACCAACAAAGTTTAAAACTTAACATTATAATCAAACAAATAAACAAATAAATGCAATCAGAACATACAAATAAATGAATAAATAAGTAAATAAATAAACAAATAACTTACAATCTAAGTGTCTAAATAAGTCCTTGTACCTCAAAATGTCAGTTCACAGATATCCTCAATCCAGTTTCCAAAAGTTTAAGTCCATAAGAGCACAAGATGTATGTCCACCGTTTATAATAATAATCCACAGAGAATAATTATAATCCAAAACTAGTGAAGCAACTAAAACAATAAACAATAACATCGAATTCCTGAATGATTGAACCTGAATTGAGACCTGTATATATACATCTGAGGAAAGTCTACTACCTTCTAGAAAATTATATAATAAACTATTCTCTACAACATTAAAGAATGATAGCAATTGTTCTTCAGAAGCCTCTGGAAACAGAAACTTCCGGAAGGATCAGGGGCCGAAAAGACCCAGACATTGCCAGTAGGCTACATTATATGTACAGCTCCGTTTCATAAGTTTAGTACATACCGATTTGTTTGGTAACAAAATATGTCATTCAGTTCCATCTGGAATTTTCTATAGTGTGCTCACAACTTCTTAATTATATAATTGTTATAAAAATAATCAATGACACACTTCTATCAAGTTCAATAAATTCTAGAAACAAAATAAAATACAATGAAATTATATAATCAAAGGTATTCCCCTTTGATCACAAGTAAACACTTTTATTAAAGCAAGCATAATTTTCTATTTCATCGCGGCGATCACTGACGTGATTTTACGTTACACTAGGGCATACCACTTGTACAATGCCGTTTTCTCAATATTTCATCATCTAAATCAGTGATGTCACAATGCAAAGTTTGATGAAAAAAGGCACGGTAAACCTTAAAATGCAACGACATTATAAAACAAGGCTGAACAAAGTAGGCCGGTAATGGTGTTATGTGAGGTTACTATAGCGACCACTGTGAGCACAGATTCATGTCAGAGCAGCAATATTTGTTGTATGTTTACAAAATGTGATGGTTAGTATTAACCTGTTCATGTGAAAAAAGATACATGTATATATGAGGCACTCCCAGGGGTTTGGGGGATTCAGGGAGAACGGCTATTTATTTTCTGGGATTTGGGGAGAAGGGTCATTTATTTTCAGGGATTTGGGGAGAAAGCATAACTTTTTGGGGTTTTAGGGAGCAGGGAACAGGGGGCTGAGGAAAACATTTTAGGGAGCTGGGGAGAAAGGTCATTTTTCTTTCAGGGAGCAGGGAACAAAGACCCCCCTGGGGGCTTCATATATAGCCTTAATATGCATCTTTGAATCGAATAACTTTAATATGCATCTTTGAATCGACTGATAGAATAACATTTGAGCCGCCTCGTGGGAAAACCAATAAAGTGGTTTCCGAACAGGTCTGACACAAATCGACCTGCACAGTCGCAGAAAAGAGCTCGAAGCCTGAAATTTTGGAGTTAAGTAGAGGAGGAATTGTACTTCAGCTTCGCGGTTACCGCGTCTGCGTCTTTGTTTTCGCCTATTCAAATTGTTGATTTTCTCACGAGGCGGCTCATTTTGGAATGATTTTGTTTAACACTTCGCAGACATTGTCACAACATATGATTTCTAAAAATAATTATTTTTTTCTGGCTTGATACGTTGCTTAATGCCCCAGAAAACATCTATGACCATGTCGGAACGTTGCTTATATCTTATGGGGCATCTACCCAACGTTGAGTTATCATGACATGCGGAATGGGCTTTATATTGTCAAAGCATAAGCTTGCTAGGTGACCGCACATAATATTTGTTGTTAAGTGCATATAAAGGTAGTCTTGTAACATTGTGAAAAAATACTGGGTTCCAAAATCAATGCAACTTTATTTGTTTCCTATCTGCAAGCAAATCAACAAATAATTTATATCTGAAGATTGCTATGCATCAAAAGAAAATGACCCGAAAATCTTCCCCTGTTATCAAATCCAAATGTTAAGTGCGCACGCGCAGGTACTCGATTCTGGGTACGATACATTCTCCGTGTGTCATGGAGGGGGAGGAGGTTTTGACCTTACTGCCGACATTTAATTTCTTAAAAGACACCCAGATGAGTGCATGTCGCGCTGAGTAATTCAAATGCATGTCATGGGGGAGGGTTCTTGATCTTTAATTGTTTATTTTAAGGCGACCAACGTCGCCTATCCTTAGCAACGACTGCATATTGCGACCAGTATAGAAATTCGTTTTTCACTGTTTAGAACAAAATCGTCTGAAAGTTTCTTTGTTTCACCCCTTTTGTCACTTGTAGCGCAACCGAAGGCACGCGGTTGCCATATAATAATTAGCTATATAAGTATCGACTGAATCGTAAAGTTATTAAATTTTAGATGAAGAGTTGCGTTGGCTGTGGAACCGAGTATATATATATATATATATATATATATATATATATATATATATATATATATTTTTTTTTTTTTTTTTTTTTTTTTTTTTTTGCTGTGGGCTTATCATAACCTTTCATAAATACGTTGTTTTGAAACATTAATACAAATTCATAGGAGATGTACTGTATTTTTTGTTTTGTATAATAAAACTTTTACATGAGCTATATGCTATATTTTGATTTGTTTTTGAGCTGTTGGAACATGATATGTTATAAAAAAAAAGAAGAATACTATTAATATAAACTACCATGTTTTGCTCTATGAAAATATTCACACTAGCTCTTTTGTAATGATACAAATTGAATCCACTAGCTTAGCTACATTTTGGTTTGGTTGAAAAAGTAATACACCTCAACCACTTTATAACACTATTGTGGGGGTTTAGGCCGCTTTTTTTTTTTTTTTTTTTTTTTTTTTTTTTTTCTTTTTTCTCTGTTAGCTGTCTGTTTTGTGTTGTAACCGGAGTTGATTGTATAGACATATAGCAAAAAAAGTCCAGTTGGGGTGCACCATTGATGAGTGTTATGCCCAGGGCCATGTGGTGAACTGTGTTATAAGGAGGTCTAGGTGTACTACATATAGTTGATACTGTACACTGTTCTTTGCTATATTATAATTTATCATATATTTACTACAAAATATGTTCTTTTTGCATATGCGATACAGACAAGAGTTACGTTCACGTATCGCGGCACAGTATCTCGAAAGCCGTATCCGTTCAAAAATTGATAAAACCCATATCACTCCCTTGGGAGAAAAAGCCATATCACCAAACGATTGGCTCACATACCCACGTGACCCATATCATCCCTAGAGAGAAAAAGCCGTATCACAAAATGATTGGCTAATAAAATTATATTCGGAGCACTCGGCTCCTATTGTATCGAGTTCATTAGGTAGTGTACCGCAGGCATTTTAGATTTGTTTGGAATGTGGTTTTATGTCACAGGCAACAGTATTTTGTCATGTCGAGACGAATTTTCGATTTGTGCTAATGTGGAAATAATACGCGCTCTACTGCACGCTTTGGCGGTATGTCAAAATAAATAAATAAATAAGATAAAATGAATAAAATAAAATAAAATAAAATAAAATAAAATAAAATAAAAAAATAAATAAAATAAAATAAAATAAATAGATAAAACAAAGAAAGGGAAAAAATGGTCATGAATTAAAATATATGATAAAAAGATTACGATATGACAATTTTCATATCGTACCCACGTATCAACCCTCGAATCCCGTATCAGCCCTCGACTCTCGCATCAGCCCTCGGGCCTTCGGCCCTCGGGCTGATACGAGAGTCTCGGTCTGATACGGGATTCTCGGGTTGATACGAGGTACGATATGAAAATTGTCATATGATAATCTCTATATACCACTTAATTAGCTGCATTTTGTTTGGTTTTTGTGTTGATGGAAGTCTGCGTCTTATCATATATCTACCGAGTATATATTCTTGTATGAGAGAGGTTTTATTTTATCAGCGTATTCTGGCGTAAGAGAGAGAGAGAGAGAGAGAGAGAGAGAGAGAGAGAGAGAGAGAGAGAGAGAGAGATTCTATTATGATGCCTTGGGGCGTAACACTTTCAATGAAAATGAACATATCTATATATTAGTATAAGTTGGACATACGTCTGTCAGTTCGTTTATCTATGCTTATGTTGATTGTTGAATGTACAGGTATATATACTTTTTAAAGTTTTTATTATGATTATAATTCTTTTCCACATATTCGCAGGATTATGCGTAAAGAAATCTTCAATTTTGACGGGTGGTACCCCCGGCTCGGACGGTCAGTTGATTTATGTGAATTTTAGTGTTAACGAAAAAAATATATCGCAATTAAATTAGTGGCCTTCGCGCGAGAAAATCAACAATCTGAGTTTTCGATCAGGTCTGGCACAAATCAGGCTGTACAGTCAAAGAAAATAACTAGAAGCTTTAAACTTCCGATTTAACAAGAAGCGGGATTATACTAGCGGGATTATACTACCCGTGTAGTAAAAACAAAGGCGTTGATCAGCTGTACAGTTACTGCACAGCTGATCTGCGCCTATGGTTTGGTCTATGCAGATTGTTGTTTTTCCGATGCAGCGGCTGATTTCAGCTGTCGAGTTTTGGTTGGACACGAGTACTCGTATATTGTATATATATTGTATATTTTGTGACTGTTATTGAAAATAAAGAATAACATACACATATGTAATGTTATTTGTTCTTTAGTACCTATAACGAATACACAAACATCGGTAGCTCGGTCATTACATGTTTGACGACATAGAAACAGTCCCAGGATCGATCCTCTTCTCCCACGATTAAACATTTTTAATATGCATATTTCTGAAGCCATATTTCGTTTGAAGCTCACCTGAGCCGAAGGTCCACAGGTGAGCTTATGGGATAGGCAGACATCCGTCGTCGTCCGTCCACAATTTCAAAGAAGAATATTTCTAAAGCTACGTAGTGTGCCGATCTTTATCAAATTTAATGTGAATCGTCACTGGGTTGGGGGATTGATTGCATAAGGTTTTAGAGTAGATTGTATCAAAATTTCCATGGCAACAAATACATGTTGGTTGATTGGGGTTTAACGTCCCACCAACAGCTAAGGTCATATGGAGACGGGACCTCGGTTTATAGTCCCATCCGACGGACTGGAGAAGCCCGGGATCGAACCTGCGACCCCTGGTTTACAAGGCGAGTGACATTACCACTGCACCACGGAGGCTTCTAACAAATACATGTAGCTTCCATAGACTTACAATGGGAAAACCCGTAGAGTCCAAATTGACTATGGGGTCCAAATTGACTTTGCCCCGGGGAGTCAATATCTGCAATAGTCTTATAATGGGAAAACATCTTCTCCAAAACCGTAAGAGCTAGAACTTACAAGTGCATTTAGCATGTGAGAATGTTTATTGGTACCCTACATAAATCCTGCCAATCATGCCCCTGGGGTCAAAAATGATCCCGCTTTGGGGCTCATCAGCCTCCATAAGACTAACAACAGAAGAAAAAAAAACATATCAAAACTTCTTTTTTGTAACCACAAAGCCCAGGGCCTTTATATTTTGTGTATAGCAACTCGGATCCAATAATAACCGGATAGGTAACTACAATATTTATATGTTGTTTATTGGAAATATGTTGTCTCGGCTAGATTGTCAAAGCTGAGACTGACAAAGTTTGTATGCTGATAACTCAATTATTTAAAAAAAAATATCCAAGATTTTCTTTCATAAAGCAATAACTTAATACATATACTGCAAGATAGTAGCATTATATTTCTAGAGACTTAAAAAGGGTTCTCCACATTTCTTCTAGAAACATAGGTACCGAATTTCACTGATTTTAGCTTTCTTGATAGAAAAACACCAGATTTTGGTAAAATATGAAATGAAAAGTCAATTATTATTCCTAATGATTTATAAAATGTTGTCCAAACATGATTAAAATTTCTTAAAACAAAATAATTTGTCACCTAAACTCATTTACAATGATCATTTTGCTTTTTATGACACTTAAAACCAAGCAGAGGCAATATCCGGGCTATTTTGGATCCGAGATAGCAATGGCTAGTACATATATAGTTCCCTTTATAAATCCTGCCAACCATGGTGCTCTTGGGATTCAAATAAGGCCACGACTCGGGGCGCCAATATCTGAAATAGGCTTATAATAGGAAAAACATGAGAAATCTTCTGCTCTGAAACCGCAGGACCCAAAGCCTATATATTAAGTATGCAGCAATGTTATGCCCTTAATTTTATATGAGTTTGAGATGCGGTGAATAAAAACTAGAACACCGCGTTTCCGGCCTAGTCTATATAGTAGCCCATAGACGAGGGTTAATTGAGGATTGATCGAAAAGGTATTAAGGGTAAATTTAAAGCTGCAGCATGAACGTATCGTTAAGAGTCTCCAAACGGATGAAAATGTACACAAAAAGCCCAGTCATCGAGCGCCTGTGATTAAACAACTACAGGCCAGCCGCGATATTCTGTCGCAAACAATTCTTTGTTTATTTACAGTTTTGCCTATAACCCTGTCTACCTTCCCAGGTGCCATCTAAAAGCACCAACCCCACCAACTCACAGTACAAGAAGAAACTACAGATTCATGGATTATCTTCTGTGTTTCCCTTGCCCTCGTTAGTCTCTCCCTGGCACAGCTTGCACTTACACTGACCATGGAGACAAACTCACACGACAGTTCAGAGAATGTTTACCCATGTGGTATGTGTCAGCTACCAGTCACCTATGACCATAAGGGTCTCTTGTGTGACACTTGCAATTACTGGTTTCATGCCCCTTGCCAAAGGGTGGGTGACCATCTGTATGACTACCTGTCAAAATCAGACTGTTCATGACATTGTACAAAATGTAACTCCGTAAATTACGCTAGAGTCTCCACACAGAACCTTAGTTCCTTTTCCAGTGAGAATCCAGTGAGAATGAGCTCGAACGCCTCACCTGTACACGACTTCACACCAGACTCAACATCAACACCAACAAAAACTAAACTCCGCAGGAACAACAAAGTTGACAAACCTCTGAAATTCGCACATATTAATTTCCGGTCAATCAGGGAAAAGAAACCACAGTTCCACTCCTTCGTAGAAATATTGTAGACCTGACACAATTGTGGGAACAGAAACATGGCTTATCCCAGATATTTTCATGCTGAGATTTTCCCACCTGAACTAGGTTATACTGTCTATAGGCGCGACCGAGTCAATCAGAAGGGGAGGCGTGGCGGGGCGGGGTGATAATTCTTGCCAATTCCACCCTCCTTTCTGAAAACAAACCTCAATTCCAAACCAACTGTGAAAACCTCTGGGTACGGGTACAGCTGAACCTTGCTGGCTCAAGATAATCGCTTATTGGAGCCTATTATAAACCGCACGAGCTTGATCAGGAAAGCTTTGAAGAATTTAACAAGTCATTAGACTTAGTTAAAAAGTCCAACTTTACTATTTGCTTACTAGGGGATTTCAACCTTCCCAAGATTGACTGGATGACCAAGACTCCCACATCTGACTGCTCTAATTTTGACTTCTACAGAAAATGTCTTGAGGCCTTCGATGATCGCGCACTTGAGCAAATGGTGACCTCGCCAACCCGGGGTCAAAACATACTGGACCTTTTCCTCACTTCAAACCCAACCCTCATAGACAAGACATCAGTCCTGCCTGGTCTCTCTGACCATGATGTCAAGCCCAAAATGATCAAGCAGGTCCCCCGTAACATGTACCGATATAAAAAGGCCACCTGGGACCAGCTAAAAGTCTATGAGGGATTTCCACTCAGAACTCCAGTCAGACATTGCTACTGCAGACATCCAGATTCTGTGGGATGAGTTTGTCACCAAACTCCAGCATGGTATTGACACTTGCATTCCAATACGCAAGACAAGACCGAGAGATGGCCTCCATTCGATCAACCAAGCCTGAGATCTGGCGCCTTATACAAATATGATGGACTAGGTCAAGGTGACCTACTGATCAAAAGAAATTTCTTGAGTACAAACACCTGGTGCGCCGGGTATCCGAAATGGCCTATGACAAATACATCGGAGATATTCTTGGCTTACAGCAAGAAGCAGATGATCCTGACGTTGACACTCCTACCACGGTCAATACAAAGAAACGTTACACTCTACTAAAACACTCTAGGCAAGACAACAGTAGCATAACATCTCTTAAGGCCAACGGACGGACATTCACTTCGGACACAGACAAGGCTAATACCCTCAACCTACAATTCCATTCTGTATTCAGCCCTAAGTCCCCCACATCACTGAAAGCCATGGCACAAAAACCCTGCAGGATCTCCATGATTCTGGTATCAGCCAGCCCTTCAATCAAGTCCCTATACTAAAATGCCTGACATCCAAATCTTTTCAAAAGGAATCGAATGCCTTTTGAAGAAACTTAACCCTCATAAAGCGTCTGGTCCTGACCAACTCAAACCGATTGTGATCCAAACCCAACATAAAGAATTAGCTCCCATCCTTGAAATAATCTTCCAGCGGTTTTTAGACCAAGGTAAACCCCCTACCATCTGGAACAAATAAGCTTTAGGTACAATTCTTTCATGAAAATATCGCATTTTCCTCCTGGTTTGAATGGCTTACATTACGAAAACATGCTCATGTTGACAAAGACCAGTAATTATAACGTTGCAAGCGATTGACCTAAAGTGTGGGCAGATCTACCGCGGTAAATTTAAGATGTAACACTACCTATGATTATAAATGTGTATCTATAAACCGTCTTTTGTCACATGATAGTATAACCTTTCTTGAATATTTTGCTATATTGTGTGATTTATTCAGCTGCTGTTTTGCCGTACAATGGCCAAATTGCGGATGTTTTGATTTTTGAATATCCATTTTTCATTGCTGAGCGATTTTGGGGTGTCCCTTAACAGGGAAAAATACCGTCATTGAATGCTGGCTGACACCTTATTTTTTGCTGCACTTGTACGCGGTCTTGGGCGCTCTCTCGTCTGCTGAATGTGTTGGGGTCCACTATGAGCTGTGAAGAAAATGAATGAGTCTTGTTTTGGGGCAAATTGCAATGGGAGTCTATGAGAACGGTAGTTATAGGTCTCTGCCGTGAAGAGAATCATCTTCAAGCGTGCCCCCTGTTTCAACACTGGAATGAAACTGCGTTTGCAGGAACCGGCACCCCCTTCGTATCTCTCCATAATTTCACATCTGAAGCCCAAGGTGGAACAGACAGAAACTGACCATCCTCGAATTTCAAAATAGAAAAAATCAAATAAAAATGCACATACAAACAGACCGAAAAACAGACGATGAATCACAACAGAGCCGCCTTGGAACGGTCGTTTAAGAAATAATTTGAGTGCTTAAACCAAATGTATAGGATCAAACCTCACCCTTTGCCTCAGTAGGAGTTCCCAACACCTCTGGGAAGTCAACAAGGCGCAGTTATGACCCCTATATTATATAATGTAAACATTAATTATTTTCATATTTTTCTGTATTTTTACCCGTTATTTTGTCAAAAATAGGTAATTTTGGTGCAAAAATCCAAATTCAAGTGTAAACTTGTATCATAAAGGTCAAAAGGTCAAAGGTCAAGGTCATTGAATTGCCTTATTTAACCTTTCCTGTAAAAGTCCTTAAAAGACACTAGGATCATGAAACACCCTATTTTCAATTGCTTGCCTGCTGTTGGCAATTCGTTTTGCAAAGATTCTAGACACAAAGGGCACTGACCTCGGAAACATTCATGTAACTTTCTTTCAGGTTTATTCGACCATTAACCTAAGAACAGCACACGATGATCAACTTATGTCTCAGATCCCACACTTTTGTACACTTTCAATTTTAAGAAAAGGTTTACGGATTAAGGATGGCCACAACTCTAGTAAACTCCAGTAAACTCTTACACTTATACATTTTTGTCGTATTGATGATTGATAATTCATGGGATGTCGAAACAAATCCTGGTCCTGACTCCCGTTCTGATGATTCACATTTCCCTTGCGGGCTCTGTGACGCCAGCGTTGGTTGGGAAGACCCAGGGATTTGTTGTGATACTTGCAATGTCTGGTACCACATAGACTGCCAGGGTATGTCAACAACTATGTATGGTGTTTACAATATTGAGTAAAAGCATTTCATGGGAATGCATAAGATGTGGAATGCCAAACTTTTCTACATCTTTGTTTGATACCTCAGCTTCTCTCGAGATATCCAATAGGTTTGAGACTCTATCAACCTTGTCCGAACCTGACAGTCCGGTACCAGATAACATTGCCCCCCCCCCCCCCAAGGCAGCTTCTTCGCCTATTGTGCCTCAGAAAGAAGCTAAGACAAAGACCAAGAAGGCGGTCTTGAATCATCCACTTAGAATTTTGATTATGAATTGTCAGTCTATCAAGAACAAGAAGGCTGAAATTCATACTGTTATTGACTTGGCCAAACCAGACATGATTTTGGGGAATGCGTCGTGGTTAACCCCTGAAGCAAACAGACTCCTTTGATGCTATCCGGAAAGACAGAGCAGGTGACAGCCAAGGTGGTGGTGTTTTCATTGCCTGTAGGCGTGACCTACTTTGTACGGAAACCCCGGAACTGGATGCCAAATGTGAAATCGTTTGGTGCAAAATGAACATAATTGGATGTAGGACTCTGTATCTTGGCTCTTTTTCGCCCTTCTAGACGATTTGAACAAGACTATTTTATGGAAATCAATAAGTCTTTCACTAGGATAATGTCAAACAAAAATGCTCATGTCTTGGTTGGTGGTGACTTTAATTGTGGGGATATTGAGTGGAGCACCATGCAGGTACCCGAGGGGGTACCGCAAAGGCCAGTACAGTGTCAACTTTTGGAAATTGTTCAAGACCACTGCCTATCCCAAGTTGTGAATGTTCACACCCGTAATGACAAGACCCTTGATCTGCTACTCACTAACTCTCCATTCCCGGTTAACCGTTACCGCGTAAAAGGGATGCCCCCGATCGGTAAGGCAGATCATGACATAGTCTATTTAGAATATGATATTAAGGCCAAACGGATCCAGAAAGCTCCGCGAAAGATTTCCCTATACAATCGAGCGGATATGGAAGGTCTACGCGACCATCTAGCGCGATTTAGAGATTCGTTCCTTTCATCTGACCACAGTCACATGCCAGTCAATGACATGTGGGTCAGTTTTAAGTCAGAGGTTCTCGAGGCTATTGAAAGGTTTATTCCGACAAAAATGACCATTTACCATGGATCGATAGCTCGATCAAACCACACCGTACAACCGGCGCCTTTGATGACAGATTATTAACATTGATGACAGACGAATTGTTTTGGTTCATTTAGTAGGTGGGTGATGTTTTTTGATTTTTAAACATTCTCAGAGAAATCCTCTGGTGTTCTGTGACTGGTAATTTAACTTGTAGATGTCTAAAGAGTTTACAGACGCATGATGAATATATACCTGTCACTATTAAGGCCAAACTTGGTCATCGTTACAGCGTTTTCACAAGAAAAGTCACGAAAATTGGTTACCTGCTCAGGGCTGGCGTCTTTCTGTTGTTTTTTTGCTGAATTTACTTATATACAATAAAACTTCTATCATTTAACTACATTTCTGCCAAATCTGAATCCCCAGTCCGACAATGTAAAAAAAATGGATGCCTTCAAAGATGACAGATACTTGCAAAACGGCTGCCTTTGTCTACAGATGGATTTTGACATGGCTGTCTTTGATGACACCAGACAAATGTTAGTGGCTAACGTTGTAGACAGATCGGAATTTTACGAAGATACTTGAAAAAAGACTATTTTCACTGAGGATGGTCGCAACAGAGAAGAAAAATCAATTTCCACGTTGAGTCAAAATCATACTGGACTCATATTGTCGCTTTGAAGAAAAATACCGGCTCCTATGCAGTTCTGGTGCACCCACAACCTCATTTGAAGAATAAACACTCCTTGATGTGTTAACCTTATATCAGCTGGCCAACCTGCA
The DNA here is from genome assembly GCA_964017185.1 of Rugalucina vietnamica. Classification (NCBI taxonomy): domain Eukaryota; kingdom Metazoa; phylum Mollusca; class Bivalvia; order Lucinida; family Lucinidae; genus Rugalucina; species Rugalucina vietnamica. The sequence continues at coordinate 61,221,333 of OZ024874.1, read as the reverse complement.
CTGCGCTACACTTCGTTTTCTCGTTCACTCTATTGTGACTGAACATCGACAGGAAGACCCTGTCGGTACATCAGGATAGCATGTCCGTGAAAATTATACCCCAGTAAACTCCACTTTTATATAGTGAAAATGGGGTTAACATAGTCATATCTATTTTTCTTATTTTTGCTCAAAAACTTAGATTGTGGGTACTCGTTAGAACTGCCTCGCCGAGGTGGTTCTACCGTGTAGCCACAATCTATGGTTTGAGCAAAAATAAGAAAATATATCGAAATTTTCAACTGAAAATTTCATATTTTTACAGCTGAAAAAGTTACTGTATAGTTATTATAGGCGCGTTTTCGTAATGTAATAACCTTTGAATGATGGATTTTCGTTTGGTGAAATACTAATATACATTGAAGGTTGTGATTGACAACTGGTCAGAATCAGAATAGTTTACTGGTGAAACGCCAAAATGACAATACCTCACCAGGGGGTGCGCTTGGGGGAAATTAGTCCCTGGCTCTCACAAGAGATTCGAATTTGGACACACAATCATCTGACATTTCAGAAGAGGAAAACAGTGATTCAGGGAGGTTATTCCAGTCCCTGATAGTCTGGGGAAAGAAACTATATTTGTAGGCATCTTTACTAACTGGGGGTATCTGAAATGACAAAGAGTGTTGATTTCTGCAACGCCTAGTCTTGTGGATAAGGTCATCCATTGGTATTCTGGCTTTACCGTTCAGACCTTTGTATAACAATATGTCCACTGTCCTTCCTCCTTTTCTTAAGAGATTCCCATATAAGTCCCAAAATGCCAGTCATACTCCCGGTTTCAAAAACATAATTTCCAGTCACAAACCTTGCAGCACGGTTTTGAACCTTTTCTAATTCTTCATGGAGACACTGAGTGTGAGGATCCAAAACAGAGCTACCGTATTCCAGTACCGATCCTTTATTAGCTGCTTCCTTGACACTTAGGGGGCATGAATACAGATTTCTTCTCAAGTAAACAAGAGTCCTATTTGCCTTGGTACATACATTGGTGATATGAGTGTTCCATTTCAAATCATTTGAAATAGTTACACCAAGATATTTGATACTTTCCAGGACTGTGCCCTCAAGGGTATAAGTAGCCTTGATTTTACTAATGCGCTTATTTGTTAGCTGCATCATTTGCATTTGACAGGTTGAAATCTCATACCACATTTACTTGCACAACTTCATAACCGATCAATATCTCTCAGCAGTTTCAATGTATCATCTTCCTAATTTCACGGTAGCAAACACAGTCATCAGCAAAAAGTCTGATTTCTGACTCTATAATATGAGATGTCATTAATGTACAAGGAAAACAATAACGGACCAAGAACGGTGCCCTGAGGGACACCAGACACCACGTGAGCCCAATCTGATCTCACCGTTTACCACTACCCTTTGTTGTCTGAAGCAAAGAAAAGCATTAATCCAATTCAATGTTGTCATCAATGTTAGCCACGAAAATTCCCATATCGTCATCAAAGACAGCCACTTAAAAATTCATCTGTAGACAAAGGCAGCCATTTTCTGCCTACCTGTTGTTTTTGAGGGCATGCCATTTCTTTATTATACAGAATTGCGAATTCAAATTTGGCAGAAATGTAGTTAAATGATAGAAGTTTTATTGTATATAAGTAAATTCAGCAAAAAACAACAGAAAGACGTCAGCCCTGAGCAGGTAACCAATTTTCGTGACTTTTCTTGTGAAAACGCTGAAACGATGACCAAGTTTGGCCTTAATAGTGACAGGTATGTATTCATCATGCGTCTGTAAACTCTTTAGACATCTACAAGTTAAATTACCAGTCATAGAACACCAGAGGATTTCTCTGAGAATGTTTAAAAATAAAAAAACATCACCCACCTACTGAATGAACCAAAAAAATTTGTCTGTCATCAATGTTAATAATCTGTCATCAAAGGCGCCGGTTGTACGGTGTGCAAACGCCTTATTAGAAAACGTGACAAGCTTTACTTTCGTGCTCAAAAACCATAATAATTACAAAATTTAATGGTTTAAAGCACATGTCCAAAAAGCTATCAGAGATGCATATTGGAAACATATTTCCAATATTTTCACTCTCGATACAGAAATCATTGATCTCGACAGCCCTAGGAAAAATGAAAAGGCTGAAAAGTTTTGGTCATTCGTAAAGTCGCTTAAAAAAGACGCGTTTGTGATCACTTCTCTCCACGAAAATGGAATTCTTAAAACAGACACTGTTGATAAGGCAAATATCTGCAATAAGCAATTTCGAAACTGACTCTGAAATTCCCCCTAAAGGCACTAGCCCATTCACCGCCATGGGTGAAATCACAGTTGACACTAAAGGGGTCCTCAAACTGTTAAATGGGCTTAAGGCACACAAGGCACCTGGGCCAGACGGCTTGAGTGCTAGGGTGTTAAAAGAATGTAGTTCTGAAATTGCTCCCATTCTAGCTCATATCTGCAATTGGCCGCTTGCTCAGGGAAATGTGCCAGATGATTGGCGACAGGCAAATGTAGCTCCGGTATTTAAAAAAGGTGAGACATGACCCAGCAAATTATAGATCTGTGTCGCTAACTTTCATCTGTTGCAAAACTCTTGAGCATATAATAGTCAGCAACATTAACAAGCATCTTTCCCTCGAAACTGCCAGCATGGCTTCCGTAAAGGTCTTGCGAAACCCAGCTGGTTCAGTTCTTTCATGACATGGTTAGTAACCTGGACCGAAAAAAGTCACAATTATAAAAGACCGAGATAAAATACATATATCAGTACATAAATGTAGTAAGACATAATTTTCATGTTAAAAGAAAGCAATGATGAGAAAATGTCATAATCAGAATCAAGACATGCCCTTAGAATGGGACTCATTGAATGGATGAGAATCCACATGGTGACTGACATTATGGAAGAGTTTCAGACCATAGTGCCATAGAATTTTGTTTGAAACAGACTGTTGCCATGCAGTGTCCTTGAACAAGCCTATTTTAAGTCACCAAATAACTGGTCAAGTACCCAGGAAGTATCAGCTCAGTCTTGGCAAGACCGAATATTGTTAAGTGGAACATAAAACGGCTAAAACATCAATCCAAACGAAGCATAAGCTGATAATAATGGTAATGATAAAAATAAAAATGTTTATTCCTAACCAAAAGTTGAGGAAAAACAATTCTTTTTTGTGACTTTTTTTCCTGTGACTTTTTTTTTCCTACCCAAATCCGTGACTTTTTTCCGTGACTTTTTTTCCTACATTCGAGCTGTGAAGCATACAATGGGTGTCTATTGGAACGATAATTATAGGTATCTGCCAATGTAATTTACTGTATTTTCCTATGTTGTAAAAATTTTAATTTTTCACTAGAATTTTTTTTTTTGTATATTTCTTTAATTTTGCTCAAAACATAGATTGTGGGTCAAAACATAGATTGTGGGTACACGTTAGAACCGCCTTAACGAGTATCTGCAATCCATGTTTTGGAGCAAAAATAAGACAAATAGGTTTACCCCTGCATACCCACGTTTTGCTATATAAACATGGGGTATAATGGGGTATACATTGCACGGACATGCTTTCGTGATGACTTACCTAATAATTATGAAATCACGCGATCTCCACTCCCACCTTTGTACATTAAGGCATTGAACTTGTTTATATAAACTTCTACTTTATGAACGTGTGGGTAGATTTATTTGATGATTCTGAAATGTTTGTTTATTATTATGTGCTACCAACATCACCGTTGTACAGTCGGGCACTGAACCTGTTTACATAAATCTATGAAAGTGGGTAGACTGAAGCTTTTTTATCTAGAGAAACTTGTACCCACACAACCTTTGTACTTTCGGTTAATAAATAGTTTTACCAATGACCAGCTTGTGACCAGGGACTCATCACGAAAACATGTCCGTGTAATGTATACCCCCATAAACCCCACTTTTATATAGTAAAACTGGGGTTTGCAGGGGTATACCTAATTTTCTTATTTTTGATCCAAAATATACATTGTGGGTACTCGTTAGAACCGCCTCACCGAGGGGGTTCTAACGTATACCCACAATCTATGTTTTGAGCAAAAAAAGAAAAATATCAAAATTTTTCAGCTGAAAAATTTTCAAATTTTAAAGCTAAAAACATCTCTATGTATTGCATGGGCAAGTTTTCGTAATGTTACTTTCCCTCAGCTTCTGAAGTGGTTCACAACATTTAGTAAGTTGTTCGGTCCTCGTGATGAATCTCTGACCAGTTTAGGAATCACCACGAACACAATAATAAATTAAAACAAGCAAAATTAGAGAAATTATGTCCCCGCCTTGATTTTTGAAAAAACAACAACAAAGATAATCTGACAATTATCATGATTATGTGCATCCCAACAACAAGCATATCTAATCCATGTACATTACACATGTCAGCATAACACTGTGTAGGAGCAGTTGTGCAAGTTGTGTAAACTATCTTTAAAATGTCATAGAAACTACAAAGTAGGAATTGGCCAAAATGTTGATAGTTGGAATTAGCCATAATGCAACTAAACATTATTTTAGGAGTAAATCCATAATACCTGTACAGTTAAAAAAAAATCGGCATACCACTACAAGAGGAGTTGTGCACGCAAGATACCTACTATCTATTCACTTTCGTCATCTAAATGCGAGAAAAAATGACTAAGTTCAAATTGAAAAAGGTAACAAAAATTGATCTTAGGATTTAATCAAAACCACAATGCATATCATGCATATCTTCACACAATATCCATCATATTTTTAAAGTTTCAAAAGCATCAACATTCAACTGTAGGAGGGGTTGCGCACACAAGGTACCCACTGTATACTAGTATTTACTTCCATTCTCAAAATGCCCGAAAAGTTCAAATTGCGAAAAAAGTGACAAATATACTATAAGACTTAAGTTTAGCAATTTTTTCATCCATCATTATTTTCAAAATCAAATGTTTGAAAACTTAACACACGCTTTTAATATGTCAAGTGATGCTCAATTTCATGTTTCGAGACGAGTTTGTGTGCTTTTCTCACGTCCACGACTTGCTACGTTACGTTTAAAAAATCATGCAAATCACGTGCCCAGCATTCCACGTGCATCACAAGTTACCAATTTTTGCCTTGTTTGATTGGTAAAAGTATCGCAACGAATAAACCGGAATGACATTTGAAAAATTCCGTGAGGGGACGCCGTCGTGGCCTAACGTTAAACCAGCGTAACACGAAGATCAATATGCTCAATGCAGATATGAAGAAAAGGAAGCCAATTGAAATTTTCTAAGCTTGCTAGAGTACGATACAGTTTCCTTTAACCATATTCCATCAGCTGATAGCATAAAAAAACGGCACCATGACGCCAGGCAACGTAATCATGATATAGGGCAATGCCAATCCGACGTCATAGTGGCGTTGTGGATTCTTAGGCAACCTATGAATATCAGGTTTGATAATTTACAGCATGGAAAGATGGATTTGTATCGGAACAGCTGACCGGAAACAACCTGCGTGGTGCGAACACCGTGAATATCGTCGTTACGTTTTTGGTCCTATAAACTTTCAACGTAAACGTGCAAGGGGGGGGGGGGGCGAAGGACAAGGAACAAAATGATGTCAATTACGTCATACACCGGTGTCGTAACCTGGTACCATAATGGAACCAAATCTCTACGATCATGGTACTGTACTCTTTTTGGGTCAATAAGATGTTAAATGACTGTTTTGGGAATAAAAGGTAAACTTTTCATATGCCGAGAAACAATGTTAATTTTGAGGTGACACCCCTGGAAACTTTGACGTAGCGTAATTGCATCAGGAAAAGATGGCTTTCCGGCAAAAAGTAGAAATTGTGGTTCCTAAAGGATTAGATATTGATGGGTTAAAGAGTTTAGTTCAGTGCATCTTAAAACCAATTTGCAATTTTGAAATCAAATAAAAATTGCTAAACTTAAGTCTTATAGTATATTAATCTGACGATTATATCCATATCAGATGCACATTTTCAATGCATGGTCAAGACATATCCCAGCAGACATTTGACGTCAGTTGGACGTCAGATAGACGTCAGACTCCGACGTCATAATGACGTTGGATTTAGGTTGATTTTGAAAGTTTGTTTGACGTCAAAAACAGACGTCATTCTGACGTCAAAAACAGACGTCATTCTGACGTCAGAAAAACAAAGTTGGTTTGATGTCTCATATGTGACGTCATAATGACGTTGGGTTTAGGTTGATTTTGAAAGTTTGTTTGACGTCAAAAACAGACGTCAATCTGACGTGCTAAAACCGATATCGTGAATGTTTGTTCGCAGTTTAATTAACATTCTGAAATCCTGAAGTGGATTCAGTAGTGCGGTGATGCACTATTTTTATTCCCTTTTTTTTTTTTTTTTTTTTTTTTTTTTTCACTCCTTTGATAGAGTTATTCGGGAAAATGTTTAATATGTTGAATCACTCTGATGTTGGTATATCTTATTCATGTCAAATTTTATTGTTATATGGTGCTAAAACAAATAAGACATTAGTGTAAATAATAAGACTATTGTGAACAATCAATAATTTAAAATGGTGAAATAAGTATTAAAATACACAAATTTCATTTTCGTCTTAATAGAAGGTTTAATAATTTAGTGAAAGACTTTATTTTGATTAACAAATAATTATTTTTCGATACGATGGTGATTTCCGATACGAGACCTAGATATGGCTTTTTTAAAAGTGGCAATGTTGAAATTATTATTTGAATTTGATGTTGTTACATTTGCGCAAGAAATTATGTCAGTTCAAGGGCAGCTAACTCTGTCGACATATGACGTTAGACTTACGTTTGAATCCGGCGTCATTTCGACGTCATATCAATACGTCCACTTACGTCAGGACTGGACGTCAGGACTGGACGTCAGGTGGACGTTGGTTATTGGTTATATGACGTCGTGACCAAAATACAACCAATATCCGACGTCAAGTTGACGTCAGATGCCTGCTGGGGACGTGTTTTTCATATATGTCGACAGAGTTAGCTGCCCTTAAACTGACATAATTTATTACACATATTTTGTATTATCATATGACGTCGCTGTTTTCCAGTGGATAACGTCATGTCATAAAAATCGTATGACCACACGTGTAATAACACTTTTGCGGGAATACCTCAGCAGGCACATGACGTCAGAATGACGTCATGTCAACGTCGATGCGACGTCATGACGTCGCATCGACGTTGCTATGACGTCATTTTGACGTCATGTGCCTGCTGGGACGTAACGTCATTGACGACGTCCGTAACAACAATGTAAATTTTCATTGAAAATATGTCCACTTCGAAGGCGATAAAATCCTATTTTGGAAGTCATATGATAAAACGAATCTTACACTCGTGGTCATTTCATATGAAATTTATTAAACTCGCTGAAGGCTCGTTTAATAAATTTCATATGAAATGACCACTCGTGTAAGATCCTCTATATAATATCAAATTCAAATAATAATTTCAACCTTGCCACTTAAAAGAAATATCTGAGTCTCGTATGGGAAATCCCATATTTCGCCCTCATGCTAATGTAGAAAAAAATGATTATCTATTAATCAAAATAAAGTCTTTCACTAAATTATCAAACTTTCAATTAAGATGAAAATAAAATTTGTATATTTTAATATTTATTTCACAATTGTTCAGAATAATCTTATTTCTCACACTAATGTCTTATTGGTTTTAGCACCATAAAGCAATAAAATTTTGCTTAAATAAGATGTACCAACATCAGGCTGAATTAATATCTTGAACATTTTGTATGTTCCGAAAAACTCTATCAAAGGAGTAAAAGGACTCCGTGGTGCAGTGGTTAAGTCACTCGCCTTGTAAACCAGGGGTCGCAGGTTCGATCCCGGGCTTCTCCTAAAACCTCCTTCCGGTTGAGCCTTCGGGTGCTCCCGGAACAACAAACCCACAAAAAAACAACCTCCTATAGTACTGGTCTCGCCCAGGAAAAAAAAAAAAAAAAAAAAAAAAAGGAGTAAAAGGGACTATCAAAAGTACATCACTGCTCTTCTGAATCCACTGTTATTCAAAATTGCGAAAAAATATACACCTTAAACTATTTATATGACATGAATTCAAACGTCGTTTTTAGGACGTCAGATTGACGTCAGCTTTCAGACGTTAAACCGACGTTGGCTTTAGCACGTCAGATTGACGTCTAGTTTTGACAACAAACAAACTTTCAAAATCAACCTAACTCCAACGTTATTATGACGTTGGAGTCTGACGTCAATCTGACGTCCAACGGACGTCAAATGTCTGCTGGAAGTAACATAGAAAAAAAAGAAAGAAAGAAAGCAAAAGAAACACACGAAACGAATGATCTGATTTTTACCCAAAGTGAAGTTTCATTAATTTGCACACCACACATGGTCAGAAGTATGAAAAACACAAGGTCTAAATCACGTCTTGATTACGACGTCTAACTGACGAACTAGTTTGACGTCAAAACAACGTCCAATCCAGACGTCCAAAAGACGTCAGGAAATGACGTCTGATAGACGTTGGAAATTGGTTATATGACGTCGCGACCAAAATATAACCAATATCTGACGTCAAACAGACGTCAGGTGCCTGCTGGGATGTAAAGTTTCAAAAGAATGGTAATAAAACTGTAGCAGGATTTGCACACACGCTGTACCCTTTGCACATTCACCTCCATTGTAAAATATGCCCGAAAACGATTAAGTTCAGAAATGCGAAAAAATAATGAATATTAATGTGTGGATTATATCCAAACCACATGCATATATTCCAAGCAGGGTCAAGACATCTGTAAAGTTAAAAAAAAATCGGAATAAAACTGTAGGAGGAATTGCGCACACAAGGTACATATCTATATAGGGGGACGGAGACAGACATACGGAAGGACGGACATACGGACGGACGGACATACGACAGGACGGACATGCGGAAGGACGGAAAGCCAAAACCTATGTCCCTCCGCTTTTACTCGAAAAGGCAGGGCACAATAAACACAATGATGAATAAAAAACGAGGACTGTTACTGTGCTGCATTCGATTTCATTTACTAAGTTTTGAGCTTCTGATAAATTTCATCAGCCTTTGTTAGTTCAATCTGTATTTTAACCATTCTCACTTAAATACAAATTAATTAAGAAACACGAAATTCGGAATTAAATTTTTATTCTTTTCCAGATTTCTTGCAGTCAGTAAAATAATGCAAATGGCATTATGAAAACACGCCCATGCAATGTACAGAAAACTGTTTTGATTGTGAATATGAAAATTTTCACTGGAAAATTTTCACTGGAAAATTTTTGATATTTTTCTTTTTTTTTTGTCTCAAAACATAGATTGTGGGTACACGTTAGAACCGCCTCGCCGAGGCGGTTCTAACGAGTACCCACAATCTATGTTTTGGAGCAAAAATAAGAAAAAATAGGTATACCCCTGCATACCCCAGTTTTGCTACATAAAAGTGGGGTATAAGGGGGTATATACATGTATAAATGTTTACAATCCGACCATCTATATTAATAATTATTCTGCCCTACGCTTATCCTGTTTTTGGAATCAAGGAATGGTCGGATACATTCCTCTATTCATACACGTGTATAGTCATATACATGTACGTATTTCAAAATCATTAAACTCCTTTTATTTGAAATATATTTGGAAACTGTTTACTTCATTTGTTCCTTTTATATTATAAATTTGTTTTATTTTATTGCATTCATGTAATTCCTGCGTGGCTTCCGTATATTCCCATTTAGAATGCGTATATGAATATTTATTTAGTATAATATATGAGCCATCTCGTGAGAAAACCAACAATTTGCATATGCGAAAACAAAGACGCAGATCAGCTTCGCGGTAACCGCGAAGCTGATCAGCGCCTTTGTTTTCGCTACTCGGATAGTACAATTCCTCCTCTACTTAACTCCAAAATTTCAAGCTTTTAGCCTGCTTCTGTAGCTGTACAGCTCAGTTTGTGTCGGATCTGTTCGGAAACCACATTGTTGGTTTTCCCAAGAGGCGGCTCATATATGAAGTATAACATATGAGCCACCTCGTGGAAAAACCAACAATGTGGTTTCCGAACAGGACTGACACAAATCAGCCTGTACAGTCACAGAAAAGAGCTAGAAGCTTGAAATTTCGGATTTAAGTAGAGGAGGAATTGTACTATCCGAGTAGCGAAAACAAAGGCGCTGATCAGCTTCGCGGTTACCGCGAAGCTGATCTGCGCCTTTGTTTTCGCCTATGCAGATTGTTGGTTTTCCCATGAGGCGGCTCATATGTTCAGTGCTTCCTGATAAATCATCTATTTTTGAAATCAAGGACTCACCGACCGGACACACGTTTCCATTTTCTCAAATCATACACTCCTTTCAATATTTAAGAAAATAAAATTATAAGAACCCTTTCGTGGGACTTAATACTATACTGAGAGGAACTAGAAAATTAAGTTTTTATGCCCCCAACTTTTGGGCTTGTCTGTCTGTCTGTCTGTGCGTCCGTTAGTCACTTTTTTTTAAACTTTTGAATGAAGCATTCTAGGGTTTTGTAATTTTATTTACATATTACTCATGAAAAAATAGTTGACCCATATTTTTTCACATCCGAGTTATGCCCCTTTTCTGCATTATGTCCCATTGAAAACAAAATTTAAAAATCTTGTGTGCAAGATATCTCAAAAAGCCCTCGGGACCTAGCGAATGTTAGTGAATGCCGGGAAAATCATGTTTGATCACTATAATATTATCCACATGGTGCAAAATATTATACACTTGGCAAAAATGCCAACGCACTACTTTTAAAATTTAAATAACTTCACTTTCGTCAAAGATTTGACTTTGAAATTTGGCACACGCTAGTCTCTTTAGAATTTACACACACCTACAAGGTTATTTCACACAAATTTTCTCTCGGAATCGCGCAATAAGTAAATCATGAAAAACACGTTTTCTGCACGTGCTTCTTGTGGTATGTAGCTTTTTTCATTTTGAAACTTGTATCGGAAGCCTGGTTTTGTATCATATCGAAGTCAATAAAAATGGTTCGTCTATCTGTAGAACAAATGGCTGGAGCGATCGGTATAGTTGAGGGGGTTACGTCTTTTACGCAAGTACGTTTAAAGTCAATGCAAAAAGGAAGTCTTATTTTCGCCTTTTTTTTTCTTGCTTAAACACAACCATTAAGTATTATTCGAGCTCAAGTTTGAAAGGCAACCATTTTGTCATAAAGTGAAGTTTGTTTTCACTTTCAGCCTGTGCGTCCGTCCGTCTGTCCGTTCACTCGTACAAAGACTCAGTTGTAGCCCATAGATTTTAAAGTGTTTTGTAATTCCTGCAAATTTTCAAACCCGTCACCAGTTAGAGCAAGTTTTGGTTGCTGAGTGGGCTTACATTCCACAAAATGTAAAAGGAAATCACATCCTATCCACGCGACAGCGCTGTCTAGCGGTGGTATAAGCTAATGGGGGACACACTAGATATTAATTTGCTTAGAAGAATTGAACTGATAGATTCGAAGTTCTGTTTAATTGCCATTTTGGGAAACTTACTTAAGCAGTAAATTTCAATCTTTGTAAGTGAATTATTGATGTAATTCTCACTATCACACAATAAAATTGTTCTGCAAAACATTTTATAACGTTATGTACGATTTCCCCTTACCTTACATTACCGTTGTGTTCAATACGTTTTTCCTGACTTTTCAAATCATGGGTGTGCTAACCAAAAGCTCAATAAATGTCGATAGAAATCACCGATCGCAATAAAATTTCACCACATTATTTCAAATTGATGTATCTTATCATTTTTGGAATTTGAACATTTTTGGTCGATTCGTTTTTGAAATATTGGCAAAAATGTTACTAGGTGCGTTGGGAATTTGGTTAAGTATAAATGTAGTAGATAATCAAATGAATCTAAACCGATATTAAATTTCTAGTTACTCAGAAATATCCTAGCTAATCTCAAAGGATTAAAAAGAAAAGATAATCTACACTTGAAATGATGTACAAGGAGACTTTTAAGGGCCGCCACACGACATATGTTCACCAGTTGCAGAATCAAAACTGAGATCCTTTAAGAGCCGTCAGCATATTACGAGAAAGGAGTAGGGCCATACCATGGTTTCGGCTACTGAAGCCTCGGAATTGACTCTTCAGATTTGGCAACATGGAGCCAAAATGAAATGCTGTAATTTTGCAAGGTTCAACAAGAGAACCAGACATCATACATTTAAGCCGACGTCATTATTTTTTCTTTCCCAAACGATGACCCGTATCTGTTGCTGTGACCTAACATTAACACTCGATGGTAACACTAGAATGTCATTTTGTAAACATGTCGTGGCAAAGGTCATTATGGTTCCGCGTTTCGTTAACTACGAGTAAACAGTTAAACGAGACAAAGTTGGTCACAGGGAGGCGACATTGAACAATGCGGCCACTGTAATTCTGGTGGTCACCTGGTTTCTGAGCCAAACAGAAACATGAACGCGACAAGTGTAGCCAAAGCAATTGTTTTGTCAAGCTATAACATTCTCTGTAACTGTTACAAACTTTTTCTACAATTTATATGTATTAATGTTTTAAGTTGTTTGACACTTTCATAAAAAAAACTATCCGTGAAACGTATACATAGTATACGATAGTAAAACTGGGGTTTACAGGGGTGAACTTATTTTTCTTATTTTTATCCAAAACATAGATTGTGGGTATTCATTATAACGTGTACCCACAATCTATGTTTTGAGCAACATAATAAAATATTATAAATATTCGCGTGAAATTTCAAATTTTACAAATGAAAAAGAAAATCCTATATATTGCATGAACAAGTTTTCGTAATGGATGGTCACCTTTTGAGAAAGAGCTGCTCACTAGGATGATGATTTGAACATTAGGCTATGCTTCTATATATGTTACGAATTTCTATTCTTAACCCATATTTGACGAATGGATTCTCTTATCGTCATCAATTGAGTCCACTTTCATTTTAGGGGTGTTATAAGTGATTTTTTTTTTATCTCATTTTTCGATGAAATTTCTCTGTGCAAACAGAATAGCCCCAGATGGGACGCCGCGTTCTGCGCCCTCACATCTGGGGCTATATTGTTTGCCTATGTCCCACAAAAGGAACACCAGACTTATATGAGTTAAGGCTTACAAACAGGTAAAGATTTGTTCTTTCATCTGTTCATTGTTGTTATATTCTTTCAAAGCTCAGACTGTAGCTTGACTAGATGTTTGAATCAATAGATATTCTCCCTTGTAATTTCATCTGGATCTTCGATTGGTGTAGTTAATGTTTACTTGTAATGTACAGCTCTCTCTAAGAAATCAGGTTCAAAACAATTCTTGCACAATTGCAGTGACACATGCTGTACCAAAACAAAATTCACTTTCATGTGTCAGCATAAGTCATACATGTAAGTATCCTTGATTAAAATCACTCGGTCAGACGAATAGTCCCTTCTAAACTCGATGTAGTAGTAAACAAAGCTCAAACCAAAATTATTCAGTGGTGCCAGAACAGCCTGATTTTCAGCAAATTGTAGGGCTGGACATCCCCAAAGTACTCATGGTACATGTAATTAAGATTATTTATTCTGTCTGGTGTATATTTGGGATGACTTTAATCTCAGGGACGACATTTAATTAAGAATTTGCCTTTTTCCTTGTTGAAAAAGGAGTGTGTGGATTCAAATGCTTGTGGACTTGCACAACATAGCCTCTCAGATTATCCTAAAACAAGATACGTAGATGACTGAACCATTGACTTTGCTTTGATTTCTACAACATTCCACTCATCAGGCATTTACGAATTTAGACGGTGATGGATACGGACATCGAGCTTCGGTTGAAATCAAGATCAAGCTAAAAGTCAGAGTTGTCTTAAAACTAAACTAACTAAATTATAGTGAAATGACGTTTTAGGTGAATATGTATCAATTGAATTCATATTATTGCATAATTACCCGTGTCACACGATATTAACAGCCATATATTAATGAAAAGAAAGCCATGTATTACTATAGCAATTCTCGTGCGCGCTTGCTGTTAATGCATGGCTTTTATTTATGCTCGTTACCGGGTGCCACGCAAAACACGTGCTAATAATGAGTAACTTAAGTCCGCCCGGAACAAGTAGAATCTATAAGGATGAAAACTTTTACGCGCCATTATGAAATTGTGATGAGGCTGTAAAATAAAGTGCACCATTATTTCTTTCGTTTGCGCAGAATATATGCAATAATAGAGTCAAAAATGATTTTGTCATTCATTAACATTCGTTAGGTCCCAAGGGGGTGTTGAAAACCTCCTCTCGAGGTTTTCAACACTCCCCAATGGACCTAGCAGATGTCAATGAATGGAAAATCATATTTGACCCCTATATTGTTAACCCAATCTGTTTCTTCCTGCACACAAGAAAGACGCATATTGTCACACTGCAAGGATCCATTTATACTGACATAACTCACTACAGGATTTGAAAAAGGATAAACCAAACAATGCTCTTCAGAAGTTACTGAGACTCAAGAATACTCAAACTCTGATATGCTAAACAAGAAATGGCTACGTAGAATTTTGTCCCTGTGGTCCTGCGTTTTGTTCCCGTCAGGGACACTATAGAATATGCTTCTATATTTGTTTCTGTCTCTAAGGATTAAAACATAATAAAATTGAAATTGAGGCATACAAAAAGTAACGGTAATATTCTTTCATTGTTGTTTATATTCGTACAAAACATATTCTATGTCTCAGACTTACGCTTGACTAAGAGAAGCGACATTTTACAGAGAATTAGATGCTTGAATCCATGGATTTTCTCCCTTGCAGTCTTCATATGTTCTTGATAGACGATTCTATAACTGGGCGATTATTATATAGGAATAAAACTTAAAAATAATTATTTAAATGTCTCCTAAAGAACATACATTTGAAAGACGCGGAAATTAAACAGCCACCAGGCAGGAACGAAAGTAATAGTCAGTTGTCACGGTACATTTGAAAGTATACATGAGGAGCCAGATGGCCATCTGTTTCCCAGTTAGGTGGCCAATAAAAGAAACAGAGATGTCATGTAAACCCGGACTCAAATATTCACTCGGTTCGTATGATAATTTTCCAATAAAAATAAAACTGAGATCCTTTAAGAGCAGTGAGCATATTAATGAGAAAATGGGTGGGCCCTACCTCGGTTTCGGCTACTTTTACCTCATCAGTGACCCTTTAGATTTGGCAACATGGAGCCAAAGATAATTACAGTAAATTTGAAACTTTCAAGATGGTAGACAATACAAAGACTAGTGTTAGAGAAATGTATACACCATAAGAAGCACGACGAGGAACGTCACCATCCAAAAACGGAAAATTTACAATATCAAAATCAAAGTCATCGCGCTTATCATAGATTTTAGAACAAACAAATACATTTGCAACAGAAAGACGTAAATCTTAAAAGGGGCTTCGGTATCTGAGATATTGGCTTTGTTCAACTGTAGTTCAGGTGGATAAATTTGATTGACCATACCATCAAAATAAAGGTTGTCAATGTTCAAAAGGTCATCGAGGTACCTAGAAATGGAATTAAAAGCCTCGATAACATCAGCTTGATTATCATGGTTAAGAGAATCCATGAAATTTCTTTCGTAGTAGTATAAAAATAAATCAGCTACGAGAGGTGCGCAATTTGTACCCATCGGAATTCCAACAATTTGTATACCTTGGTCACAAATCTAATATAAATATTATCCAGGAGATAGGATAAGGCGTCGCACACATTCTGACATGACCAAAGTGTATACCGACTTTGGTCAGAAGAAGTGAAAAAGGCCATTCTGTCATTACAGGCCAAATAGAGTGAACCATAGTTTTTTTAAGTGTTAAGTGTTTTTCTATCCAAATGGGGCCAAATATATTAAATGTTTGATAGAAAATGATTCTAAAGCGATAAAATTCTGAATTCTCAGAATACCCTTGCTGATCTCAAAGGACCAAAATGAAAATATAATCTGCACTATGGATGATGTACGGGGAGGCTTTTTAGGGCCACCACCCACACGGCACAACACCAGCTGCAGTAATAGAAAATAAAAATAAACCTGATATCCTTTAAGAGCAGTGAAAACCTGATATCCTTAAAGAGCAGTGATCATATTAATGTATTAATGAGAAAATGGGTGGGCCATACCACGGGTTCGGCTAAGCCTCATCAGTGACCCTTTAGATTTGGCAACATGGAGCCAAAGATAATTACTGTTAATTTGAAACTTTCAAGCTAGTAGTCATTACAAAGACTAGTGTTATCCAAATGGGGCCAAATATATCAAACGTTGGTTAGAAAATGATTCTGAACCGATAAATTTCTGAATTCTCAGAATACCCTTGCTGATCTCAAAGGACCAAAAGGAAAATATATTCTGCACTGTGGATGATGTACGGGGAAGCTTTTTAGGGCCGCCACACGGCACAATACCACCTGCAGTAATAGCAAATAAAAATAAAACTGAGACCCTTTAAGAGCAGTGAGCATATTAATGAGAAAATGGGTGGGCCATACCACGGTTTCGGTTACTTAAGCCTCATCAGTGACCCTTTAGATTTGGCAACATGGAGCCAAAGATAATTAGAGTAAATTTGAAACTTTCAAGATAGTAGTCAATACACAGACTAGTGTTATCCAAATGGGGCCAAATATATTAAAAGTTGAATACAAAATGATTCTAAACCGATAAAATTCTGACTTCTCAGAATACCCTTGCTGATCTCAAAGGACCAAAAGGAAAATATAATCTGCACTGTGGATGATGTACGGGGAGACTTTTTAGTGCCGCCACACGGCACAACACCAGCTGCAGTAATAGCAAATAAAAATTAAACTGAGATCCTTTAAGAGCAGTGAGCATTTTAATGAGAAACTGGGTAGGCCATACCGCGGTTTTGGCTACTTAAGCCTCATCAGTGACCCTTTAGATTTGGCAACATGGAGCCAAAGATAATTACAGTAAATTTGAAACTTTCAAGATGGTAGATAATACAAAGACTAGTGTTATCCAAATGGGACCAAATATATAAACCGATATTTCTGAATTCTCAGAATACCCTTGCTGATCTCGAAGGACCAAAAGGAAAATATAATCTGCACTATGGATGATGTACGGGGAGACTTTTTAGGGCACAACACCAGCTGCGGTAATAGCAAATAAAATTAAACTGAGATCCTTTAAGAGCAGTGAGCATATTAATGAGAAACTGGGTGGGCCATACCACGGTTTCGGTTACTCATTAGTGACCCTTTAGATTTGGCAACATGGAGCCAAAGATAATTACAGTAAATTTGAAACTTTCAAGATGGTTGATAATACAAAGACTAGTGTTATCCAAATTGAGCCAAATATGTTAAACGTTGGTTAGAAAATGATTCTAAACATCTGCACTATGGATGATGTACGGGGTGACGTTTTAGGGCCGCCACACGGCACAACGCCATCTGCAGTAATAGCAAATAGAAATAAAACTGAGATCCTTTAAGAGCAGTGAGCATATTAATGAGAAAATGGGTGGGCCATACCGCAGTTTCGGCTACTTCAGCCTCATCAGTGACCATTTAGATTTGGCAACATGGAGCCAAAGATGACTGCAGTAAATTTGAAACTTTCAAGACGGTAGTCAATACAAAGACTAGTGTTATCCAAATGGGGCCAAATATATTAAAAGTTGGATAGAAAATGATTCTAAACCGATAAAATTCTGACTTTTCAGAATACCCTTGCTGATCTCAAAGGACCAAAAGGAAAATATAATCTGCACAGTGGATGATGTACGGGGAGACTTTTTAGGGCCGCCACACGGCACAACACCAGCTGCAGTAATAGCAAATAAAAATTAAATTGAGATCCTTTAAGAGCAGTGAGCATATTAATGAGAAACTGGGTGGGCCATACCGCGGTTTCGGCTACTTAAGCCTCATCATTGACCCTTTAGATTTGGCAACATGGAGCCAAAGGTAATTACAGTAAATTTGAAACTAGTGTTATCCAAATGGGGCCGAATACGTGGATTGGGATTTAAGTTGGTAGACTTACTTTGTAAAAGATCAGATGTCTGTCACACAGAAATTAAAATGCCATTATCTGAATTTAGATTTGGCAACATGGAGCCAAAGATGACTGCAGTAAATTTGAAACTTTCAAGACGGTAGATAATACAAAGACTAGTGTTATCCAAATGGGGCCAAATATATTAAACGTTGGTTAGAAAATGATTCTAAACCGATATTTCTGAATTCTCAGAATACCCTTGCTGATCTCAAAGGACCAAAAGGAAAATATAATCTGCACTATGGATGATGTACGGGGTGACTTTTTAGGGTCGCCACACGGCACAACGCCAGCTGCAGTAATAGCAATTAAAAATAAAACTGAGATCCTTTAAGAGCAGTGAGCATATCAATGAGAAAATGGGTGGGCCTTACCACGGTTTCGGCTACTCAATCCTCATAGATTTGGCAACATGGAGCCAAAGATAATTACAGTAAATTTGAAACTTTCAAGATAGTAGTCAATACAAACTGATAAAATTCTGAATTCTCAGAATACCCATTCTGATATCAAATGACCAAAAGGAAAATATAATCTACACTATGGATGATGTATGGGGTGACTTTTTAGAGCCGCCACTAGGCACAACACCAGCTGCAGTAATAGCAAATAAAAACTAAACTGAGATCCTTTAAGAGCAGTGAGCATACTAATGAGAAAATGGGTGGGCCATACCGCGGTTTCGGCTAGTGACCATTTAGATTTGGCAACATGGAGCCAAAGATGATTACTGTAAATTTGAAACTTTCAAGACGGTAGTCAATATAGAGATAAGTGTTATCCAAATGGGGCCAAATATATTAAACGTTGGTTAGAAAATGATTCTAAACCGATAAATTTCTGAATTCTCAGAATACCCTTGCTGATCTCAAAGGACCAAAAGGAAAATATAATCTGCACTATGAATGATGTACGGGGAGACTTTTTAGGGCCACCACACGGCACATCACCATCTGCAGTAATAGCAAATAGAAATAAAATTGAGATCCTTTGAGAGCAGTGAGCACATTAATGAGAAACTGGGTGGGCCATACCGCGGTTTCGGCTACTTAAGCCTCATCAGTGACCCTTTAGATTTGGCAACATGGAACCAAAGATAATTACAGTAAATTTGAATCTTCTCAAGATGGTAGTCAAAACAAAGACTAGTGTTATCCAAATGGGGCCAGATATATTAAACTTTGGTTAGAAAATGATTCTAAACCGATATTTTTGAATTCTCAGTATACCCTTGCTGATCTCAAAGGACCAAAAGGAAAATATAATCTGCACTATGGATGATGTACGCTGAGACTTTTTAGGGTCGCCACACGGCACAACACCAGCTGCAGTAATTGCAAATAAAGATTAAACTGAGATCCTTTAAGAGCAGTGAGGATATGAATGAGAAACTGGGTTGGCCATACCGCGGTTTCGGCTACTTAAGCCTCACCAGTGACCCTTTAGAATTGGCAACATGGAGCCAAAGATAATCACAGTGGTGACAGTAAATTTGAAACTAGTGTTATCCAAATGGGAATGATTCTAAACCAATAAAATTCTGAATTCTCAGAATACCCTTGCTGATCTCAAAGGACCGAAAGGAACTTATAATCTGCACTATGGATGATGTACGGGGTGACTTTTTAGGGCCGCCACACGGCACAACACCAGCTGCAGTAATAGCAAATAAAAATAAAACTGAGATCCTTTAAGAGCAGTGAGCATATTAATGAGAAAATGGGTGGGCCATACCGCGGTTTCGGCTACTTAAGCCTCATCAGTGACCCTTTAGATTTGGCAACATGTAGCCAAAGATAATTACAGTAAATTTGAAACTTTCAAGACGGTAGTCAATATAAAGACTAGTGTTATCCAAATGGGGCCAAATATATTAAACGTTGGTTAGAAAATGATTCTAAACCGATATTTCTGAATACCCTTGCTGATCTCAAAGGACCACAGGGAAAATATAATCTGCACTATGGATGATGTACGGGGTGACTTTTTAGGGCCGCCAAACGGCACAACGCCAGCTGCAGTAATAGCAAATAAAAATAAACCGAGATCCTTTAAGAGCAGTGAGCATATTAATGAGAAAATGGGTGGACCATACCGCGGTTTCGGCTACTTAAGCCTCATCAGTGACCCTTTAGAATTGGCAACATGGTGCCAAAGATAATTACAGTAAATTTGAAACTAGTGTTATCCAAATGGGGCCAAATGTATTAAACTTTGGTTAGAAAATGATTCTAAACCGATAAAATTCTGAATTCCCAGAATACCCTTGCTGATCTATTCCCAGAATACCCTTGCTGATCTCAAAGGAGCAAAAGGAAAATATAATCTGCACTATGGATGATGTACGGGGTGACTTTTTAGGGCCGCCACTAGGCACAACACCAGCTGCAGTAATAGCAAATAAAAATAAAACTGAGATCCTTTAAGAGCAGTGAGCATACGTGGGTTGGGATTTAAGTTCGTAGACTTACTTTGTAAAAGATCAGATGTCTGTCACACAGAAATTAAAATGCCATTATCTGAAAAAACATTCTCGTACCTATCATACAAGGTATAAAGGATTGTTCTACTCAAAGTGGTATTCGCACAACAATGAATTAAACACTATGACCTTTCATCACCTGGGGCACGTCGTGGAAATTCTGACGTCAAAACTACGTCAAATTTCAATAAGTGTCAGCATTAAAACGCTGTTTGTAACCAAACAACAAGCCGTGTCTTTACTTATTTGCAAGATTTTCTTCAGGGATTTCGGAATTATTGTGGAAATACTTCGATCATCAGATATAGTTCTCATACATAACTTTCTATGCGTAGATGCATAATCAGTGTTTTAAATCAAGAATGTTGGCCGTAGCATTTGTACATTTCTCATCGTTAAAATTCAAGTACCTCCATCTGAAATCTCACATACCATTTTAAAATACCACTGCACGATCTGTTCCACAACTGTACAACACATCCCTATCATTTTGAATGTTTCTTTGGGTATTTTGGCTAATCAAACATAAGATTTGATTAATGCTGTTGTTTCGACGTTGCCTGTTAACGCTATTTTTCTTTTCCAAGCAGCGCGACTGGCGATACATTTTCTCCAATAACAAATCGAGTCTCCGACAAAATGCTTAAAAATTTAAACTGAGCTAACAACATGATACTGCAATGCTTTAAACTGATTTAGCTCGAGTTTTGGTTTACAATATGATAATTATTGGTGTGTTCTTCAACGCCACATTACTTCAGAATTGTTAGAAATTCGACGTGCCCCGGGTAGCGAAACCTAGGTTGCTATGGAGACCATTTTATGAGCAATGCGCAAAGTGTCTTGAAAAATATTGTCAACACAAAACAAGAAGACATTGTTTCTTCATGAGATTGCATCAAATATCGGATAAATGCTGTAATATTCAATCAGTAGCCAAAGTCTACGAACTTAAATCCCAACCCTCGTATTAATGAGAAACTGGGTGGACCATACCGCGGTTTCGGCTACTTAAGCCTTATCAGTGACCCTTTAGATTTGGCAACATGTAGCCAAAGATATTTACAGTAAATTTGAAACTTTCAAGATAGTAGTCAATACAAAGACTAGTGTTATCCAAATGGGGCCAAATATATCAAACGTTGGATAGAAAATAATTCTAAACTGATAAAATTCTGTCCTTTCAGAATACCCTTTCTAATATCAAATGACCAAAAGGAAAATATGATCTGCACTGTGGATGATGTACGGGGAGACTTTTTAGGGCCGCCACACGTCACAACACCAGCCGCAGTAATAGCAAATAAAAATAAACTGATATCCTTTAAGAGCAGTGAGCATATTAATGAGAAAATGGGTGGGCCATACCGCGGTTTCGGCTACTTAAGCCTCATCAGTGACCCTTTAGAATTGGCAACATGAAGCCAAAGATAATTACAGTAAATTTTAAACTAGTGTTATCCAAATCCGAATACGTGCTCGTATATTAAACGTTGGTTAGAAAATGATTCTAAACCGATAAAATTCTGAATTCCCAGAATACCCTTGCTGATCTATTCCCATAATACCCTTGCTGATCTCAAAGGACCAAAAGGAAAATATAATCTGCACTATGGATGATGTACGGGGTGACTTTTTAGGGCAGTGAGCATATTAATGAGAAACTGGGTGGGCCATACCGCGGTTTCGGCTACTTAAGCCTTATCAGTGACCCTTTAGATTTGGCAACATGTAGCCAAAGATAATTACAGTAAATTTGAAACTTTCAAGACAGTAGTCAATACAAAGACTAGTATTATCCAAATGGGGCCAAATATATTAAACGTTGGTTAGAAAATGATTCTAAACCGATAAATTTCTGAATTCTCAGAATACCCTTGCTGATCTCAAAGGACCAAAAGGAAAATATAATCTGCACTATGGATGATGTACGGGGAGACTTTTAGGGCCGCCACACGGCACAACACCATCTGCGGTAATAGCAAATAAAAGTAAAACTGAGACCCTTTAAGAACAGTGAGCATATTAATGAGAAAATGGGTGGACCATACCGCGGTTTCGGCTACTTTAGCCTCATCAGTGACCATTTAGATTATGCAACATGGAGCCAAAGATAATTACAGTATATTTGAATCTTTCAAGATGGTAGTCAATACAAAGACTAGTGTTATCCAAATGGGGCCAAATATATTAAGCGTTGTTTAAAAAATGATTCTAAACCGATAAATTTCTGAATTCTCAAAATACCCTTCCTGATCTCAAAGGACCAAAAGGAAAATATAATCTGCACTATGGATGATGTACGGGGAGACATTTTAGGGTCGCCACACGGCACAACACCAGCTGCAGTAATGGCAAATAAAAATAAAACTGAGATTCTTTAAGATCAGTGAGCATATTAATGAGAAAATTGGTGGGCCATACCGCGGTTTTAGCTACTTAAGCCTCATATCATCAGTGACCCTTTAGGTTTGGCATCATGGAGCCAAAGACAATTACAGTAAATTTGAAACTTTCAAGATGGTAGTCAATACAAAGACTAGTGTTATCCAGATTGGGCCAAATATATTAAACGCCGGTTAGAAAATGATTCTAAACCGATAAATTTCTGAATTCTCAGAATACCCTTGCTGATCTCAAAGGACCAAAAAGGAAAATACAATCCTATAATTATAAGTATTACCAAGCATCGAATAACCATGGTTAACAAATAAACCATAATCTCTATAAGTTATGGGCTAGAAAACACCAGGACTTTCATTTACTTGTTACATAACAGCTGTTGATTATCAAACAACTGGTCATGGGGCAAATTGAAAGTGCATAATACGAATACAAATACGAATACTTTATTTAGCATAAAACATTACAACAATGTTTATAGCCACAAAACAATGCACATATACAATGAAGACATAGATGAAAATGTTGTTTACAGAGAGCAAAAGGTATACTTAACAAAGTAACACAGTACCACCATTTTAGAAAAGTTGAAAAAGAAAAATTGTTTATACATTTCTAATTTTCATAGCATAATATATGAACTTAGACAAATTTAGAACAGTTTTGTATGTAGTTGATGACATCAAATTATCAAATTTACGTAATGTTGGCCAATGGCAAAAATATGGTTTTAAATACTTTCTTCTTAATTCTCGGTACTTTGGGCAGACGAGTAAAAAATGAAACTCGTCCTCTATTTGTTTCATATTACAAGATTTGCATAGTCGTTGGGTACGTTCGATCGTAGGATTTTCATATCTTCCGGTTTCTATAAATAAGTCGTGCGACGAGACTCTAAAGCGTGTTAGAGCAACTTTGTATTTATTTTCAAATTGTAAGCTCAGATATTTCTCCGGAACAAATTCGTGCTTAAATATGCAATAGGACATAAGCCTACTCGAATTATTTATTTCGGAGTACCATTTTTGGTAATACATGTCGAATATTCTTTGCTTGATAATACTAAAAGGTATTTCGATTTGGAATTGCTGATTCCATATAAATTCTAGGCCATGAAGTTGTAGGATGTGCTTTATTTGGGATACCCAGTTTTTCCCGTTATCATTATTCTGGTCTGTATCGGACTTGAGTAGCATGTACATCTTTTTAACTAGGGATGAGTCATTATGATTTAATATTCTTATCCAATACTTAATCATTATTACTTTTCTGTATACTACTAGGGGCACCCTACCTAATTCGCCATAGAGTGCGGCAAGATTTGTCGACTTTTTGACTTTTAGAACTCGTCTTAAGAACTTTGTATGCACAAGTTCGATATCCGTTGCTTCATGTGTACCCCAAAGTTCTGCACCAAAATTCAAGATTGAGCCCACTAGAGAATCAAAGAGTTTACATTTCTGCGATGCCGGTAATTCAATGTTATCAAAAACTGAAAATAAGTTATACAAAGCACGCGACGCATGCTGTGCTATAGACTTTTGGGATCGATACCAGTTACCATTTTTAAATAAAGTAATGCCAAGATATTTGAAACTGTTGACTAATTCAATCTTACTGTTATAAATGAAAAATTCCTCATATGAATAATATCTTCCTTTCTCGAAGATCATCGCTTTTGTTTTGGAAGTATTTATATGAATCCCTAATTCGTTACAATAGTTTTCGATGTCTTTGAGTAGTAATTGTAGTGTTTGAGGTGTTTTGGCAAAGACGACCTGGTCATCTGCGAACAGAATGAGGAAGAGTTTAATATCGTCCAGTGTGAAAATTCCGTCTAGGTTTGAATTAACATGTTGCAACATATCATTGACAAAAAGCATAAATAAAAGTGGCGAACTCGGGTCACCCTGTTTCAGGCCAATATATGATTCGAAAAACGGCGAGAATGTATTGTTGTACGTAACGCACAATTTCACTGTTGCATACATTGATTTTATAGCTGTTACAAGTTTGCTGCTTATATTTTCTGCTAAGAGTTTTTGCCATAAGTGAGATCTGTCAATCTTGTCAAAGCACTTCTCATAATCGATAAAAATGCAATAAAGTTTTTCTCCGGAATTTAGCACTTTAGAAATTACGGAGTGTAGAAGAAAAACACAATCTGTTGTTGATTTGCCTTTCTGGAAGCCATATTGGTTATCCATGATAATTTCGTGTTTGCTTGTCCACTTTGTCAAACGGTTTAAAAGTAATTGCGAATATATCTTAGCTAGTATATTTATAAGAGATATGCCACGGTAGTTTTGTGCGTCATTTGTGTCACCCTTTTTAAAAATAGGGCTAATAATGCTTTCTCCCCAAGAACGGGGATACTGACCAGTTTCATACATATAGTTATAGAGTTTCAATAAGAATGGACATGTAATGTCATAAGATGCTTTTATAATTTCACTTGTAATGCTATCGATGCCTGGAGTTTTATTGTTATTTTGTGAAAATATAGCAGAATGTAATTCTGAATATGTAAATTGCTCGTCTAATTCTGCATTAATTATGTTCATATTAACATTTGGTTCGGTATTTTGATTCGGTTCGGGTTGTTCTCCAAACATGCGTTTGAAGTGGTCGTGCAATTCGTCTACAGCTATAGAGTTTTGTGTGATATTTTTCTTTTTGTAAGTATTTTTAATACTTTTCCAAAATTTTCGTGCGTCCGTTTTTGCGAGCTCATTTAATCGATTTCCTTCTGATCGTTTGAACTTTTCCCGCGCTTTTTTCTTTACGCGATTATACTTGGTTCGCGCTCGTGTGAAACTTATGCGTGACTGGTCATTTTTTACTCGATTAAAAATATTTCTTGCGGTCGTAAATTCATGTTTGGAATCTCTACAATTTTCATCAAACCATTGTTTGTTTAATTTAGTGCCTTGTGATCTTTTCCCAGCATTATACGTTTTTCCAAAAATTTCAAATGCCTCATCATGCAGAAATTGAGTAAAATTATTTATTACATCTTGCAATGGTTCATTATCTATATCTGATGTCATTTGTTGTATACAATTATATTTGTTCATCAATGATGATTTAAAATCTTGGACCTTCGTATTATCCCATACAATTTTGCGTATAATTCCGGTATCAGTATGTCGTGTTTCCTGGTCAAATCGAGATTTCAAGCGGATATGGAATAATAATGGTGCGTGATCGGAATATTCGTTGAATTCTTTGACTTCGAAGTGTGACAAAAGTTCAAAATCTTGAAAATTAAGCAACAAATAATCGACAGTGCTTTGGCCACGGTGGCCACAAAATGTATATTTCCCCATATTACGATCATTTGAGAGCCGTCCATTCGCAATCAGTAGACCTGTTAACTGATACATATCTAATAAGTGCCTACCATTGTAATCTGCTATACGATCTTGGTTAACACGGACTGGAATGTCAAATGAGTGGTCAAATAACGTATTATGGTCAATATATTTGTCAATTTCAAAGTAATCTAAATCGTTAGAAGTTCTTCCATTAAGATCACCAGAGACAAAAACTTTGCCTAAATTATTAAAATGGATAACATCCTGTTCTAATTGATCATATAAGTCAATATTTGTTGAACTGAAAACTTTAGAGTCTGTAGGTGGTACATAAATATTACACATAAATACATCGTGGTCAAAGGGAAATAACTCTTCTGAAAGTTTGATCCATAAAATTCCGGACTGTTCTTTTTTAACAATGGATATATAGTTTTTAAGGTAGTTTTTATAGTATACCGCTAAACCTCCGCTGTGTCGTCCTCTTACTGTGTTTCTGGATTTATTTCCGGGAATAAAGTCAGCATGGAATCCAGAAATATCAAAGTTCATAGTTTCTGATCTCGATTGCCACGTCTCGCTCAAAAAAACGATATCATATTTCGCAACGTAATCCAAGAAGTCCGTGTCGGTAAGCTTCCGTTTCAGGCCGTGAATATTCCAAGAGAGAACCTTTAAGGATTGCTCGCCACGACCCCACTAATGTTCCATCTTTTCACCTGTGTCCGCGTTCGAGCCCGTTTTATACTCGTCGCCGTCAATGTACAGCTTCTTCCCCATAAATTTAACGCTTTTGCCCTCATCTTTGGCTTTTTTCATTACGGGGTACAGAGGTTTTCTAGCGTCCCTGATATCCTTTGGAATTTGCGCCCCTACTCCAAGTTTGGCGGCTTTAAGTTCTTCAGCAACGCCGAAAGCAGTTTGTCTGACTTTTTCACGTTGGGTGTAGTTATGGAATTTTACTACGATCGGCCGGGTTGAAGCTGACTTCTGACCCACCCTATGGGCGCGGTCAAAGATGATTTCATCGACAGATTCCATGTGAAGGATGTTCTTAATCACTTGCTTAACCTTGGCCTCACAGTTCTCCTTCTCCCCCTCCTCCGGAATTCCATAAAACATAAGATTCTCCCGCATCGACCTTGCCGGTCGACTAGTTTTTTGTTAAGTTCAAAGTTTTTTTCTGACAGGGATTTTGAAGTTTTCTCGAAAGAATCGCAGCTCTTTTTTAGGTTTTGTATATCCGTTTTTGCCGCTTTAAGTTCCTTTTTGTTTGTCTCGTACCCTTTTTCAATGAAAGTAGACGATTTTTCAGTTTCAGTTACCCTGGTTTCCAGCGATTTCATTTTCCCTTCGAGATCACATACTTTCACGTTTATGGAATTCACCGTTTTTTTAATTTCATCCATTGTTTGTAGTTTTGATTTTATTTGCTTTATTTCTTCTAAAAGTTCACTGGCCCATGGGGGAGGGAGCGGGGTAGGTTGAGGTTGATGAGGAGGTTGATACCCGAAAGCTGGAGCACTGTACTGTGTTGGGGACGAGTTTGGAATGAAGGATGGCTGTGACAAGACAAAGCCAGATCCTGCTTGCTGCTGAGTTTGATATGACATATTTGTAACCACGTACCCACTCGTAGTACCGGTTTCCTTGGGATGTGTATCACTAGGTTTACTATTAGCACATTCCTGTCTCGACTTTTTTGAACGAGTTTTCTTTTGTTCTCTATTGTTATTTAAATTCTCACCTTTAGTCACACTCGATGCAACGTGATCGTTCAATGGTGAGGTAGCCTGTCGTTTTTTGCTTCGATTTTTACGATATCCAGCATAAAAATTTGATGGACTCTTTTTACCAGACATCAGATTAACAGTTCCAAATATAATATATCCATTTTCCACAAGAATCAATCCATTTAGAATGCATTTTGACCAAGTTTTTCATGTATTTTTACAGAGCATCAAAAAACACGTCTTCTTTGTATAACGGTCTATACTGTACATCAGAGACCAAACTATGCGCAAAAATAGCTTTATCTATCAAGACCCCCTCTAGTTA
The DNA here is from genome assembly GCA_964017185.1 of Rugalucina vietnamica. Classification (NCBI taxonomy): domain Eukaryota; kingdom Metazoa; phylum Mollusca; class Bivalvia; order Lucinida; family Lucinidae; genus Rugalucina; species Rugalucina vietnamica. Next base: position 61,192,948 of record OZ024874.1, on the reverse strand, counting down.
ACTTTTAGAACTCATGTCAGCTATGATTAACAAAACCAACAACATCTTTGGCAGCAATAGCAACAACAACAACAACAACAACAACACCAGTAACAGAAACGTTTGGTCATGGCATATCATGGAAGTAAAGGCATCGTCACACATAAGCGAAAATCCCTCGACGTCTGCGAAAAGGAACTATTGTTTGTTTGATTTATTGCTTTACGTGCCTTTCAACAGCTAACGTCCCGACATGACCATGGATGTTGACTGGGACGTAAAGCAATAAATCAAACAAACGATACTATTTTTCGCAATAAAACGCAAGTCTTCAATGAGAGAGTTTTGCTTATTTCTGGCCTTTAGGAACAAACTGTTCGTTTGTTGACGTACCATCAGGAAATCATGTCCGTGAAATGTATACCCCCTTAAACCCCACTTTTATATAGTAAAACTGGGGTTTGCAGGGGTGTACCTATTTTTTCTTATTTTTGCTCCAAAACATAGATTGTGGGTACTCGTTAGAACCGCCTCACCGAGAACCGCCTTGGATAAAAAAAAATAGGAAAATTAGGTATATCGCTGCAAACCCCAGTTTTTCTATATTAAAGTGGAGTTTACGGGGGTATACATTTCTTGGACATGTTTTCCTGATGGATAGCCGCCCACTGTCTACAATTGTCAGAATTCACGTCAGACTGACTTTCACTAGCAGATCAAGTTGAAATGGATTTTTCAGGAATTTCGGAAAAAATACCGTTTCAGAATTGCGAAAAGAAAAATACAAAAGATGGCCCGAGTCAGATTTAAGGCATTCGCCATTTTTATTCTCATTATATAAATATTATTTGAGCTGCCTCATGGGAAAACCAACAATCTGCATATGCGAAAACAAAGACGCAGATCAGCTTCGCTGATCAGCGTCTTTGTTTTCGCCACACGGATAGTACAATTCCTCTTCTTTTTAAATCCGAAATTTCAACCTTCCAGCCTGCTTCTGTGACTGTAGAGCTTGATTTGTATCGGACCTGTTCGGAAACCACATTGTTGGTTTTCCCACGAGGCGGCTCATTTAGCAAGTAACGAAGTTTCTAATTACCACTTAACAATCTCTTAATAGTCTTTTATTACTATACTGAACAAAAAAAGAAACTTTACACTTTTTGGTACTGAATCACATCTAATCACACCATTATTTTTTCAACGGGTATCCTTTGAAACGACCATTTTAGTCCTGTAGCCATCTGGGCTATTTGAGGTGGACCTGGATTTAAAGTACATAGAAAATGTTTTTACATATTTGGAAAGGTGAGGTCTTCTGCATTAAGAATCCGATGGGTGACATCTTGTCACCATTGAGCAATTTGAGTAATTCAAGATGGCGTCCAACATGGCTGCCCATATACAGAAAATGCTATTTTCCTGTGAAATAATCATGTTTTGTCAGACTTTTAGACCTGAAATGACTTGTATTTAAAAGCTGAATTAATTGTACATTAAAATGATTACAAGAAAATATACTCTGTAAAGGAGGCATCAAAGATGGCTGTCAAAACTAAGAAAAATGCAATATTTGAAAGCGGTGCCTTCGAAAATTCAAAATTTTCAAACCAAACAACTTGGTGGCAATTTTGTTAACGTTTATGGATCCAGTGGATGGCATCTTGTCACCATTGAGCAAATAAAGAAATTCAAGATTGCATTCAAGAGGGCTTCCCGTATATGGCAAAAGTAATTACTATGGAAATATTCATGTTTTGGCATATTTAACACCTGAAATCAGTGCAATTAATACCATGTCAGGAGTGCATCTAAAATAGCCACCACAGTAAAGGAAAATTATACAATTTTTGATTTGTTTGTTTGTTTTGTTGCTTTATGCCCAAGTCAACCGATATTGTCATGCCGGGATATTACCTCCATTTCCAACACTGGGATGCCATGACATCCGAAACATACTGTAACTACAACCACTTAATTAAACAATTCATGCTTATAAATATAGATGCACATTAGGATCTCAGTCTTGTTTTTATTTGTCTAAACCACTTTTTTCAGGCAGGTTCAGACCAGTTATCAAAAGGCTGGTCAGTTAGTTTTATCTGTAAACACAAGCAGGCCATATTTCTCTCACAGCCTAACATGACAGGTAATATTTCCTTTTGAGCTGCATGCGTAATACTACAGAAGGGTAGTCAAGAGGGAATGTGAGCCCGCCCATCGGATCAAGAGAAATATATTAGCTGCTTTTGTCTCCAGGCAAAGTTTTAAAAATCTACTGAATGACCATCTGATTAATGGGTTACAGCACAGAAGGCCTTAGCCTGCCCAAGGAAAGTGGTTACAGTAAAACCATCAATACAAGTAAGCCTTAGCTGTTAACTTAGGTGGTTACATTTTCAAGCACATATTGAAAGTCATGTGATCCTAAAATTTGGTAGAAGTCCCGGCATGACCATAGCTTTTGACTGGGACATAAAGCACCAGCACAAGCAAACAAACAAGTAATGTGGTCACTCTCACATAGTATTACAGTCAAAGTTCTGTTGACAAATCACTGCAAAATACAGGGACATGTAGTTCACAGCGACCTAGACAAAAAATTATGGTTCAAAAATTGGGGTTCAATGTCTCATTATCTATAGGCCTATATATATGTATCTTTTCTCATATACATGTATGTATCTTTTGTTCTGGAAGACAGACAGCAAAGTCTAGAAATGTAGATCCAAGTGACCATGATTATGATTTTAGGGGGCAGGCTGTAACTAATGTTGTAAGCACTTGGAGCCCAATCTCTTTGTCTTTGAGATAAATATGTGTAAACTATGATTACTGTAAAAGCATGGACTCCTATTGATTGAAAGCCATTAGCTGATAACTAATATGGAACATGATACTAGAAGACCTGGTGACCAGACAAGTGCTCTGAATACAGGTAGGGTTCCAAAACGAAAACTCAAAATAGATTGCAGAGGGGGACAGTTTTACTGTACAGGTAATAAGGGACCATAAAACCAATACACATTGGTATCACACGCATTATTCTTTAGGAAAAGGTACAAGTAGGCAAAGATCAGGAAAAGGCGCAATCAGAAAGAGATTTCCACTCAAAAAACCGAGGTTTAGGAGCCTGTTTATCCCATAAAGCGATGAGATAATCGCCTTATTATGGCAGTCCATTGATCATTGGCACATATTTCACAAGTGGGGTCATACATTGAATAAACATTGGCATCAATATAGCTCATTCAGAAGTATATACACTGTATCTGTTTTAATTGTAGAACAGTGGGTTCTACTGACAAACAATCTGTATGCACACTTTCATGCATCCTTGATCTAGAAAATATGCATGTACAACAATGGTATACATTTAAATATTATAGGCTGGAATCAAGCTTGACACCAAGCTGAAAGTCTACAAGGCTGTTGTACTGCCAACCCTCTTGCATGCATGTGAGACCTGGGCAGTATACCAACGTCATGCATAGAGATTTCACCATTTCCACTTAAGCTGTTAAGAAAGCTGCCAAATATCAAGTGGCAAGACAAGATTCCAGACACGGAGGTCCTGAAGAAAGCAAGAATGCAAAGCATGAATACAGTCTTAAAGCTAGCACAGCTAAGGTGGACTGACCATGTTATAAGCATGCCGGATGCGTGACTTCCAAAGAAAGTTTTCTATGAAGAACTACATGAGGGAAATCGCTCTTAAGGTGGCCAGAAGAAACGCTAAAAAAGACACTCTCAAAGCCTCTCTAAAGGATTTTGATATATCAATGGGTTCTTGGGAACAGACTGCACAGGAGCGATCAAAGTGGCGAGGTCTCATTAACGAAGGAACAGCTCTCTATGAAAAAATAGAGGATCTGTGAAGCTGAAAAAAAGCGCAGAAAATGCAAAGCCAAGACCAATGGGCCACCAGCAGCTTCCATAACTTACATTGACTTGCTCTACTTGCGACCGACAGCTTAGAGCTAGAATTGGCCTAGTCAGCCATCAAAGAGCTCACCAACACACATAAACCTTATTCAAGAAATAATGATGATCCTTCTCATTAGTGAGAGACGATGTCTTGAAAACAATATAGGGAATTGGGAAATCATATTAAATTTTGATATCATAGTTTTGAGCCAAAACAGACATTTTCAGAACAGTTTCAAATTATGGAGGACGAGTAATTCGCATATAATACTGATACTGTGTTTGTCTTACTGGTACATGTATTTTAATCTGCAGGAGTCATTACCATATCAAATATTCTACATGATGACCATAAGTCAATACAGGTTTGTTTGGATAATACTAGTCTTTGTATCGACTAGAATGTTGAAAATTGAAAAATTACTGTAACAGTATTTCTCTTTGGCTCCATTTTGCCAAATCGAGAGGGTTACAGAAGAGACTTTTGTAGTCGAAACCGCGGTATGGCCCATCCATTTTCTCATTTATATGCTCACTGCTCTTAAAAGATCCCAGTATATTTTCATTCAAGAATACTTTTATCTATACGGACTTATTCTTTGACTGATGTTTACAAAAACTGCCACCTTACTAAACGATTTGAGTAATTCTTTAGTTTCAGTATCAGCGCTTTTTAATATTGCATTTTCCTTTATTCTGGTGGACATTTTAGATGATCTCCTTTGAACTAGTTTCAATGTACACAGACTAGTTCAGCCTTTAAATGCGAGTAATTTCAGGTCTTACGTATGTCAAAACACGATTATTTACATGACAATTACTGTTCTCTATATAGGGGCAGCCATCCTGAATGCCATCTTGAATTCTCAGAGTGTTCAATGGTGATAAGATGACATCCATCGGAGTCTTTAATGTTAACAAAATGCCACCAATATTGTTAAAATGTTTGGTTTAAGAAATTATTTAGTCTTGAAATCACCTCTTTTCAATAATGTAATTTCCTTAATTCTGGCAGCCATTTTGGATGCTCTCCGTACATTGTCCGTTTTCTTGCGCTAATTCCAATTTACATTTGATTCAGCTTTCAAATACAAGTGATCTCATATTTAAAAGTCTCTCAAAATATGATTATTTTCATGGAAACTACTGTTTTTCATATACGAGCAGCCATCTTGGACGCCATCTTGAATTTCTCAAATTGCTCAATGGTGACAAGATGTCACCCGCCGGATTCTTAATATAGAAGACCTCAGCTTTCCAAATATGTAAAAACATTTTCTATGTACTCTAAATCCAGGTCCACTGAAGGTTCTGCCGGACTATTTGACAAACTTTGAACATTTCTCTGACGTTAACGCTAAACGCTGAAAAGACATGTAACTGTATTATGTTGTCTGAAACTTTACTTGTCGATTATATGAATATATATCTATACATTGTAGAGACGTGTTAAGGTTTTCCGCGAAGTTGGTTGAGGAAAAATCCAGAACTTGGTATGAATTTTAGATTTTTGGGTCGTTTGGGGAGCATATGGTTTATCTTTATACCCATCTACTATGTGGCCAAAGCCCTTATATGGTAAAACTTTTTGGCAGCATTTTATAAAAATTGAGCCACCTCGTGAGAAAACCAACAATCTGCATATGCGAAAACAAAGACGCAGATCAGCTTCGCGGTAACCGCGAAGCTGATCAGCGTCTTTGTTTTCGCTATACGGATAGTACATTGCCTCTTCTTCTAAAATCCGAAATTTCAAGCTTCTAGCTCTTTTCTGTGACTGTACAGTCTGATTTGTGTCGGACCCGTTCGGAAACCACATTGTTGGTTTTCCCACAAGGCGGCTCAAATGTTTCAAAATCGATAATTTTAATTTTGTGCTGTATGTAAGACAGGTTCTTTAATATCGATCGGTTGCCGAGACAATGCTTGAGCCCTAACATAAGTGTTAATCGTTCATTCTTACGCTTTTCTTCTTCTCATGCAGATGCTTCACACCAAGTTTCAAAATCATAGGCCTTCTGGTTCTGAAGAAGAAGATTTTTAAACGTTTTTTTTTTCTATTTATAGCCATTGCGTCCATCTTAGTCATGTGACCTTAACCATTTATATAAACTTTCATTCCCCCTTCCCAAGGATAATCCACATGAAGTTTGGCTTCGATTGGCCTAGCGATTTCAGAGAAGAAGATGTTTGAATATTATGGTCATATACATGTATATAGCCCCGGTGCTGGGGCAGACAACCCCCCAGAGGCTAAAATTTTCCATTAACATTAATCTTCTGTCCATTTCGCTATTCCCAGTAAGTTTTACTCATTAAATAGCATTTTACCATTTTCCCCCCATTCAAATGCATTGGCGTCCTAACTTGACCTTGCCGTAAAATAGGTCAAGGTCATCCTACGGTCATGATTTATATAAACTATGATGGGCCCGCGTCCCCGATGCTGCATACCAAGATTCGTGGAAATCGGCCCACTGGTTCTGGAGAAGAAGATTTTTAAAGGTTTTTGCTATTTATAGCCATGGCGGCCATCTTGGTCATGTGACCTGAACCATTTATATAAACTTTCGTTCCCCCTTCCTAAGGATGCTCCACATGAAGTTTGGCTTTGATTTGCCCAAGGGTTTCAGAGGAGAATATCTTTGAAATTGTGGACGGACGACGGACGACGACGGACGGACGGACGGACGCCGGAGCATGACCATCCTATAAGCTCACCAAGTGTGAGCCTTCGGCTCAGGTGAGCTAATAAGAAAGAATGTGTATTTTCCGAAAAATTTAAACTGTACTTTCATTTTGCTATTCCATGGCAACCATGGGGTTACATGGGGTTTCATGTTTCCATTTCGTTGACGTAAAGGATGATAGCGAGTATTGCACACACCTCTCTGTCTTGGTATGTCAGGCTTAAGCAAACATGCAAAAGTCACGTTTTCTAAAGCCGAAATTTGCTATAAACGCCCAAATGGGCTAAAAAGCCCGAAATCGACTTTTTCCGGACCTCATGATGGGCTTGAGACGATACTTCGTACCATGTTTCGTTAAAATTGGTCCATCGGCTCTGAGGAAGAATAGTTTGCAGTATTTTAAACATATATGATCATGGCGGCGATCTTGCTCAAGTGACCAATTTTTCTCTTCCTTTTATATAAAAAAGTTTACACAAATTTTACAAAATTTGAGGAAGTATACTGAACAAAAGTGCAAACGCTACACATGTATTCTAACTTTAATTTTTGTCTCGCATTTCATTTTATTGCAAAAATTTTGATAATACATATCATTTAAGCATTTCTATGTTGCACTTTGTTTGGATTCTGTGAAAGCAAATATGGCCGAAATACATGCATTTTAACAAGTAAGGGGTCAGAAAAAAGACCGTGGTGTCATTTCTGTTGAGTGTGAAACCGAACTTGACAAACTGAGCGCACGACATCGGCAGTGCATGGAACTAACCACAACCAATTTCATGCTCTCACTTTCGCGAGGCCTGTTACACGTGCTACTGAATTGACGACACGATTTTTTTTTTTTTTTTTTTTTTTATGACCTAAAAATTCTTAAAAATCGTATCAGACTGCTTGTTTTGCTTCAACAAAAATGAATCAAAGTGCAAGTTATAGCCAAAGAATGAAATTCCCATGTTTGATAAAATCTTTTGCAATAAAACGAACTCTGGGGTAAGCATTCGTGTAAGGATAAAATAAAATAATTTGTAGCTTTTTTACTTTTGTTCAGTACACATGGGCTGCTTTTGCCTTTAAGCGAATAACCGGTCGTCTCATTTCTGGTTAACCGCTTAGAAGGCCTGAGCCTGTTTAATCAACCATCCAAGAATATATAAAAGCAGAGGGTGTTTACTTTGGAGGTTATATCCAAAGCCGATGGACGACATTTCATGTGTCATGTCATGTCATGTCCAATAATGGGTAGAACACACCTCGTTTTGTCACCTCTGCGATCCAGGCCTTATAAAAACCAAAAGCCAAACCATGCATTTTGAAGGGCTAGAAATAAACTTCTAGTAGCTTCAACTTTTGGAAGCCCGCCGTTAAAATTGTAGATGCAGATAGGTGTTACACCCTATGGGCGGGTTGCTTATATTACGTCAGGATTAAAAGGCTTTGTCATCAATAAGTTCGAACCCACAATCTCGGGTTGCTAAGCGAATATGCTACGCATTAGACTACGGCGGCCGGATGTGCGTAAACGTGATTTGTTTTTCTGGAAATAATTATACCATTTCACAGTTTGTCACTAAATACACGCATATAATCGTCAAAAGACGTGACAATTAAATTGAATTACGTCACAAGAAAACCGGTCTTTGTGGTTTTCGACCAGGTCCGACACTAACCGGCCTCCGTCACAGAAGAAGGCTAGAACCGGAAATATCGTATTTATTAGTAACCACATATATGTGTAATTTATCTTGAAGAAAGATAATTTATTTAACTCTCAGTTTGGACAATTATAACATATACCTAATAACAATGTAATGATCGAAGGTGAGTTGGTTCTGGACGAGGATCGGTCAAAATGTTCTGTCACTCTCTTTATTTCTCAGTAACTGTAATTGAAACATATTTTAGAGATAAAAGTTGGCAATGATTAGGAAATGGTGCAATCAAACAGAAATTCCCACTGCAAAACCCGAGGTGGGAAAAACTAAATTAACAATAGGAACATATCGTAAGCCGAATAAGCAGCTGTTTCCCAATAGATGGCCACCCAGTTACCCAAACTTAACTGAAATATAAAAACATACATAAGGTGCAAACAGCACAAAAATCAACACCAAAACATGAAACAATTTGAGCCAATACAGAACTCCTTGAAACGACCAGTAATATAAAGTACTGCCGGGCCTTAACTATTTTACATCATCCTAACCTCACCCTCAGCTTCTGCAGTGGTTAGTTGTTCGGTCTTGATGAATCTCTAACTAAATTAGTCAATGAATCATTAAAGACAAACAAATAAATCATGATAACCACCATGATTAATAAAAAACGGGGACTCACAGATACAATAAGCTGCCTGGCGATGGAGGGCTTTGGATGCCAAACATAACTGAAAATATGGAACAAAAGAAAAACACAGGTTGAACCCCGGTAGGCCAAGCAACAGACAAAAAGCTCCGGCCCTAACCAACTAAAATAAATAGCTTTAAGTCGGGGCCATCATAGAGTCTGACGCCCGACCCACCGGCGTGTAACTTAAGAAGGCAGCATAGTTATCAACCATGATTGTGTTAAAAACTAAGCATGCGGACTGTCACATAACATTTAAGTTATATCCTATACGTTTGCAATGTATAATGATTTTGGTAAATATATAAAGGCATGACTTTCCCATCAAACCAGAGCACCATGGGTCCTGAAACTCTCACAAGAAATTTGTTCAGTTGAACTTAGTGTATAAAGATCAATACCCCGGGAGCTTATTTGACATACCTTGCAGCCCCCCCCCCTCCTCCGGACAATTTTTCATGGGCGTTAAATCATTCATTGGGACCCCAGAAATGCAAAGAAATTTTGTCCGCAAAGAAAAACTTCCTTGCACTATGAAACAATGCACGGGGTCCCAATGAACGATTTGGCACCCATGAAAACTTGTCCTGGGGTGCAAGGTAGGTCAAATTAACTCCCGGGGTACAAGGTTATCCATGATTTATATAGATAATCATATAGAGCTTGATTCCAAGATGTAGCTTGCTCTTTGTGTGTTGCGTTGAGTTGTATTTTTTCCCGCCAGGTGTCATGGTTTGGATTTTAATTTTTTTTTTTTTTTTTTTTTTTTTTTTTTATCAATTCCTAGATTTTCTGCTCTTACTTTAGAACTAGACATACCTGTTTCAATATTTGAGCCATCGCGTGGGAAAACCAACAATCTGCATAGGCGAAAACAAAGGCGCAGACCAACTTCGCGGTAACCGCGAAGCTGATCAGCGCCTTTGTTTTCGCTACACGGATAGTACAATTCCTTTTCTTCTTAAATCCGAAATTTTCAAGTTACTAGACTACTTCTGTGATAGTACAGGCTGGTTTGTGTCTGGCATGTTCGGAAACCACATTGTTGGTTTTCTCACGAGACGGCTCATTTATAGGTAACGGAGTGCTCAGTAGACTACGATTTTAATTCAACTTTAATACAACATGAAATAATAATTAACATTTTTTTAAAATATTTCAATTGATGTTTGAAACATTGTGGCATTTATTTTTTTCGAATAAATCGCTATTGACAAACGTTTGTAAATAGTGGATTTCACGTATTTTCGCTATTGACAAACGTTTGTCTCTAACGATTCATACGAAAAATTGCTAATGACAAACGCTTATCATAAGCCGTTTGTTTTTTACGAAAAATCTCTTATTTCCAAACGGTTGTAAATAAAATGATGACCAGCAAAATAATATCGGACTCGGCCTAGTTTATCAATTTATTGTGAATCATTGATATAGAACAGATATTTCGTTTGTTTTCAATGATTTATATATTTTATTAGAATTGTTGAGGGGGAGCGGGGGGGGGGGGAGGGGGGCTCATTAACATACATATTTGTAACCAGTGATCTATAATACAAGTGATTGGACTCTAGCCCTATTTTATAGAATATGCTTGTCTCGCCACTTGGACTGGGCTGGACAGGTATTTCAATAATTGACTATGCAATTTAATAAGGCAAAATATTCCAAACACTGCCTGTGTTTTACCAAATACTCCTACAGGCATACTGAACATAACTTAAAAAGAAATATACCATTCTAAAGATGAACTGTTCCAGTGTTGTTTTATATAAAATTCAAATAGATTTTGAGTGAATACTTTTATATAAAAATGCTGTTACAAAAGAGGCAAAAAAAATTCTTTCTTCATTTTTGTACAGATGGCTTAGGTGTAATTTTTGCCGGTGTATCTATTCAAACTTGACATCAAACAACAGCCCAATATGTGCTTAAACAGATGACATGTTTTGCCTGAATAAAAATGCAATATAGAAGGAGTAGTTCGTAGAAACTGACCACTACAAACACATATTTTCTTACTTATTCTCCATGTAAATACCTGTTGGGCATATTCTAAAACCTGGCCTGACTCCAAGTCACACATACATTGGAAAATGATAATAGCAGTACTGAAGTTTCAGGTCCCTGTAAATCTACTGTCCCTGTTGTAACTTAATACAGACATAAACATGTACCTTTCAAACATACAAAATGTTTTGTTTGATGCCCACGTCAACAATGTTAAATTGAAGTTTGGGAGGAGCGACCGCTTCTGGGTATTCGCTATTTCTATGGAGAGTTAATGTGTTTTGCTCAAAAAAATAACAAGGCACAAGTGGGGTTCGCTTAATAAGAAAGGCGAAAATAGTGGGTTAAATTCTTGTTCATGACATTTGATGTTTTACCTTCATCTATAGATTAGGCTTCAAGAGTATGTGTACCTGTCCAGCACCAAAATTGTCATACGTGAGCCAAGTCTCAGTCAGCCTCCAGTCCCTGACATCAGGAAAACATGTCCGTGAAATAACTACCCCATTATACCCCAGTTTTATATTAGTAAAACTGTTTTCTCGCTCGCATATCACTCGCTCGTTCTTATAAGAAAACAAATGTGAGTGCTCCAACCCCGTTCGCGTCCTCTGAATCCGGCCCTGATTTTATCCGTGTTGTGTCCTCAGTTCAAGCAGAAAGAAACGCTACCTATGTCCCAAAATAACTTGCTGACTTGGGCAATAAACAATCTCTCAACCAACAAACTCTACTCAACCAACTCATGGGTTTGAGCTCCACTAAGCACATGGTCACATTATTGGAAATGATCTTACACTGAAGAAGTCCCGTGTTCACTCCAGCTGATGACCAGTTCGTCTTAACATAAATATTGCAATCACGAAAGGGCGGTTAAACTGAATCAAGTACGAGTATAAGGAAAACACGCTTGTTAGTCTACTGTAAAACACGGTTTAGCAAATTCAGAGTATGTTGGTATTGAGTTTTCTAAACAGCTAAGATCATATGAAACCGGAACCTACTCAAAATAAGCTTCAATTGGTTAATCGTGATATTATGCATGCATATTTGCTATTTGCGTGAGCCTATTGGTGTATTTCATTTAAAAAAAAAAATTCGGACGTTTTCCCTACATAAGGATTAATTTTATGATGGTACTTGGTACATGTACGCTTTTTACTATCAGCTGTTGCCAAACGACTAATTCAACATTAATTAATATCCAAACGTTTGTCAATAGCGAGTTTACGTATGATTTTCCTATTTACGTTTTCCCATTTACAAACGTAAATATATGCACATTTGCCAGTCGTATGTGCCAATTAATAATGCAGTTTTCCCCGCCAAACGTTTGTAAATAGCAGATTTAACGTGTTTTCGCTACTGACAAACGTTTGTCATTAGCCTCTTCCTATTTTTATTGCAGCAGGTATAAAGCCCCGCCCCCTCTCTTCAACAAGCAAAATAAATCAAAAACGCAGATATAACAACCATCATACATATGGGGTGAGGATTGGACTACGGCTTTTACAACGTAACACAAGTATTACACATTCTGTTTTAAACATAGCTGCATCAATTGTAGCAAGGTTAAAACTGTTTCCAACAGAAAAAAATATAACTTATGTCAGCAAACATACATAAAAAGATCAATACAGTACGAACTGAATTAAAAGAACTCCCATCTACACATTTTGTAGTGGAGCTATGATTAAACTACGACTTAAATACAACTTCAACACACCCATCATAATAACAAAACAAAAATAATGTTCGAAAAACACTGTATCTATGTACTAGTATTTGATTGTAGCAAGTTATAATTTCACGTTTCCTTTTTGAAATGGTGCCACATATGTGGGCCGAAAATTCGAAATAAAAATCTTGTGTCTTGTATCCTGGTGCACACGTATTTCATTGTAAAATTAAATGGTGTGTACTTGTTAATATATATTTGAATTATTGTAAGACATTTCATTTATATTAGTTTGATTTTTATGATGTTTCCTTTGTCAATGAATTAGTTTGAATTCGGACAACTAACTATAACGACCAATATAAAGGTTCGAAACTTTTGATTGCATGAATTCAGTACGAGGCTTCACTCCGTCATAAATAAATGAAAAAAAAAGAAGATACATTTCAGCCATATACATGTTAATTCGAGTCACAAAACGGACAACACGATTTCCATATTAGTCAAGAGACTAATCAAACACGGGGCCACCATAGGCAGCCATTGTAAAATGGTCTAAAATAGCAGACTGATTTTGATGATAAAAACGTGACAGAATGTTTTTGTCACAATAATTACTTGCTTCTGAAACTTTTTAGAATCTTTTTGAGCGTATTCCTTTAAAATTACATTTGTCCATTATATTATTTAAGTGCAGCTATTTCATACCATATGTAGACATTTAAAAGAGGTAGCAGTCCGTTAGAATGTATATGATAGGTAATTTCGTATGTTCTAGTGTTCAAGAAAAAGGTACAAGTAGGCAAAGATCAGGAAAAGGCGCAATTAGAAAAAGATTCCCACTCCAAAAACCGAGGTGGGAAAAAACCAAACTAACAATCAGGTACTTTATACCATGAAACATATCGTAAGCCGAATGAGCAGCTATTTTCCCAATAGGTGGCCACTCAGTTACCTTAACTTAACTAAAAATATGAAAACATACATAAGGCGCCAAAAGCACAAAAAAAATTAAACACCAAGACATAAAACAAAAAGAACCACTACAGAAGTATCGACTTGGAACGATCAGTAACACAAAGTTACTGGCGGGCTCAAACCGGTTTTACAGGTACAGCTTCTGCAGTGGTTCATAACATTTAGTTAGTTATTTGGTCCTTGTGGTGAATCTCTAACTAGTCAATGAACAAATAAATCATGATAAATATCCTGATGAATCAAAACCCAGGACTCATAGATTGAGTAAGCTGCCCGACGAATGAGATCCCTGGGCGCCGAATAACCTACTAACTCCGGAGCAAAAGAAAAACACCAGTTGGACCCCGGTGGGCCAAGCAACAGACAAGAAGCTCCGGCCCCAACCAACTAAAATGAATAGCCTTAAGTCGGGGCCATCATAGAGTCTGACGCCCGACCCACCGGCGTGCAATTAAAGAAGGCAGCATAGTTATCAACCATGATTGGGTTAAAAACTAAGCATGCAGACTGTCACATAACATTATAACCTATACGTCTGTAACAGGTAATGATTTTTCTGAACTGAAAAGAAAAATCGTTAATTCCTTTAAGTTTCTTAAATTTGTAAACCAAGTCACCATAAAATTCAGGTTCCGAAAGGCCCTCACTTAAAAGCGTCTTTAACCCAACATTATATTTGGAAATCAATTCATAGTGTCTACGATAAAATTTAGAAAAGGTTTTTCGAAAATTATGATACCGATAGCCCTGTTGGAGAAGTTTTGCCGTTAAACATTTATTTCGAGCGTTGAAGTCTGTAACATGATTGCAGACTCTAGCAAACCTAATAAGTTGCGAAATGTATACACCATAAGAAGCACGACGAGGAACGTCACCATCCAAAAAAGGAAAATTTACTATATCAAAATCAAAGTCATCGCGCTTATCATAAATTTTAGAAGAAACAAATCCATTTGAAACAGAAAGATGTAGATCTAAAAAGGGGGCTTCGGTATCTGAGATATTGGCTTTGTTTAACTGAAGTTCAGGTGGATAAATTTGATTGACCATACCTTCAAAATAAGGGTTGTCAATGTTCAAAAGGTCATCGAGGTACCTTGATGTGGAATTAACATCAGCTTGATTATCATGGTTAAGAGAATCCATGAAATCTCTTTCGTAGCAGTATAAAAATAAATCAGCTACGAGAGGTGCGCAATTTGTACCCATCGGAATTCCAACAATTTGTCTGTATAACTTGTGTTACGTGCCAGGCGTAACTAGAAGATTAAGGAAACCAACAAGTTGGTTAGCCAGCAACAAGCTTTGTTTAAAATTTAACAAATCTATTTAGAAGTGATTTAACCAGTAATTACATGTGAAACAATCAAAAGCATATATACAATCAAACAAAAATGAATGTACAATACCTTTCAAGATGTTAATTCCCTTAAAGAATGTCTGAATGTCCCTCAGAATTTTTTAACACAAGTCTGTATCAGTTTCTGATCCCAAGAATTAAAGTTTGTTTCAAAATAGCACTATGTCCCAATCCAGAATCGAATATCACAAAGTAATCCAAGAATAAGTTTAAATTCCAGTAAGATAGATTTTGACTTCTTAATAGTAACAGTACCCAAAGATTGTCCTTATGAAAATTTGTAGCCCTTATATAGCACTGAGGAACATTCAGGATTCTTCCAGCAAATTCTATGATATCATATACTAAAAATAACAAGTTGTTTACCAAAATTTAATGTTTTGGAATATTCTAGAGAGGCCATTATCCTTCCAGAAAATTCCACAATATTCTTTTGACATAAAAAAAAGATTTTTCTAGAAGATTCTACATCTTTGGTTCTTCCAGATTTTTCCTGACTTTTCCGTCAAAGAACAATTTGAAATTTCTAGAAAATTCTGAAGTAAACAACCTGTTTATGTCCAATATCTGGGACACTAAAAGTAAACAATTGCTAAGGACAACAAGTAAACATCATATGTATAACATCATACTTTCCTGGGCATACTCCCTTGGGAAGTTTACCAGTACTGAATGCACATCTTTCAACAAGTAACTGTCATACATAACACTTCCCCTCTTCAAAGAAAAGAAAGTTTTATAAAATAAAGCTTTCTTTTGCAATACTGGATAATTGTATACAATATGTTTAGCAAAATTTGTGCAAAACTAATCAAATACAACAGCACAAAGCTGGACATCAGCATTGTAGAGGCACTTAAGCTCTGCTTAGGGTGTCTGGAATGATATTATCTCTTCCTCGGATATGTCTGATGTCAAGATTGTGCTCTTGCAACATGAGACTCCACCTGAGTAAACGCTGGTTCTTGTTTTTCATTTTATGTATGAAAGTCAGTGGATTGTGGTCACTGAAGACAACAATTGGTGCATGTGAAGAAGCTAAGTAAACTTCAAAGTGCTGAAGCGCAAGGATTAGAGATAGGCATTCTTTCTCTATGGTAGAGTAATTTCTCTGATGCTTGTTAAACTTTTTGGAAAAATAACAAACAGGATGGTCAACACCATTGTCATCTTCTTGCAACAATACACTGCCTGCACCAACATCACTGGCATCTACAGCCAACTTGAACTCTTTGTCAAAACTTGGTGCTAAGAGAACCGGAGCACTTCTAAGTATGGCCTTGAGCTTATCAAATGACTTCTGGCAGTCATCTGTCCAAACATACTTGGCCTTCTTACCAAGCAAGTTTGTCAGAGGCTCAGCTATAGCCGAGAAGTTGTTGCAGAATTTCCTGCAATATCCAGCCATACCCAGAAAGCGCATCAGTTGTCTTTTGCTAGTAGGTACAGGAAAATCTGAGATAGCCTCAACTTTAGCTTCTACAGGTTTTACCTGACCTTGACCTACAATGTGTCCAAGAAATGTCAAGTTTGCATGGCAAAATTCACTTTTTGCCAAGTTCACAGTTAGTTTAGCATCACTTAGCCGGTCAAAGAATGTTCTGATTGTCTGCAAGTGTTGTTGCCACTCCTCACTGAAGATAATAGCGTCGTCGATATAGGCTTTACAGCCATCCAGATTGGAAATCAAACTGTTGACCAGCCGTTGAAAAGTCGCAGGCGAGTTCTTCATTCCAAATGGCATGACTTTATACTGGTACAGTCCATCTGGTGTAACAAATGCCGAGATCTCCTTTGCTCTGTCCGTGAGGGGTATCTGCCAAAATCCCTTTAGCAGATCGAACTTTGTAACATACTTGGCATGTCCAATATTATCAATGCAGTCATCGATTCGTGGGATGGGAAAAGTGTCTGTTTTAGTGACAGAATTGACTTTTCGATAGTCTGTGCACATTCTAAATGTCCCGTCTGGCTTTGGTACAAGAATACAAGGAGAACTCCATTCACTTTGGCTGGGTTCAATGAAATCATTGTCCAGCAAATATTGAACTTCTTCCCTGAGATATTGCTGTTTTACAGGGTTCATTCTGTAAGGATGTTGCTTTACAGGTTTTGAACCTTCAATAATGTCAACATCATGATAGATTTTGTCAGTTCTGGATGGAATGTCCGGAAATAAGTGCTCATATTCGAGAACTAACTGTTTCAGTTCAAGTCTTTTGTCTGAATGAAGGTGAGACAGTTTCTGATCAAGATTCTGTAGTATGTCAGAATTCTGGAGTTTCGATGAAGAGGGATCAGATTTCTCCAAGTTGAAGTCCTCAGAGTCCATTTGATTTTGTTCATGAGGGACAGAATTAACTATATTTACTGATGAAATAACAGAACTATCCCTATCAATATACTTCTTGAGCATATTAATGTGACATAGCTGTTTTTGCTTGCGCCTCCCAGGAGTGTTAACAATGTAATTCACGTCACTTAACTTTTTATCAACAGTATACAGGCCATAATATCTAGCTTGTAAAGGTCTGCCAGGAATGGGCAAGAGAGCAAGTACCTTGTCTCCAGGTTCAAAATTTCTGTCTTTAGCATTTTCATCATAACGAATCTTCATTTTGCTTTGAGCAGATTTGAGATTGGACCGAGCTGCATCACAGGCCTTTGATAGTCTGTTTTTGAAATCAGACACATACTGAAGTAAGTTCAAAGAACTGTCATCATCTGAGAGAAATTTCTCTTTTAGAAGTTTTAACTGTCCACGTACAGTGTGCCCAAAAACAAGCTCAAATGGGCTGAACCCCAGAGACTCTTGTACAGATTCTCTTACAGCAAATAGAAGCAAGTGTATGCCATCATCCCAATCTTTTTCAGTGTCAAAGCAGTAAGATCTGATCATGTTTTTCAAAGTTTGATGGAATCTTTCTAAGGCACCTTGGCTTTCAGGGTGGTAAGCCGATGACTTGTATTGCTTAATTCCAAGTTCGTACATGACTTGCTGAAAAATTCCTGACATAAAATTTGAGCCCTGGTCTGACTGGATAGATTTTGGGAGGCCTACAAATGTGAAGAACTTCACAAGTGCATTAACTATTGTTTTAGCCTTGATATTTCTGAGTGGGATAGCTTCAGGAAAGCGAGTTGAAGCACACATTATGGTCAGAAGATATTCACAACCTTTCTTTGTTTTGGGTAAGGGACCTACACAATCAATAATCACTCTGCTGAAAGGTTCATCAAAGGCAGGAATGGGCTGCAATTGAGCTTTTGGAATGGTCTGATTGGGCTTTCCTACCATTTGACAAGTGTGGCAGGATTTGCAATGCTGTGAAACATCAGATTTTAATCCTGGCCAGTAGAAATGATTTAGAATCTTGTGATAGGTCTTATTTACACCTAAATGGCCTGGCATGGGTGTTTCATGAGCCAAGTTTAAGATTTCAGGGCGATAAACCCTAGGAACCACAATTTGGTGGTTAACAGTCCACTCATTTTCTGCTGAGACATCTGGAGGACGCCATTTTCGCATTAATATGCCATTTTTGACATAATAGCAAACAGGGACCTGGGATATTTCTTTTTCATCTAAAGCCCTTTCAAATAAAGGCGAGATCTCAGGATCACTGTGTTGTTCTTTACAAAGCTGTGACCTTGACAGCTGGTCATGACCTTGGTCATTTGAGTTGGAAGGTGAAAGGTCATTTTCTGACCCCGACCTTGGATTGCTAGGGTCAGTCTGAATATCAGACTGACTAGGGGAAAGAGATGTTGAAATCTCTTTATTAAAGGACTGACCTATCAAAGTGTCAATTAAATTTATGTCCTGCATCCCATCATATAATTTGGCTTTCTTAGCCATTGCCCTAGTAACAGCACAAGAAGGGTAAAGGTCAGGAATTTCCTGCTCAATGGGATCAGGCGGTTGATCAACACATGGTGTGCTGGTCAAAAGTGGGTTTACCACAACCTTATCTCCTGCCAAATCATTGCCTAACAGCAAGTGAACACCTTTAAAAGGTAGATAAGGTCTAATACCTACAGCCACGGGACCTGTTACTAAGTCAGAGGACAAATAGATATTATGGAGGGGTACGTTAACAAATCCACACTCTACGCCCTGGATAAGGACACTTGTCCCAGAAGAAGACTTCTCGGAAAATGGCAAGGTATCTGCCAAGATAAGGGATTGAGAAGCTCCGGCATCTCGTAAGATTTTGATAGGGGTAGACTGGGCAGAGTCACTGTTAAGTGACACAAAACCATCTGATAAGAATGGTTCATAAATCTCCATAATAGAATCCTCAGAGACTGACTCTTTACAAGTTCTGGTCAGTATAGGGTTTTCTTCCTGGATACAAGACTGTGGTTTAGCCTTTAAGGAGGTGAGGCTTGTCGGTTTAGCACTATCTATATTTTCTCTTTCTTTCTTTCGTTTCAGTGCCAAACATTCAGAAATAATGTGGCCAGTTTTCTTACAATAATTACAAATTGGCTGGGATAAGGGATTTTGTCCTTTGTTTTCACTAGAAAATTTGGGTTTTGGACTGGAATTGTCAGTTGGATTACTGGGATTGGCTTTGGGACCGGACTGAGGGGAATATGGTTTTGACTGAGGGGTAATTTGCTTTGATTGAGGGTTATATGGTTTCCTAGGATATGGCTTGTTGACAAATGAAGCCTTATGAGTCAAAGCATAGTCATCAGCTAAACGTGCTGCTGTTTCCAAGTTTTCAACTTCTCTTTCGTTCAAGAAAGCCTTAACATCAGAATTTATGCACCGTTTGAATTCTTCAACAAGCATGAGCTGCCTTAGCTTTGCATGATCAGAACCCACTTTCTTTGAAGAACATCATCTATCAAATAGTTGCTCTTTTGTTCTAGCAAACTCAACATGAGTCTGGTCATGTTCTTTTCTACAGTCTCTAAATTTCTGCCTGTATGCCTCAGGGACCAACTCATAAGCCTTAAGAATAAATTCCTTTACTGTATCATAATCTGAGCTTTGCTCAAGAGAAAGCTGAGTGTAAATTTCTCGAGCTTTACCAATTACAACACTTTGCAAAAGCAAGGTCCAGTGCTCTTTTGGCCATTTCAAGTTTTCTGCTACCTTCTCAAAATGTAGAAAATATTTATCAACCTCTTTTTCTTGAAATGGAGGAACGAGTCGGATATGTTTTGTTACATCAAATATTTTGCTTGAGTCTGAAGATAAAGATTTTGATTTTGATTTTTCATTAAATTCAATTTCTTTGATTCTTAACTGAAATAGCCTTTCTCTTTCTTTTTCTTCATTTTCAAATCTCAATTTTTCTTTTTCAATTTCGAGCCGTTCTTCTCGTTCTAATTTTTCTTTTTCAAGCCTTTCTTCTCTTTCTAATTTTTCTTTTTCTAACTCAATTTTTTCTCGTTCTAATTCTCTTTGTTTTTCCTTCTCTCGTTCTTCCATTTCTAACTTTTGTTTATGCATTCTTTCTTCCCGTTCTAAAGTTTCCAATCTTATTCTTTCTTCCCTTTCGGCCTTTTCTGCCCTTATTCTTTCATCCCGTTCTAAAGTTTCCAACCTTATTCTTTCTTCATACTCAAATTTTAGTTTTTCCATCTCAATTTGTCTTTTGATTTCTAGTTCCCTCAACTGCAAGTCAGTCTGAGTGACTAGAATCTGAGAAGTAGCCGAGGAATCAAAAATTTCCTCGTCAACAAAAAACTGAATCAAAATGTTCTTAATTTCATGTTTTAACATGGAAGTCTTGATATTTGACAACCCATAATGATCAGCTATGTCTAAGAGGTCACTCTTTTTGGCCTTATCTAACAGCTCCTGAGAAGGCGCAGCAATAAAGTCACTTAGTTTGAATGACATGGTTGCTTTTTGCTGGCTTTAGCTATTTAAACAGCAAACAGTAAAGATACTTTAGAATTTTAAATAAATTTGGTGCACAAGAAATTTCAATCCCGGACTCGAGCCCCCAATTCTGTTACGTGCCAGGCGTAACTAGAAGATTAAGGAAACCAACAAGTTGGTTAGCCAGCAACAAGCTTTGTTTAAAATTTAACAAATCTATTTAGAAGTGATTTAACCAGTAATTACATGTGAAACAATCAAAAGCATATATACAATCAAACAAAAATGAATGTACAATACCTTTCAAGATGTTAATTCCCTTAAAGAATGTCTGAATGTCCCTCAGAATTTTTTAACACAAGTCTGTATCAGTTTCTGATCCCAAGAATTAAAGTTTGTTTCAAAATAGCACTATGTCCCAATCCAGAATTGAATATCACAAAGTAATCCAAGAATAAGTTTAAATTCCAGTAAGATAGATTTTGACTTCTTAATAGTAACAGTACCCAAAGATTGTCCTTATGAAAATTTGTAGCCCTTATATAGCACTGAGGAACATTCAGGATTCTTCCAGCAAATTCTATGATATCATATACTAAAAATAACAAGTTGTTTACCAAAATTTAATGTTTTGGAATATTCTAGAGAGGCCATTATCCTTCCAGAAAATTCCACAATATTCTTTTGACATAAAAAAAAGATTTTTCTAGAAGATTCTACATCTTTGGTTCTTCCAGATTTTTCCTGACTTTTCCGTCAAAGAACAATTTGAAATTTCTAGAAAATTCTGAAGTAAACAACCTGTTTATGTCCAATATCTGGGACACTAAAAGTAAACAATTGCTAAGGACAACAAGTAAACATCATATGTATAACATCATACTTTCCTGGGCATACTCCCTTGGGAAGTTTACCAGTACTGAATGCACATCTTTCAACAAGTAACTGTCATACATAACACTTGGTCCCAAATCTAATATAAATATTATCAAGGAGATAGGACAAGGCGTCGCACACATTCTGACATGACCAAAGTGTATACCGACTTTGGTCAGAGGAAGTGAAAAAAGCCTTTCTGTCATTACATGCCAAATAAAGTGAACCATAGTTTTTTAATGCCCTTTTGAAGGTCCACTCTATCAAATCCAGAAGTTTTTCTTTAATTAGATTATGTGGTAATGTTGTATACAGAGTAGAAAAATCATATGTGGACAAGCTTGTCGCACGGAACCCTCTACACTTCAATTTACTGAGCACCTCACCAGAATTTTTTATTGACCAAAACCAATTTTTATTTGAAGTTTCATACACTGTCTCACAGTATCTTATAACATGAGATTTGATAGCAGTAAGACAGGAAGTTAATAATTTAGAAAGTTCAGTGGTAGTACAAGAGCTAGAATTTGCAATAAATCTAGCTTTGTATGGTCTTTTGTGAAGCTTAGGTAACCAATACATCGTAGGAAGTTTGTCTTGGCCTTCATTGACACAAACAGAAAACTTAACAGGTAAATCGTTTAAGTGGGCATTAACTACAGACACCTCATCAGTATCTGTCTCCAGATAAGCCCTGGTACCATCAAGCTCCTGTTTTAAGGTGTTAACGTAGTGAAGCCTACAAACGACAACAACATTGTTAGCGGCTTTATCTGCCGGAACCAAGACATACTTTCTATGAAATTCTTGGATACCCTGCTTCAAATGCCTAAATGACGATTTTGGTTTAGGAGGTAAAAGATTAGTATTTTGTGAATAAAACTTAATACGTTTATCCACGATAGTGAAGATACTTCTTTTCCATTCTTTAAGAGCATTATCCTCAACACCCTCTCGTTTACACCATCGATTACCGAAATCATTTAATGCAGATGCAATCTCCTCTCTACATTTGTCGAAGCTAATGTAGGAAGGGAATCTATATTTCGGACCTTTAGAAACAATTTTGCGAATTCTAGAATCCGAAATTATTTTTAAATTTCCAGTAACTATATGTCCAGCTGGTTGATAAACATATTTTGAATCTTTACAATCTGAAGACTATAAGCATGGATATCAAGATCAGAAACAAGTTTATTGAAATTAAAAATAGTATTTCTGATTGGTTTGTTATATTTGTAACAAATAATAGGAGGTTCTGAATTTTGGAAGTAGGTAGGTAATAGACAGTATCACTGATTTATCCTGGAATATGCTTGGTAAATTAAGTCAATTCCTTTATTCCTTTATTGATGAATGTGATTAGATTCGGAATCGATAAATGGACGAAGAGCATGCTGAGTATAACATGTTGTTAACAGTGCAGCGTCATACATTTGTTGATTTCTATCGTAAAATCTATTAGCCTCTGTGTCCAAGGAACGTAATGCAGCAATAGGTAGAGAACTAAGATAAGACAGCATTGGATGTCGACCGTGAATCCTTAGTTTAACAGCTAATTCATTAAGGGAAATGTTCAATTTCAATGCAGCGCACCGTTTACGTTTGTCATTACCCTTTTTCCGTATGCATGAGATCTAGATTCTCTTTTCCCATGAAAAATTTAAACTAGCAAGGAGAGTCCCTTTTCTGTCGTTGTTAATTAGCCAATAATGCCACTGGCCAAACTGTCGAATTGTCGACGAAACGTATTTTCGGCCAGTACCCAGAAATGTCCATATCGTGTCGTCAGTTTTATTCGGTTGCTGTGACGGATCCTATTTGGTTTTCCGGTCATTTTCTTTTCAAAAACTGTGCTATCATTGGGTTGACTTGACTCATCTACAACCGACTTTCCATCAGATAGAGAATGGCTGATGGTATTCATTGACCCGAATATTGACCACCGGTCGTTGGAAACCATGGTATCATTGTCGTTCTTTAACTTTACCATCCCGTCAAGTACCAGGTTATCCTTTATGACCGCTTGCTTGTGTGTGCCCTTGGGAGCTTGTGAAGACATCTGTAGGTCCGAACTCTTAGGAAGTTTTACGGTCTTTGATTCGTGGGTCCTCAACTGCCAATTCAAAGTGATCATTGCCTTGGAGGCATTTATTTTTCTCACTTGTGTTGTCATTTGTGTGCGTGTGATGCTCTCTTCTGTTGTGTCCCTTGGGTCTTGCGTAGTCCATGCCCCGTCAGAAAACAGTTTTGCTTCTTTAGTAGTAGCTTTCTCTGGATTTGTGCTCCAATCATTCAACATAGCGCCTTTAGCCAGGGCGTCATGGTACAGTCGTTTAACCTTGCTGTTTGATTTCGACACGGGCATCCGAAGCCAAAAGTAAACTTCTGGATGCTGGAATGCCAATATACAGTCGAGCCTGCAAAACAATTCAACGATTTGTGTATAGATGATTGTATTTGTTTCCTTGAAAGATATAAAGATTAACCCATATTTGACGAATGGATTTTCCCATTACTATCAATTGCAAGAGTCCACTTTCATTTTTAGGGGTGTTAGGAGTGATTTTTAGATTTTATTCAATTTTTCGATGAAATTTCTCTGTGCAAACAGAATAGCCCCAGATGGGACGCCGCGTTCTGCGGCGTCACATCTGGGGTTATGCTGTTTGCCTATGTCCCATAAAAAGAACGCCAGGCTTAAATGAGTTAATGAGTAAGAAAACTTGCAGTATTGTGTGACATGCCCATGTAAACCATTTGAAACTTCCCATACTTTCGTTGTCTGGCTTTCTTTGCCTGTTCAAAATGGGCCACTGAGGAGGGTTCATTACCCAAAACTGCACAATGTGGCTCGACATACTATCTCCTTTTAAATGTTTTCACTGCTTCCAAAAGATCTATTTTTTATATTTTATTTACATGGGCATATAACACAACATTGATATGCGCTTGTCTGGAATGAATCTGATTAATTCACGATACTCGTATAAATGGAATAATTTTTTTTTTTTTTGCCATTTTTATTTCAAAATTTGAAACTGACAGCGCCTAATACATACAAAAATAAACTTATGACTATAATGGCACATTATATGGCATATTAGGTAAAGCCCCGTTCTCACTGTCCCGGTTCTACCCCGGTTCGCCCCGGTGAAGACAAGCCGGTATACCGTGATAAACCGGGGAATTGTCCCTACCAAAACTGATCCGCGTGTTCTCACAGGCACGGTGTTACCCCGGTCTTGGTCCCGGTTCTAACAAGTGTCGTCATGGTGCAGGCCGGTGTGTCCCGGTTTTACAACGGTTCACCCCGTTTTGCCCTGGTGGCGCTCCGGGTCACCCCGGTGGCGTCCGGTTCATCCGGTGGCGTCCCGGTTCACCCTGGTCCCGCCATGGTTATGCCCCGGTGTTTGCCGGTAATGAAAATGTTAACAACCGGGTTGAACCAGGACGGCACCGGGGTGAATCGGGACGCCACCGGGGTGAACCGGGGCGCCACCGGGGTTAACCGTGGCCATTAAAGCCGGTTTTCCCCGGTGGCGTCCCGGTTCATCCCGGTTTATCACGGTCGAGTCCCGGTGCTATCACGGTTTGTCAAGGTGTTGCACCGGTTTAACCCGGTTTTTGACATCTCTCCCGGATTGCACCGGTTCTTTTAAACATTTGAACACAACCGTGAAGGCTACCCGGTTCGCCACGGTAGCGCTACGGTTCTACCCCGGTTCGTCACGGTTCATCCCGGTTTACTCCGGCTTATCAAACCGGGACGAACCGGGGAGCCAAACCGGGACAGTGAGAACATAGCTTTTAAAGCGATTATCAGGAAATTAAATTTCTTACCAAATATACAAAGTATAAAATAAAATATCTACTCACCATACGGCCAGGAGTCCGACAATCAATGCAAAATGCATTTTGAGGAGTTATCAAACGAATAGTATATTATATTCTTATAAGGTTTACATGGTGTTTGGTCAAAGAATTCTTTTTTGAAAATGGACATCCATACTGCGTTTTTGTCTATAGTTAAGCCACAGCACAAGGAAACGCGTGCTTAGTACACGCCAACTACACTGGTACGTACACTCATTGAACAACGCATATGACTCAAACATTTCAATGAGCCAGTAAGCTATATTACGGAAAAGGAAAAAAAATATGCCATGCAATCTGTGCATTGTGCATTGCGCAACGTCGTCAATTTGAATTTTACATTATTCAAAAAGCAGGTTTGTATGATGCCTGCAACTGATAATTGAGCCACCGCATGGGAAAACCAACAATCTGCATGGGCGAAAACAAAGGCGCAGATCAGCTTCGCAGTAACTGCGAAGCTGATCAGTGCCTTTGTTTTCGCTGAACGGATAGTACAATCCTTCTTCATCTTAAATCCGAAATTTCAAGCTTCTGACCATCTTCAGTGACAGTACAGCCCGGTTTGTGTCGGACCTGTTCGGAACCCAAATTGTTGGTTTTCTCACGCACATGCTCAATTGTTGTCGGCACCTAGTGGGCAATATCCTGCTTGTGGCCGTCCTTTTTTTTTTTTTTTTTTTTTTTTCAAGGAACTGCCTCAAGAACATCTTGAGTTCAAAGAGGATTTTAACCTAAGCTTGAGTCATTTAAAACACGCATACGATGATCAGCCACACCTAAAAGGATTGAAACTATGTACTAAGGGTGATAATTTGGGCACCGTAAAGCGGTTTTAATCGGCATCTCCCGTTAAATATCTTCTGGTCGTTCGTTACAGCCCGCTAGTCCGAAGGCCAGTTTGTCCGAAGGCCCACTGGTCCGAAGGTCCGCTAGTCCGAGGGCCCGCTAGTCCGAATGCCCACTAGTCCGAAGCTCCGCTGGTCCGAAGGCCCGCTAGTTCGAAGGTCCGCCAGTCCGAAGGCCCGCTAGTCCGAAAAATTAATTTTAATCCCAATTATATCATTATTGCAGCTGTAGTATGAATGCTGCAATGATTTGAAAAAAATCCTACACGCGTGTCGCGAGAAACAGCGGAAAAGTGATTAAAATTCATGTAAACTGAATCACGCGAAAATCATGCAAAATCCTCGAGTGCTTCCCGCAGCCCACATGTAGAGCTATTGTATAATTCACGCGACGATTTCTCACGCATGAAGCGTGGAGCTTGCATTGCGTCAACGACGATCGATACTACATGTACATGTAGCGAGAATAAACGGTAAAATGCAAATTTACATGCAACGTTTAATATGCATGTACGGTCGCAGATGTTTTACGGCTACGCTTCGAGCCACGGTAAAACAAATTTCCGACAGTGTCAAGGGTCGAACGCCACTTCTGATCATATATTAGTCAAAAGTTCTGAACGGCCACAATGGATTTTGTCGATTCTCGTCGTTGCCAAAGACCACTAAATTTTTTTTTGCTTCATTGAATAGTCTAACATATCTGTAAAGGTTGCCACAAAACAATGTAGCATTAATTCCAAAACATACCCCAGGGCTTTCAATTTCCCGCCGAAATAGACGGTCACATTAATTCAAATTAGATATTAGCTGTAATTTTTGAAACATTTGATTACTTTATGGTCCTTATTTAATTTGCAAATGTATCTGTACTTTTATCATGTTCATATGCAGAAATTTAAGCCCCTCTCTCATATTGATAAGAACAACTCTCAGCTGTTCTTCCACATTGTGGGGAGTCGTGACTTTTAGCAGGGACTTCATCACAAATCTGACCCCACAGTGCCGTTCTTTTAGCAGGGCTTTAAAACTAAAAGTTCAACATCCCGCTATTCCCCGGTCATGCGGGTGGGGCGGTGGGGGTTGGGGATACACATGACTGGTGCAAAAGACATCGTACTATATGGTGGACTAAATATTTTTATGAAAATTTTATGTATGTTGCGGGGTTGATTTAAGGAAAACAGTTTGTTTATTTCCTAATCTATGCCGTTCAAATGGGATCAAGAGCACAATAATGTGTAAACTATGTGTAATATTGTAAACGTGAAAATATACGTCTATGAAATGTGACTGCATATCCGACGCAATACGTCTCCAAATTAATATTGACAACATCCATACACGGTAGGTTCTGTTACGCAAGAAACGAGTCAAACACGTTAAAGGGTTTGAGTTTTCTGTCCCTGCTATAACCGACGTCAGCTAATTTATCCAGACATTTATTTCGCGTGCTACATCATTATAGTTTTCGAAACTAGGTTAAATTTGCACCCGGGTGTTTATTATTACGCTGTTCACATGGCATAAAATACACCCGCCCAGAGGTGCAAAAATACACCCAAGTACAAATGTTGCACATGAACACGGCTTAAGCCTAATATTTAGGTCATGGAAGGGTATTTTGGGATATAGGGATATCGGCAAAACAATTATTTTTGTCAAATTTAAAGGGATATGGGATACTGAAGATGTCCTGCAAGCATATTTAGAATATATTAGGATGCCAATTTTGGCGATGCTTACTCAAATCTAGGGAACATTTTTTCGGAAACTTAAATAGAGGGATACGGGATACAGCGACATCCCTTCCAGTGCCTCAGTATTTAGTATCTACTGTAGGTGCCGCCCATACGGTAATCCATGTAGAACTTTTCGACATTGATCAGGATACAGAGAGATTACTTCAATTTTCTTGCGTTTGTTCCAGTTTAAAAAGTAAAGATCGTAGCAACAAAATCAACAAATCATTTGCGAGAATGTGAGACATTAACATGATGAGTTGGCGCAGATTTCTCCTCTTTTTAGCATATCTAAGAAATGACGTTCGCTGCTTCAAAACAAATACAATGTAGACTGAAAGGAGACACTTCGTGGTGCCGTTGCTGTGATATAGGCGCGCGGTAGGATCAAGTACAAACTAAATAACAGCTTACTGTTAGACGGGGCATATAAAGAAAAAATTAAAAAGGCTATAAGAGATATAAAAGAGCTTAACAGTGAGGCAAACCCTGCGGTATTGTGGTCTCTTATCAAAGGAGTAATCAGAAATGAAACAATATCTTATTCAAACAAAAAGCATAAAACCGAAGAGGAAAACTTAAGAAAGCTGGAACATGAAATAGATAGTTTGGAAGAACGCTTAATACAAGTTAACAACAATAGTAACAGCAATAATAATAATAATAATAATAATAATAATAATAATAATAATAACGTTCGACTGCAAACTCTTGAAAACAATATTAATAACGAGCTTAGAAATAAGAAAGAACAACTGGAAGAAATTTATAGAATTAAGACAGCTGGAATTTTAACAAGACTTAAGATGACGCATCTACAAGGCAGTGAAAAAAATTTAAAATACCTAAAAAGTTTAGAAACGCATAAAGCCGAGAGTAAAATAATAAACCAACTCTGTATAAATGGGAAAACAGTAAATGATCAGAATGAAATTTTGGACGCGCAGATGCAATATTACAAGAAACTCTATGAAAAACGCAACAGCTGTGAACCGACATACAACTTTTTTCAAAATCATGATCTACCGACATTAAACGAACAAGAAAAACAAAAATGTGAAGGCCTTTTAACCGACAAAGAATGTGAATCTGCGATAAAAGACATGAAAAACGGCAAATCTCCCGGTTCAGATGGTTTAACGGTCGAATTTTATAAAATATTTTGGCAAGATCTCAAAGACACCATGCTGAACTCATTCAATCATTCTTTTCAAGTTAATTCAATGTCAGACATCCAAAAGCAAGGTCTTATAACTCTTCTTCCAAAAAGTAACAAGAACTTGACAAATCTTTCTAATTGGAGACCAATAAGTCTTTTGAACGTCGATTACAAAATAATGAGCAAAGCGATTGCAAATAGAATAAAAAAGGTTCTCAAAATTTTGATAGACAGTAGTCAAACAGGTTTCATCAAAGGTCGATATATTGGCGAAAACATACGTCTCCTTTTTGATATAATCGAATATACGGAAGAACACGACTTTCCTGGTATATTACTCTTCACGGATTTCGAGAAAGCTTTTGATAGTATAAATCACGAATATATTGAACAAATTTTAGACGTATTTAACTTCGGTCCAGATATTAAATCATGGGTAAAATTGTTTTATAACAACGCAACAAGCTGTGTCCTTTACAATGGATATTTAACCTCTTTTTTCCCCATCCAACGAGGAGTAAGACAAGGGTGTCCCCTCTCGCCTTACATATTTATATTGGGTATTGAAATCCTCTCAGTCGCTATTAGACAAAATAAAGATATACGCGGTATCACTATTTATGGCAAAACAGTAAAAACTACTTTGTTCGCCGATGACTGCACTGTTATATTGGATGGCTCTGAACAAAGTTACAATGCAACTATACATTTATTCGAAGAATTTGGTAAACTATCAGGATTAAATTTGAACTTTAATAAGTGTGTCCCATTAAAAATCGGTTCCCTACGAAACGTGCACGATATAGTTTATAGCAAAAAGAAAGAAATCATATGGAACAAAGATACGGCTAAAGCTCTAGGAATACATTTCCATTCGCGAACTGAACAGATAATGGAGCTGAACTTTAAACCAAGAATAGAACAATTTCGCAGAGATATTACATCATGGAAAAAACACAAACTAACAACGATAGGCAATATTACCGTGTTCAAAACCTTTATTCTATCAAAATTAACATACTTGTTCTCAGTTCTCCCTAATCCATCATCAGAAATTATAAAATCATTAAAACAGCAAAGTTTTGAATTCATATGGAATAATAAAAGGGACAAAATAAAACGAGATACACTCATAAAACCATATGAAGAAGGCGGTTTAAGGATGGTTGACTTGAACTGTTATGTAAATTCGTTAAAAATTACATGGGTTAAACGCCTTATTGATGAACAAAATAAGGGAGCATGGAAAATATGTTACGAAAACGAATTAAGCAAACATGGTGGGTCTCTGGTTTTTGAAAGTAATCTAAAACCTGCAGATTTAAAATATTTACACATTAAAAACTTGTTTCTAAAGGATATCTTATATACGTGGTGCTATCTCAACTATGACAAAAACCCTCAGGAAATTAAAGCGCAGATTCTTTGGAATAATAGTCATGTAAGAAATCAGTCAAAACCCTTTGTTTTTTTAACATGGATTGAAAAGGGCATAAATCATATTAGACACATTTTTGATAATCAAAATAAGCGTTTTAAAACGTTTGCAGAACTACAGACTGAGTTTGCACTACCGCCAAATGAATATTTGAATTATTACAAGTTAATATCATCAATACCGAAAGAATGGCTAAGACAGTTAAAAGCGCAAACACTAGAGATAAAACAAGAACCAGCTCTATTTACAGTCGTCAAAGCAAAAGATCAAAATAACATTTGCAAATACATTACAGACTTTCAAATGAAAAAAAGTAATAGTAATGAAAAAACTAAAGCACAGCGTAAATGGGAATCGTACTTCCAAGATGTAACTTTTGACTGGAAATCTATATTTCGTAACATATTTGCCATTTGTAAAGAAAACAAACTCCAAAACTTTCAATATAACTTTGTACATCGTAACATTGCGACGAACAAGTACCTGCTAAAGTGTAAATATACAGAATCGAGCTTATGCTCCTTTTGTAACATGGCTATTGAAACTATCGATCATTTGTTCTGGGAATGCCATTTTGTACAATACTTTTGGAACAAACTCTTTGATTTCCTATCACAACATCATTTTATTGACATTGGGAATAAATTCAATATATTTTTATATACAGGGGACCGCTTATTGTCTTATATTTATATATTTGCAAAATTCTACATTTATCAGTGTAAGTTCAGAAACATGATACCCACTTTTAACACTTTTAGTACTAAACTTAAGAACAGAAAAAATCTTGAACACAAAATAGCCCTTGAAAATGATCGCACAGAATACTTCCACGAAATTTGGGACAGGTTGCAGGACCTTTAACGAAGCATGAAGACACAAAAATGGATGCATTGCTTATGTAAAAATGTTGTTGTTTAAAAAAAAAAAAAAAAAAAAAAAAAAAAAAAAAAAAAAAAAAAAAAAAAAAAAGGAATAATGACTTAATGGCAGCGTGTATTTTACTCGATAAAGCCGAATAATTACATCGATTTCTCGGCATTCGGTACTTATTAAATTGAAAATGTAACACGCGTAACACCATAAAGTAAAATGTCAAATACAAATCATAACATGACATGAAATAAACAGCTAAAGAAAGAGGGTAAGAATGAAAGAAATAATGTAAGAATTAAGGAAAACACGTTATTGAATTTTATTTAAAGGTAAATTGTACGCATATACAATATACATGTACATGTACTCTGGGTGATATTAAGATCTACTTTGCTCCCCAGGATAATTGCTCACGGGTACAAATTTGTTATTCTGAATACAAAATATATATCAAAGATACTTTAAGTTAGTTTCTAATATCAAGTTAGGAATGACTAATGCTGCCATTTTATAGACACCAACAACTAACAATTTATTTGCTTTTAAATGTTGTAAACATATAATATTTATATGAAAAAAAAAAAAAAAAAAAAAAAAAAAAAAAAAAAAGGATCAAGTACATATCAAAATTTTTAAAATATCTACAATGCTACTCCTATGTTGCCTTCTTTAATTGCACGCCGGTGGCTCGGGCGTCAGACTCTATATTGGCTATTCATTTTAGTTGGTCGGGACTGGAGCTTCTTGTCTGTTGCCTGGCCCACCGGGGTTAAACTAGTATTTTTCTTTCGCTCCGGATTTTCATTGGATACGTATATCAAACTCAACGCATTTTTCAGTTGCTTGGAGCCCAGTGAACTCCATCGTCGGGCAGCTAATTGTATTTGCGAGTCCTTGTTTGTAATTCATCGTGGTGGTGGTGATTATCACTATTTATTTGATGATTCATTGACTAGTTAGAGATTCGCCACGAGAACCGAACAACTAATTAAATGTTGTGATCAACTGCAGAAGATGAGGGTGAGGTTAGGCCCCTGTAAAACCGGTTTAGGACCCCAGTACTTTTATATTACTGATCGTTTCAATGGGGTACTTCTGTTGTGGTCCTAATTGTTTTATGTTTTTGTGTTGATTTTTTGTGCTGTTTGCATCATAGGTATGTCTTCATACTTTTACAAGTTGCGTGCCAAATTAATGTCCACAACGTCAGAATATCCATAGACTTCAATGCATTTTCACGTTCACAAGAAAAAATATCCTGCCTCTCCTGATCAACCGATTTTCACGATTTTGGTGTCATTTGAAAGGTAAATGAATAAAGCAATAAACAAGGCTTTTTCATTAAATTCTATACATGCGTTTCAAGGCTGTAATGTTTTAAAGAAAATGTAAGAATACTTTTGCACTTTTTTGGCAACCTCACCATTGACGTCAATGGGAAAATGGATTTTTCAAATTTTCCTAAAGTTTTAAATTGTTGTATATGAAAAATGCAAAGTCAGAAAATTTCATCAAAAATCTTATTTATTGCTTTATTCATTTACCTTTCAAATGACACCAAAATTATGAAAATATGTTGACCAGGAGAGACAGGATAATTTTTCTTGCAGACGTGAAAATACATTAAAGTCTATGGAGTTTGCGATTTTGTGGACATTAATTTGGCACGTAACTGTAGTTCGGGTAACTGAGTGACCGCCTTTTGGGAAATAGCTGCTCACTCGGCTTTCGATATGTTGTTTTGGTATAAAAGTTCCTAATTGCTAATTTAGTTTATTTCTGATGGCGCCATTTTCTGATCATTGTTTAGATTTACCTATTTACTCTTTATTGATCAACCTGGAATGGCATTTCTTTCAAACAGTGATCTTTGATGTACGGCAACATGCAGAAAACTCGAACTATGAAGAACTAAAAGAATTTATTATTAAACTTCGTCAATGGCGTAACATATCTTGATCCTCCTCTGGTAAATCTACCACTTGAATTTAAGGATGTTCGCTGCCAATGAAAAAGTATTCAAACTTTTTTTCTAACCACTCTTTTTTTATCCCAAAATACAAAATAAGACATTTGAAAGCTAAAATAAATATAGGGTAGTGTGCATTTTTTCAAGCTACAGGCCTCTGAATGAGACCTCTGAGCATCATGTTTTAAATTTAGTAAAATTAATTTAATTTTTAATTCTTTGAAACAAACCTGTCTTGAACAAAAACACACCTAGAATGCTTTCAAAAGTCATAATATTTACGTAACGCAGACTATTTTGGACCAAACTCATAGAAAAATTTGCAACTGGAAGTGGATGACAAAATTTTACGAGTATTTTTCCAACCCTACCCCCATACTTGAAAAGTCGGAAAAAATCAATATTTTGAAATGTGCCAAACCCATATTTGTTTATTCAAACTTTTTCTTGTATTTTCACACAACATAGAACTTTGTAATATTGTTCGAATAAAAGAAAGAAATATATAGGGTAGTGTGCATATAAGAGAGAACCAACAACTTGAAAATCACCATTTTCAGCCTTTTTCCAGCTGTTTTGTTTCTTTAAGCCCATTTCATAAAACCACCTAAAATTTTAAAACCAGCACACCAAAGACACAAAGACTGACTTAGAAGACCATGTACACATATACTGCAGCTAAAATAAACAAAGAAATAGCGCAGTTAATGTGAAAATGTGTAATATTCAAGTTTAATCTACCCTACCCCCTAAATTTCACTGACAACTAAATTTTTCTGAAAAGTTGTAGAAAATGGGGTGAAAAAATGAAGTTTCTTATATTGACAATTTTCATGGCTCGTTCAATGCATATCATCATTATGTATCCAAATATAAAATATTGGGAAAATATCTGCAACCGTTTACGAGATATTTAACAAAAGAAAAACCGGAAGTTCCGAAATGTCAAATGTTAGCAGCGAACATCCTTAAATGATCACTGTAACGATTTTACAAGAACGGAAAAGTACCGTCCGTGACACGTAATAGAATAAGCGCGAAATTCGCACGATTTTCACATAAAATGCATGCAATTTTTTTTTTATTTTTATTTTTTTTTAAATAAATGTTTGTACGTGTATATGATGTCCGCGCACGACGCAGAATTTTTAATAAATCCTGCTACCACTATTGGCAGACCGAAACCTATTTTATATCTGCAATGATGATATAATTGGAATAAAAATAGTTTTTCGGACTAGCGGGCCTTCGAACTAGCGGGCCTTCGGACTGGCGAACCTTCGGACTAGCGGGCCTTCGGACTAGCGGACGTTCGGACCGGTGGGCATTCGGACTAAAGGGCGTTCGGACTATCGGGCGGTCACCCACGTTCCAATGCGGTCTCGCTGTTATTTATCCTTTGGTTTGTCTGTTTAGTCTGTCTGCATATCTGGGGTCAGTTGTTCAAAACTTCGTTAAGACCTCAACTCGTTGAGTAAATGCCGACTACATAAGCAAATACACTGTGATGCACATTTTATCGACAAAAATATTCATGTTTGAAACGTTAACAAATCATTAACTAACAATGTCGTTAATTTTGAACAACTGGGCCCTGTTGTGCAGTGATTTAAGTTTACCATGGTTTGAATCTTTATTGCCTCACACTGAAGAGCCATTTATCTAGTCACTCTGAAATCGTAAAATGAGGGTCCCCAAGGATTTATATA
This sequence comes from Rugalucina vietnamica, assembly GCA_964017185.1. Taxonomy (NCBI): domain Eukaryota; kingdom Metazoa; phylum Mollusca; class Bivalvia; order Lucinida; family Lucinidae; genus Rugalucina; species Rugalucina vietnamica. Next base: position 61,157,648 of record OZ024874.1, on the reverse strand, counting down.
AGGTCTTTTTCAGTTCCTTGAAAAAAAAAGGAACGGTCACAAGCAGGACATTGCTCGCCAGGTGCCGACAGCAATAATCAGTACTCGTACTTGCTCGAGTACTGATGCAAAACCTGTGACTTGAAGTTTAATTGCATTGATTCCTGGTCCCTCTATTCTTACTTTATATAAATCCTGGAGAACCCACATAATTGAGCCGCCTCATGGGAAAACCAACAATCTGCATAGGCGAAAACAACTGCGAAGCTGATCAGCGCCTTTGTTTTCGCTACACGGATAGTACAATTCCTCTACTTTCTAAATAAAAAATTTCCAGCCTCTAGCCATCTTCTGTGCTTGTACAGGCCAGTTTGTGTCAGACCTGTTCGGAAACCACATTGTTGGTTTTCCCACGAGGTGGCTCAATTATATAAGCACTCAGCAGCACTCGTTCGGTACTGGTAAAGCACAGGTTTTGCGTCAGTACTGAAGTACGGGTACTTGTATTGATCATTTTTCCCTGTCCTGTATACTGGCGACTTCTTTGAAAGCGTTAGTCGAATATGTGCAAAAACACGTACGAGTATTCCATACATCAGGATGGTATGTCCGCGTAATGTATACGACTTTATATAGTAAAACAGGGACATACGGGATATACATTTTCTTTTGCTCCAAAACACAGATAGTGGGTTCTCATTACTCAATGAGGCGGTTCTAACGTGTACACACAATCAATGTTTTGAGCATTACTAAGGCCCAGGACCCTGCTGCACAAACATAAGCTGTCATTAAACCTTAAGCTACCATTAAGTTCAAGATCTCTCTTTGTGAAGATGGCATTAATTTTCTGCTGCATAAAACAATTTTAATGCAACAGGAGTAAAGCTGCCATTAAGTTTATTGTGACTTTAACCTGTCATTATGAAGGTACAAGTAGGCAATGATCAGGAAATGGCGCAATCAGAAAGAAATTCCCACTCCAAAAACCGAGGGGTGGGAAAAAACTTAAATGACACTTAGGTATACTTATAACAAGAAAACATATCGTAAGCCGAGTGAACAGCTATTCCTCAATAGGCGGCCACTCAGTTACCCGAACTTAACTAAAAATATGAAAACGTACATAAGGCTCAAACAATACAAACATTCTACTCCAAAACACAAAACAAATAGAACCACAACTTGGACGCCTTGGAACGATCAGTAATATAAAATTACTGGGGGGCTTAATCCGGTTTTACAGGCGCCTAACCTCACCCTCATCTTCTGCAGTGGTTCACAACATTTAGTTAGTTCTTCGGTCCTCGTGGTGAATCTCTAACTAGTCAATGAATCATCAAGGACATACGAATAAATCATGATAACCACACTGATGAATAAAAAACGAGGACTCAACAGATTCAGTAAGCTGCCCGACGATGGAGATCCCTGGGCGCCTAATAACTTACTGAAACCCGGAGCAAAAGAAAAACACCAGTTGAACCCCGGTGGGCCAAGCAACAGACAAGAAGCTCCGGCCCCAACCAACTAAAATAGCTTTATGTCGGGGCCATCATAGAGTCTGACGCCCGACCCACCGGCGTGCAATTAAAGAAGGCAGCATAGTTATCAACCATGATTGGGTTTAAAGCTAAGCATGCAGACTGTCGCATAACATTCAAGTTATAACCTATACGTCTGTAACTAAAAAGAAAAATCATTCCTTCCTATAAGTTTCTTAAATTTGTAAACCAAGTCACCATAAAAAATTCTGGTTCCAAAAGGCCCTCACGCGAGGCGGTTCTAACAAGTACCCAAACGTTTTTGGAGCAAAAACCTAAGAAAAAGTGTATACCCCTCTGAACATCAGTTTCACTATATGAGCCGCGTCATGAGAAAACGGATTTTTGACTATGCAAAAACAAAGGCGCAGATCAGCTTCGCACTGCAAAGCTGATCAGCGCCTTTATTTTCGCTACTCGGATAGTAAAACTCCTCTTCTTCCTAAATCCGAAATTTCAAGCTTCTAGCCATCTTCTGTAGCTGCACAGGCCTGTTTGTGTCAGACCTGGTCAGAAACCCCGAAGACCGGTTTTCTCGCATCGCGGCTCATATAATAATGGGTTACAAAGGGGGTATAATTGGACAAATAGGTCACTGTATAGGCGGCAACTTTAATACTCATATCTGGGCGTGGTCGGCTAGTCCATCTGTTCAAGTAGGGAAATTTTAGAAAAATCGAACTCAATCAGCTTAGAGTGCTGTCACTTATTTACTGTTAGAGATCAGTTACCTGTATTTTGTTCAATTCAGTGAATTCGACAAACTCGTATTTCATTCTTATTTTCTAACGGAAAATATGTGAGTTGAATCTTTCAACTTTTACCTAGATCAAAAGTAGAACATACCCAATTAACATATCTCCCTTTTTAACGTCAACTAGTCTTCGAGAATTCCGCTTACGCTTAGCTCCGACAAATGAACTCCATTCTGAAGAAGTAGGCTCACCTGAAAATATCACCAAAATTTGAGCCACCTCAGTCGTGGGAAAACCAACAATGTGGTTTCCGAACAGGTCTGACACAAACCGACCTGTACAAGCACAGAAAAGAGCTAGAAGCTTGAAATTTCGGATTTAAGTAGAGGAGGAGTAGCGAAAACAATGGCGCTGATCAGCTTCGTAGTTACTGCGAAGCCGATCTTCGCCTTTGGTTTCGCATGTGTAGATTGTTGGTTTTCTCATGTTGAGGCTCAATTCTAACTATCGGCAGGGAGGCAAGATCCAATGAAAGCCAGCCACGTGAAAATACCATGACTTTAGCCTATTTTTCCAAAGTTTCCGGGTTTATTATTAATATATTTTTTTCAGCCACGCAAAAATTCTATACTTTAGCCTATTTTTCCAAAGTTTCCGGGTTTATTATTAATATATTTTTTTCAGCCACGCAAAAATTCTATACTTTAGCCTATTTTTCCAAAGTTTCCGGGTTTATTTTTCTTTCTTTCTTTTTTAAATATTACTTTCAATAGATATTATACATGAAGCCTATGTATACATTTACTTACGCATTTCTAGAAATTCGAAGACCTTCTCTAGAACACTGCGCACACCGTTCAATTCTTCTGTATGTAAGTACAATATCTGCTCTCTAGGAAAGACCCTGATCAGATCTTGCCAGTAAACACTGTACATTCCGTGCCGCAGAGGCTGAAATATGAAAGATTTTTAAACTGCCTCTCCTATGGTGAAAAATAATTGTCGAAGTGTCCAAATGGAATGTTGAAAGTAAGCAATGATCAGGGACTGGTAAAATGAGAACCAAAGTCACACCCTATAAACCCAGATGGAAATGACCAAAATGACATTTAGGTACTGATAAAAACCAGAACATACGGTAAGCCGAGTAAGCAGCTTTTTACCTAAATGAGGCCACTCTGTCATCTTGAATTACATGTAACTAAACATTATTATTACGTACATAAAACGCAAGTTGTAAGCATTGTAGAAATCGGCACCAAAATGGACCAAAGAGAATCACAACACAAGAGCCGTCTTTGAATGGTCAGCGCTCATGTAAAATAAAATTACTGGGGGGTTTAAGCGGTTGAACTCACGCTCTCAGCTTCTGCAGTAGTTCAACACATTTAGTTTGTTGATCGGCCCTCATACTATACCAGGATCGCATAGGACACATCACTGTTTGAAGCAGTGTCATTAACAGCCCGTGTCAGTGTCAGTGATAAGAAAGAAATCAGACAATACAAACCCAGTACTTGTACAAATCATCATCGTAAACACAACCCCGCACAGTCCGTCTCTTCAAGCAGTTTCTGTATTCAGCTATGGCGTCCAATACGTCTTTGTGGAAATCTTCTGGAGAGGACGGCTTCCGCTTTATTTTGTTGCAGAAATAGTAGTCCGAATATAGTCTGAAATGATTGTATCAGATCCTGATCAATGGTCACGATTAAACTTAAGACACACTAGAAATTGGATAACCGACAGACTGAAGAAGTCCGGGATCGAACCTGCGACCCCTGCCGAGTGATATAACCACTGCGTCATGGAGGCTTCTTTATTTGACAAGTGATTAGGGCGCAAAAGACATCGCTAACAATTGCAGGGGTAAAAAGTTCCAATGATCTTCCTGAGCTTCGCGATGTGGATTTGGCTTACGTTTCTTGAGGGACATAGGACATACTTTGAGAGAGAGAGAGAGAGAGAGAGAGAGAGAGAGAGAGAGAGAGAGAGAGAGAGAGAGAGGGGGGGGCGGGGCTTTCCCGTTTGGAGCAGTAGCAGTATAGTCTAGTGAATCTGGCTTCCAAATGAACAAAACGTTGCTTGTATTATTGAGTTAAATTTTATTGTACATTCGCAAGATTCACAAAAATCTTCAATTGATTCCATGACTTACCGTTCTACAGGATTCCTAAAAATGACAATAACCTTTGCCATCGGCAGGACATGGTGTATGTAATCCAGGTGTACGTATTTTGGTTCTTTTAGACCCTCATTGCCAGGTAAATACGGCCAATGCTCATTGAGGTCCAGGTTAGAAGGGCTACCGTCACCTGACAAAGAAATGCCACAGTCAGCTCTAGCATAAATGGACACAGAAGGATGTGATCTGCGCTCTTGGGGTTGGGTCTGTATTATGCTTTGATATGACCATGCTCCAATGTTATAAAACCTTTTTTCATGCTCATCTAAGCTGAGCCTAAAATTGAAACTGCTCATAAATGCCAAAATAGCCCAAATAAATTGTACAAGTAATTTCAGGTTTAGATCACCAATGCCTGTAATTTATCTCGCAGATAAATGTTAAAATGCCAACAATGGCTGGCATTTTAACATTTATGAGCAAGATAACTTTTAGTCTCAGCTGAGCTGAGCATGATAAAAGATTTATAACCTCGGGGTCAGATAGCGTGACGCTGTTTTTCGATATAAGGACGCAGTGGGGTCACCGAAAGGATATTATCATGTACAAATACTAAAGAAAATCCTCCAGTTACTCCGAATGCGAATTTTAGATTTGGTCAGTCTGAACCCACTATTTATGGACGCACGCTCGTATACGTACCATATCGTCGATTGCAATACAAGATATTACATTTTATAAGCTAGTCCTTTGTTTAGACAAATCATTAGCTATTGTCCTACCAGTGATGAGCTGACAAGGGGCCCCTCCGTCAACTTGTCGTTCGTTTTGTGCCCTATCAATCTTTTCAGCTACATTATTGAATATGTCAATATAGAAGTCAAAACTGTCGTGGGGGTGGGCAATGTGGTCCAGTTTTGCTTCATCTGAAATTAGACAAACTTTGTGTACTGACCGTTCCATGGTGGTACTTCCTTTGTGGTTCCCTGTTTTCCTTCTTTTAGTGTATTTTAAGAGTAAGCCTATGTGATCGAGTTCTCTTTTTATCAGTGCCTATTTGGGTCGCGGAGCATGAAAACCGGTCTTCTGGGTTCCAACCAGGTCTGGCACAAACCAAGCTGTACAAGCACAGAAGATGGCTAGAGGCGGGAAATTCCGGATTTGCAAAGTAGATGAACTGTACTATTCGTGTAGCGAAAACAAAGGCGCTGATCAGCTTCGCAGTTACTGCGAAGCTGATCTGTGTCTTTGTTTTCGCATATACAGATTGTTGGTTTACTGATGCGATGGCTCATTTATCATTTTGGATGTTAACGGCGAATAGATTTTCCCATCATTATCATTTGGGTGAGTCCACTTTCGTTTGTAGAGGCATCAGGCGTGATTTTTAAATTTTATTCATTTTTTCGATGAAACTTCTGTAAGCAAACAGAATAGCCCCGGATGGGGGGCCGCGTTTTGCGGCCTCACATCTGGGGCTATGACGTTTGTCTATGTCCCATAAAAAGGACTCCAGACTTATATTGAGCCGCCTCATAGGAAAACCAACAATCTGCATAGGCGAAAACAAAGACGCAGATCAGCTTCGCGGTAACCGCGAGGCTGATTAGCGCCTTTGTTTTCGCTACTCGAAATTTCAAGCTTCAAGCTCTTTTCTGTGCTTGTACAGTCCAGTTTGTGTTGGACCTGTTCGGAAACCACATTGTTGGTTTTCCCACGAGGCGGCTCATATGAGTTCGGGATGGTTCTGATTGCAGCAGTTCCTGATTATTGCTTACTTTTAACTTATTTTTTCTCTCTAAAAGCTGTTCCTGAATACGAATGAAACAACAAGTATTGGTATTGCATTCCATAATACCATTCTGTTTACGGCATTCAAGGGCAACTAACTCTGCAATCAGTGGTGGGGTCTGGCCGAAATTCTAACTCATCCGAGATATTATGGTTGTCCTCGTTACTGTGAACAATGATAAAGATCAAATAAAAAATGAAGGCTCTATAGACTCAGTGTTGATAACACTAAATATAAAATTTTCAAGCATTCAAGGGCAACTAACTCTGCAATCAGTGGTGGGATCTGGCCGAAAGTCGAACACATTCGAGATATTATGGTTGCCCTTGTACTGTGAAGAATGATAAAGATCAAATAAAAAATATTTCGCACACCAGTAGGCAACATTGTCACATTTGATTTGCAAAATTATTCTGATTTATACACCGTTTCGGAGATACGAGACCAGTGTCAGAACTTATTGGATGACCCCCGTAGAAAGACCATATATCGTAAGCCGAGCGAGCAGCTTCTTCCCAATACATTACCACTCAGTCACCCGAATTTAATATATTCGATAAGGTGCAAACCGCACAAAAATTCAACACCAAAACATTAAGCAATTGGAACCAAAACAGAAGGATTGCCTTGGAACGATCAGTATTATTATCAGAACTATATGTTATTGTATATTGAAATACTTAACAGTTTTTGTTGAATCGTCCGTCGGCAAACCACGCAGGTTCCTTTGCAAACCATCCACGCCCCTTGTCCCCTCCACCAGGCACAATATAGTCTGGGTGTTGGGCTATAAGCGAGTAGAGCTCAGTGGTGCCACATTTTCTCACCCCAGCAAGAAAGTAATAAGGCAAACACCGCAATGTACCATTGTCTCTCCAGCAGGGGTTCTTATATCTAGGATCAAACTTGTAGGTCGGCTATGCAATAAAACAAATCACAATTTAACCGTTTTTGACGAATGGATTTTCCCAGTATTACCATTTGGGTGTGTCCACTTTCATTTTAGGGGCTTCAGACTTGATTTTAAGATGTAACATTTTTCGATGAAATTGCATAGCAGTATACCGAGGATTGAAATACTGTGTACCTATCTTTTTTTCTTTTTGTGACGTTTTGCTTTGCAATAACAGTATTTGCATTTAATATACGATCATGTATGATGAAAAGTCGTTCATTCTCTGTCTAACAGTCTAAGCCGGGGGTCCTTTTTGTGGGACATAGGCAAACAGTATAGCCCCAGAACGCGGCGTCCCATCTGGGGCTATTCTGTTTGCTTCGAGGGGTCGCTACGCTAATTGTAAGCGTCGATGGACAATAAGCGGTTCTACACTGCTAAGTGAGATACATTGATACAGAAATATTTCAGCAACAATCTTACATTTTAAGTTTCAGCTAAATCAAGACATTTTGGGATGATCATGGGTCCCGGCTTATAATCACCCCTACAACTGATACTTTCAGCTAGGGGACTGCCCACGATCACTAAAGATCTGTCTTGTGATCCACTCAAGTAAACACGTGGTATCACAAAACTGGTCGTAAGCAAAAATCACTCGACGTTGGGCTTGCGAAAAACAGTTTTGTTTGTTTGATTTATTGCTTTACGTCCTAGTCAACAACTATAGTCATGTCTGGACGTAAGGTGTTGAAAAGGGCGTACAGCTATAAGTCAAACAAACAAGAATTCCTTTTCGCAATAAAATTCAATTCTACATTGAGGACATATCGCTTATGTCTGACGAAGCCTTTTGCTCGGTCTGCCCGGATAGCTCGGTTGGTAGAGTATTGTTCTTTGTGTCCGGAACATCCGGATTCGAACTCGAGCGTGCCACTTGCGTTCCTAAGTTATCTCATTGATCAAGACATTTTACAGACATTGCTCCTCGCCACCCAGTTGTATAAATGCGTATCTGTGCCTGTGCGGTCGACCTGTATCTCAGTGAGAAGTCAGTGTGGAAATTGGTGAGCACTCATTGGACTATAAACCTGCAACTTTACCAGTGGGACTGGGCATTTATAAAGTCGATATAAACAGTTTTCACGGCCACCAATCCAGCTCTTTCATAGCAATATGCAAGGATAATAAAATCATTTGCGGTACTTCAGCCTATGCAGCTGCGGGATTCGAAACGTGTAAGGGACTTCGTGTTCTCTTGTTTTATTATCAAGCATTCCTGTTTTAAGACATCTTTCAAAAATCGGAGAATGACATGATGTGGGTAATTTATCTAGCTTCTTTCAGCTGAAAACATAGCATGCGGTTTGGAATCACTTTTTGAGGTGTGTGCAACACATCCGTTTTAGGTTGTATGCTAGACACTGCATAACTTCGTTTTCTGCCCTATGCAATGCGTCCATTTTATTTAGAAGATTTTTTATGACTAATGATAAAGGTTTGTAATCATAAATGTTATTAACACATTAACACACCTGCAGTTGGAAAATAATGGATATACTATGAAGTGGCATGATAAGTGATGAAGAAAGGGGCTTATCTATGAAGAAAACTTATTAGGAAGAGCAGAGTTGATTGTATTATAACGAAATATGCTGATCAGCACTGAATCGTCAAGAGGCGTATTTAATAGCTTCCTCAGCTTCGACAGCAACCAAGCAAAGCTGGTAAATGTCTTTCTTGTTTTGAAAAAACATTATTCTTCCTTTACAAGAACATGTTTTGTCTTACAGTATGTGTTTATGCATTACATGTATTATCTCGTTTTTTTCCGATATGCATGCTTATATGTATATTTATATACTGTATATGTACTTCGCTTCTTATTAGAGGAAGAAAAAAAAACTACATGTATATACATTACAAGAAATGATCATATTACCTTGTACATGAAACTATCACGGTTCATACAGTAACCAGCATTGCTACATTATGAAAACAAGAGTTAAAAAAAAGAGTGCGCCGGTGCTAGATTTTAAATCCAACGACTGGTTGAATGACCCAATGTACGCGCAGGATTGATTGTATTGATAATGAGCTACAGAAAATGCAGCGGTCTAATTATGTGCAATGAATACTTACTATTCAATACTTTTTCAAAGCAAGAAAGACATTTACCAGCTTTGCTTAGTTGCCAAATAAGCTGAGGAGGCTATTTAATTCGCCTCTTGACAGTACAAGGCTCGGACCAGTGCATTTCATTATAGTACAATCAACTGGACTGCTCTTGTTCAAAGCATAACAAGTTTTCTTCACAGCTAGTCTCCTTTCTTCATCGCTTATCACGTCACTTCTTATTATAGCAACTCATCTAGGAGTTAAGCTAGTTCTCTACACAAAATCTAGCTGGGCAGGGGGAACTCATTAGTCTTGGTTGACAGCCCTCCTAGGAGTTTACAGGTCTCTAAACAAAACCTAAGAAAGGGTAGATGGAGCTCTTCAGCTGTGGCCAGCAATTCATCTAGGAGAAGGAAACTCCAAAATCAAACCTGTGTGTCTGGATATGCCTAGTCCAGATATGCAAAGACTGTTTCGGTAGATGGAGCGGAAGAAATCATCTGATTCAACCGGGTTCAGAAAGCGATACAGCAACATGTTGTGGAACATGCAGAGCGTGACAAGGCACTAAAGATGTTACGGTCATCCACTGCATCCAAACCCAACTCCAGACGTCTTGACCTGTGTCTTGCCTCTGGGCGCAGCTGGGCGAGGACTAGAGAGTGAGGTTGACGTTGCGCACCTCTTCCTCACTATAATCCAATTTCATAGCGCATGTCATCTTATTTCTCAACACACAAGCACTTGCATACACAACAATTTCATCACACTTGCACCCACATACCTACAAAGTCCTGTGGCGATGGGCGAGTGGCGAAGCAGCAGGTGTAGGACACACTGGGAGCTGTAGTTGCAGACCTGCACACAGGCGGCTCAGTTCTAATGGTCGTTTTCTGTGAGGAGAAGCAGTAAGCAGAATTCGGCAGTCGGCTGAGTGACTGAGCAGACCTATTTAGGACCGCACTGCTCACCCCCGTAGCATGGGGAAGGGGCTAGAAAAGGTGCCCTAAACAATTGCCTGCTTCAAACCCCCTGGCTGGTTAACCGCGATCAGCGGGGATCCCCTTAAGCGGTCGAAATACAAAGAAAAAAGCTAGAGTAATCCCCTTACGGATTGGCGCATGGAATGTGCGCACTTTAATGGATAGTGCTGGGCCAGATAGACCACAGCGTAGAACGGCCCTTGTGGGCAGAGAACTTGGGAGGTATGATATACAGATAGCTGCATTGAGTGAGACTCGGTTCGCAGATGTTGGGGAGATCAAAGAAGTTGGTAATGGATACACCTTCTTCTGGAGTGGACGCAAAAGTGAAGAGAGGCGTGAAGCAGGAGTTGGCGTTGCCATCAAAACAGAACTTGTTGGTAAGCTTTCAGGATTGCCAAAAGGCATTAATGACCGTCTAATGACATTGAGACTTCCTCTGTCAGGCAATAAACATGCAACTATTGTCAGTGCTTATGCACCCACAATGACCAATCCAGATGAGGTCAAGGACAAGTTCTATGATGACCTAGACAATGTTATTTCTGCAACACCCCGCACAGACAAGCTTATCCTTCTTGGCGACTTTAATGCCAGAGTGGGTACAGACCACCAGACCTGGGAAGAAGTTATAGGTCCAGAAGGGGTTGGAAAGTGCAACAGCAATGGTCTCTTGCTTCTCAGGAAGTGTGCTGAACATGATCTTCTAATCACCAACACAGTCTTCCGTCTACCTAATAGGAACAAAACATCCTGGATGCATCCCCGTTCCAAACACTGGCATCTCATAGACTATGTCATAGTGCGGAGAACAGACAGGCAGGATGTTAAAGTGACAAAGACTATGTGTGGTGCAGACTGCTGGACAGATCATAGACTGGTTGTCAGCAAACTCAACCTAAGAATACAGCCTGCGAGGCGACCTCAAGGCAAGAAAGCTCCTAAGAGACTGGATGTCTCAAAGCTGAATAAAGACAGCATGAGACAAGATTTCTTAACAGACATTTGCAACCAACTGGATGCAATGAATCTCAGTTCAGAGGACCCCGAAGAAAACTGGACAGTTTTCCATAAAACAGTTCTTTCTTCAGCTGCAAGCACCTTAGGCCATCCATCTCGCAAACATCAAGACTGGTTTGATGAGAATGATGATGAAATTCAGAGGCTTCTTGAAGAAAAGCACCGTTTGCTCAAGGCACATCAAGATGATACTAGCTCAGTATCAAAGAAAGCAGCCTACAGCAACATTTGTAAGACAGTCCAGACCAAGCTTAGGGACATGCAAGATTCCTGGCTGAGGAAGAAAACAGAAGAAATTCAGTCTTTTGCGGATAGAAAGGACATGAAGAAATTTCATGATGCACTGAAAACCATTTATGGTCCAAAGAGTTCTGGAGCCACCACATTGCTCAGTGCAGATGGAAACACTCTTCTCACAGATAAAGAAGCTATCTTGGAAAGGTGGGCAGAACACTTCAATAGTGTGCTTAATCGACCATCAAGCATCAATCAGGATGCAATCGACAGACTTCCACAGATAGAGTGCAATGTTCTGTTAGATGAATTTCCTACTGTTACGGAAACAAGAAAAGCAGTTCAACAACTATCATCTGGCAAAGCCCCAGGTGTAGATGCAATTCCTGCCGAAGTTTACAAGGCTGGGGGGCTACCCATGGCAGAGAAACTGACAGAGTTGTTTCACTGTATGTGGAGGAAGGAGGCTATCCCACAAGAATTTAAGGATGCATCCATAATCCACCTATACAAGCGGAAAGGAAATCCTCAAGTCTGTGACAATCACAGAGGCATCTCCCTCCTATCAATTGCTGGGAAGATACTTGCAAAAATTCTGTTGAATCGTCTGAATGCTCATCTTGATCAGACGGGACTTATCCCTGAAAGTCAATGTGGATTCAGAAAAGACAGAGGGACAATAGACATGATCTTCACAGCAAGACAGCTTCAGGAGAAATGCCAAGAACAGAATGTAGATCTATACATGTCGTTTGTTGACCTCACCAAAGCTTTTGACACTGTTAGTCGTGATGGACTGGAAAATCATGGCCAAGTTTGGCTGTCCACCCAGATTTATAGCTATGGTGCGGCAGTTTCATGATGGCATGCAGGCACGTGTGCAGAATGATGGAGAGTTCTCTGAACCATTTGAAGTAACAAATGGGGTCAAACAAGGCTGTGTTCTGGCACCAACACTGTTCAGCATGATGTTTTCTGCCATGCTTATGGATGCTTTTCAGGACAGTGACACTGGTTTTCCAATCAGGTACCGTTTTGATGGCAACATATTCAACCTCAGAAGGTTGCAAGCCAAAACTAAGGTCCAGACTGACGTGCTAGATGAGCTCCTCTATGCAGATGATATGGATAAGAATGCCAACACAGAGGCAAAAATGCAAAGAGCCATGGATCAAGTCTCACAGTCATGTGATAACTATGATCTCACAATCAGCACAAAAAAGACAGAGGTTGTACACCAACCAGCCCCCGGAAAACCATATAATGAACCAACCATCACTGTGAATGGGCAAAAACTGATAGTTGTTGACAAGTTCACCTACCTGGGAAGCACTCTCTCCAGAGCAGTGCATATTGATGATGAGATCACTGCCAGAATTGCAAAAGCTAGTGTGGCATTCGGAAGACTCCGTGCAAATGTCTGGGAGCGAAATGGAATCAAGCTTGACACCAAGCTGAAAGTCTACAAGGCTGTGGTACTGCCAACCCTCTTGTATGCATGTGAGACCCGGACAGTATACCAACGCCATGCAAAGAGACTTAACCATTTCCACTTAAGCTGTTTGAGAAAGTTGTTAAAAATCAAGTGGCAGGACAAGATTCCAGACACAGAGGTCCTGAGGAAAGCAGGGATGCAAAGCATACATACAGTCTTAAAGCTAGCACAGCTAAGATGGACTGGCCATGTTATAAGAATGCCTGATGCGCGACTTCCAAAGAAAGTTTTCTATGGAGAACTACAGGAGGGAAGAACAGT